>JAJEJO010000454.1:676978-691854 GCA_020662805.1 Glaucomys volans | reverse complement strand
TAGAGGACCAGACATGCTTACTATGGTCATTCTTGGTCACATATACACTTTAAGAATCACTTGCTGAAAACTATATCATTTGAAACATTTCATGCTGATTTTTAAGATTTAATTCTACTCATTAGTTGTCCTAAAAGTTTTCAATGTGACATTTTGAGGGGTTGTTACTTCTTAGATTTTAATGGCCTAGTTCATCTTTGTCCTAAGTCATTTAATTTATTATCAACCTAATGTTATGCAGTTAAGTGATAGAAAGGGTTGGGTCCAATAAATTTTGATTTACACATTTCCCCTTTAAGGTCACAAATTTTCTAAGAATTATATTGTTTTGCACTTCAGAAGCTTATAAAACAAGAAATGAAAATATGAAGGGTTGCATTTTGTTAGAAGTAAATTCAAGTTTCCAGATTTCTCATGGTAAGGTTGCTACATTATATGACAATATTTAATAAAGACATATCATGCGCATAGCTTGGGGAAGATGGGAACAAAGGAAGAGCATAATAGAATTGCTTACAATGTTGTAGTGGAGGTGAAACTCATACAAGTTGGCCATTAATTCATTCATCTATTCAAAAATATTATTGGCTTCTATTTTTGGAAAAAGAAGTGTGAATGAAATCAAGTACTCCTATGAATCAAGTCCTTACTCTGTAGGCAAAGCAGAGCATTTTCCATATGACCACTTAACACCCCAGATAACCTGTGAGGTAAATATTATTTCCCCTATTTTACACATGAATCTCACTGGGCTACGAAACATCCCCAGGTCATTCAATCAACGAGTAGAGATATTAGAACAAACCAACGCACAAAAAGAAAAACTGATCTACCAAATTACACAAAAGACTTTTCAAAATCCCGTGTCACTATGACTTCAAAATGTAACCACTAAATAATCACGATAGGGCTTATTCCTTCTTTAATGGGATTTAGGCCTGACTGGTGACATGAGCATCAAAATAACCATATGTATATGATAGAAAATAAAAATACTGAAACAAGTTACAGGAAAAATATAATAAAGTTGCCAAGAAAGAAGAGTCAACATTAAGGTCTACCAAGGAAAAACAAGAAGAAAGGCCACAGGGAGGAAATGGCATTTGAAATGGCATTGTAAGAAGTGTAAAACTTCTTACACTGAAGTTTTAGACACAGAAAATGTGAGAGAACATTTAATATGGGAGAAATAGCTTGAGAAAGAAGGCAGGAAAGGTAGTAGGAGAAATATTCTAAGAGTAGAAATCACATAGCTCATCCAAGACCTACTGAACTCTGGCTAATAAAATCTGAATTAAACAGTATAGGGAGGGAAATAAGCAAGTAAGTGAATCATTATTTAGTACAGTAACAGATATTGAAAATGTGAAAGTGTGGGAGAATAAAGAATGAAAGATCAGGGGGACTTTCTTTGGTTTGAGTGAATTAGGATGATAGTTGCCCTGAAGTAGGACAAGAATTACTTTTAAATACTCAGATATCCTCTATAAGCCTCAATATTTTGTGTTTTCTTCAAATTTGAAAAGGAGAATAAGCGAAAATGAGGATAGGAAGGATAATAACTTACTTCACAGGTTGATCAGGAGGGTCAAATGAACAATGCATATAATATGCTTAGCATAGTGCTGGCCCATCATGGTGCTCAATAACTACCACTTATTATTATTAAAATTATAATCTCTTCCTGAAACTACTCATAAGGGAAGAAAATCACGCTCAGGAGAAGTGGCAAGGTGTTCCTGAGCAAGCCTTGAATTCTTTCCTTCTGAGACTCTCCATATATATGTAGTTCTGGCGTATAGGTTCAGTTTTGTCTACCAGGCATATACTCTTCTCTCTAAGCCCACCTAGACAACTACCACCAGAACCTCCACTCCTGTGTTCCCAAGCCTCCTTGGACTTGCCTTTATTATGGCTATTGTCATATTATACTATTACCATCTCTTTATAAGCAAGTTTATTGATACTTAAAAGTATGATTCAAGTACCTGTAAAATCAGCATCTCTTGAGAACTGTTTGGAAATGACACTTCTCATGCATATTAAAGTTTGAGAAGTTTCACCTAGAATATAAATCCACTGAGGTAAGGAGACAATTTTTCATCTAAGTATCCCAACTTCTAATGCCACCTGGTGCAAAGTTAGCATTTAATAAATTATCACTGAATGTATGTCTGAGTGAGTAAATGAGATTATACATGCTTTCTTATTTCCACTCCTTTTATTCAACTCATTTCACCTATTTTTTTCCAATCAGCCTTGGATACCAGCATTGTCTTCCCAATGTGTGAACAGTCCCACATGAGATAAACTCCTAGCACTGAAAATCTCTCTCCCCATCCTTAACTTTTGGGACCTCCTATACCACCTTGCATTGGTTATATGAGTGTCTTACCCACCTTTTTTCCTCTTTTACCATAGTCAAGATATATGCCCCATTCATACACACACATAAAATGCACATGTCATATTTTCCTTGCCTCACACATACCATTAGACTGTCCTGGAGGTCAAATATAATCATCCCATAATTATCTGAGATAGTCTTAGAACAGTAAATACTTATTTTCTCAATAAGTATTTGTTGCATTGAAGGTGACTGCTCATGGATGTTGAGAGTAGGTCACTAGCCAGAGGAGGGGACCTAATATGCAGCTTCTATAGTTTCTGCAGACTTTGTTTCCTTGACTCACCAAATGTCAATTTAAAGGAGCTAAAGGAAACACAAAGTGCCACACCACTCAATATTCAAGCAATTAGACAAAGGGGAATGAAGGGAAGGTAGAAGGGTTAGGAATAGGAAAGACAGTGGAATGAATCTGAGACGACTTTCATATGTACAAATATGAATACACCATAGTGAATCTCAAGATTGTGTACATCTAGAAGACTGGGATCCTAATCAGAATAAGATACATTCCATGTTTGCATAAGTATATCAAAATAGATTCTACTGTCATATATAACTAAAAAGGACAAATCAAAAAAAGAGAGATTTCAGTGTAGAGTATCAAAATGACAATTGGAGTGAAAGCAACATGACTTTACTTTCTACTGAATATTTATTGTCATGTTGTTATGCAACCTTGGGCAAGCCATTTTCCCTTTCCTGGGACTGTTTCCCCATCTGTACAATAGGGAGTACTGAAACATTCCTGAAGCTTCTTTCATTGCTAATAATCAATAATTCTACCCAACTGCGAAGTATTGTCAAATACTAATTACTCAGGGGAATGAGGAATTTCTGGCAATAAATTGAGTACCATCTTAGCGTAGACTGGTAGCACTTGACTGACAATGTAAGCGACTGTCCAGGGATTTGCTTCTTTCACAGTGGTGAACAGTTAGAAAGTAGAGACCTGTGGGGAAAAGCTGTGAAGTCATCATGAGGCAGTAAAAAGTGGGTGTCAGAGGAATTATATGTTGTTATAAAATAAAACTTAACTTTTTAAATTTACTGATGTCAATTTCAAATTTATGATGAAAATGAAAAAAGAGACTTATTCTAGATTGACTGAGAAATGACAAGGGTCATTGTTATGCTTCATCCAAGATTACTTGTTGAGGAAAAAGGACTTAGATCCCTGGGATAATGTTGCACAAAGGTTTATACATCACAGGTTTATCTTCTAGTTCAACTTTCCTCTGAAACATTTGATACAGGTCAACACCAAGAAAGACTGGGAAAACTCTCTCTTTGTTCCAGGGAGGCAGCCTCAATGTCTCTATATCCTGTTTGTGCCCTAGAAAGTGATCCACTGGAGAGTCTAATTAAATTTGCTATCTGAAGGTATGGGAGATGTGACTAATTATGCTAGGCTCTAAAAAAGGGACAAAGAATTTTATCTGTATCCTTTGTTAGTCATTAAATTAAATGAACAGTTTAGTAATAAACCCAACAGAGTAAATCAACAAAGTGGAATGCAGACTAGATTGAAAAGTTGCATAGAAAAGGTGTCCAAGCTGCAGGAGAATTGCAGTTGTTGAGCATTATAATGGACGATTTGAGTAGCTAATGTGCATTTCAGAAGTGCACACACAGAGCACTGTGGATACAAGAGAGGTCTAGTTCTAAGACAGAAGGGCTTTGGAGTTGTCAAGGTGATATATGATGACCTCAAAGCTGACAACTCTCAAACTAAGAAAATATTTGGCTAGTGGATAATGTTTTCATTATTTTTCTCCTTTTATAGGAATCAAGGTCATATGAGATTAATATCTTATGAACAGGCCCTGCAAGCAACACTGGGAACTTGTTTTCTTAGTAGTTTTAATTTGTCCTACAAGATTATTCAAATGTAAAGTATGAAGATTTTAATTTAAAGCAAAATATGACTTTCTTACTGATGGTTTGATAATACGTTTCAGTTGCTATTGATCCCTCTAGTGATCCCACAACAACAAGGATTACCAAAGATGACATATTGAGTGTTTCAGTACCTACTATGTGTTTTGCACTGTTCTAGAGTTTGGGGGGATACTAACAAATTGATAATGAGTATCTCTATATTCAAAACAACTTAAATGCAGGTAGTAAGACCATACCATTGAAACGAATGATTTAACACAAAATAATCTTTAATTAAGAAATAGTAATTGGGCCTAGAGTTGCCAAAAAAAAAAAAAGACATGATTCCAGAGAATATACAGAGTCACATAGGTGGTTCAGAGAAAAATTCATAGGAGTAGTAATGACTTGAGATAGATTTGGGTATGTCAGTAGAATTTGGAAAATCAGATGATAAAGAAAGCGGCCCATAACAGAGAATATAGGCAGAGGCACAAAGAGAAGCAGCAAGGGAATGAAGGTCACAGTAGAGAGACCTGCCTGAACTGAGAAGTAAGTTAATGACAATCTAGATCACAGGTGTAGGCTTAGTGTATATGTGTGTATAATTTTATTTTTATTATAAATAGTTCTCATCATTCTATATTGCTTTTGCCAAGGATATTTTTCTCTAGGTTAAAGCTTCATACTAGCAGATTTAAGAGCCTAAACCTATAATTTTCTGCTCCTCAGCACCTTGTCTTTGATTGTATTTGTGAACTAATGACTTGTTGTGATTGTTGTTCATTTTTTTTTATTGTGTGGGATTTTTCTTTTTGTGCTTTAGACCAGCTCCTCTGTATACATAGTGTTAATGGATGACATTTAAGAATGTTGGTTTACTGCAAAATTATCCACTCCAGGTGTTATTGCTGGTCTTTGTTGCCATTATAATTTTCAACCCCATTTTCCAACATGTTAGCCTCATAATATTTAATAATATGCTGCTATTAAATTGCTTTACTTTCCTATCTAGCAGGATCAAAGCTACAAAAACATGTTCGTTCATAAGGCAAGTATTGTGTAATGAATCAACTGAAGTACTGAGGGATCAATTTAGAGCACAAACCCAGAAGGAATAAAATGACACTCTTTATGTCTATTTGCAAGTGAAAACCGAAAGGATTTCTGGATAGTGCGATTATGAAATGTGTTTCCTTATTTTGATGTTTTGAAGGTAATACAAAGAACTTATTAATTTATATCTCAAAGTTTATAATATAAGCAGTTTAAGGCAGTAGAAAGAAAACAGAATTAACAAGCATTAACCAATAAAGCACAAAAATAAAAACTGGAATCATATTTTTGTATTTGTATAATGTCATTTGTGTCATCTTGCCAACAGCAGATCAGGGCAATTAATATCATAACTAGATGGGCAGAAAAAAGAAAGAAAAGTAAAATTGTCAGGGAAATGTGTGGATTTTCCTTTGCAGAATGAAGAGATGTGAAAGGTTTTAATGACTTAGGACAAAACTGAATGTTCACATTAAAGTGATATTATTGATGATGACTTGCATATATTATAACTATCAAATTTATAAGTGGATTATCATATTTAAGATCTATCTTATTTGGGGACCCCTGTTTCTAGCCTACTAGCTGCAAAGCCTGAATTCAAGGACTGTTGGAAAGGAAGGGTCCATAGTCACAACTACAGGTTGTCCAAACACAGTGCTCCCCAGAGGTAGTACCGGGGTGCCAAACAATGACCCTATAGAAAAAGTATTAGCTGATGTGAGAGGGTGACCTGGAGCTGTGCCAAGAGCACATACTGATAATAACAAATTAAATATTTAAATTTAAATTAATATAATATTAATTTATTATCATGTAATTTCATAAGATAAATATTTTAGCATTAAAATTATAGGGAGATTAAAATCCAAAGAAGGATTCTTTCCCAGGAAGGACAGTGGGTAATCCAACACTGAAATTTGTACATTGCAAGTTCTTCTTTTTATTTTGTCCCAGACCAGTATAAATTTGGCCACAAGTCAGGTATAATCTATGGATTTGTATATGAGAAAATAGTGACTTGCTAAACTCATGTAGAACAAACGGTTTTATAGTATGTCTGTGGTTCTGTCAAAAGTTGAGGAAGAGTTTAACAGGTAATAGTAATAGTGGAAAGAACAAGGCAGGGAGCGCTATACTTATATTCAAGAAATCCCTCTTTTTTATTTCAAATTGAGTGTAATTACCTGATCCTGTTCGTGAATATCCTGCGAACTTCTGAATGTCTCTCTTTCTCTCTCTCTCTCTCTGTTCATCTCTTAAATTCTCTGTTTTAATTATGTTAATAAATTAACATATTCTTTTCTTGATACCCTTTCAGCACATGTACTCTATTATAGAACTTGCTGTATAAGATTTTAATTGATTTTCTTTCTGCTGTGGTTTCTTCTATCAGGTGGGAATCCCTTTAGGAAAGGACTATGTCTAATTTATCTTTGTATTCCCAATGCAGAGCACAAAGCCTGTCACAGGCTCACTAAATATAGGGCTTTCTCTCTATTTATTTGAAAGAAAAATGAGTAATGATTTAAATATTTTCTTACCTTTTTAAAAAATCAAGATATTTGTCTAGCACATTGCTGGGCACTGGTAACAGAGGAAATGATTAAAATGCAATTTAAAAGTCTCACAGTCTAGTGGATAAGGAATAGTAGTAATAACACTGTAGGCTGGCTCCTATAACTTGAGGGCCTTATCACCCAGGCTGAGGAAGGGCTTTGGACTCCGCACAGAAGATGAACTTCTTGTGCTCATTATCATTTATGCATGTGAATATACTTGTGGGTGGGAGCTGGCACTGCAGTGGCCAGGAGAATGGTATGTGTGCCTATTAAAAGAGGGAAGAGGAGTTTAAGAGCGGAAGAAGCTAGAAGAAGGACCTCAAAGTAAGAGAGACAGTGAAATATGTTTTTTGCCTTTGTTGCTTTTCTGAGAATTGCAAGTAAAAGTGGTATGACCAAAAGAAAGGCCATGTGGGGAGTGGAGGATTAATCAGGGAAATGACAATCAGAGTTGCAGTTTAGAAGGCTTCAGATGGGCTGTAGGGTGGGGCATGAATTGAAGGTGCATAAAGATTGTGGCAAAAACCTGATGATAAGTACTGCTGTGAGCAATGATGATGGATGGATATAGAGTTAAGGTAATGTGGAAAGATTGCCCAAGAATCATTCAAGAGATATTAATGACACATTGAAAGGACACTTAGAAATCAATTTAAGATAAATCAGTAGGAAGAAGCTAGAAAAATGCCCTGGTACTATACCTTAGAAGTACTTAGCTTATCATGGGTCACTTATCACATACAAACCCATTAACCCTCATAGTGACTCTGCGAGATATTCTTATTATTCCCATTTTACATATTATGGACAAGGAAACTAAGGTATAAAGAAGTTGCATACTACTGAGGAGTAAAGCCAGGATCTGAATTCAAGAACATGCTCTTATAGACTATATCACACTATTAGTGGCTATTTAGGCAGTAAATGTGGGCTGGGGCTGTAGCTCAGTGGAAGAGCGCCTGAGGCACATGTGAGGCACTGGGTTTGATCCTTAGCACCACATAAAAATAAGCAAATAAAATAAAGGCACACTGTCCATCTATAACTACAAAAATTTTAAAAAATTGGTGAATGTAACAGAAGCCTATGATCCAAATGTCAAAGACAATGACTGTACCTTTTGATAAGCTTTAGGGCATTTGAGGGTAGATGTTCAGTAGGTAGATGTTTAGATGTATAAAGTGGAACCATGATAAGATCCATTTGCAGATATAGAGATGAAAGACATAGAAACATAGTTAGGAACTAATTTTGTGTACATGTGTATATTCCACGAGGGAGGCTCGGGAGAGAGTGCAGAGTGAGAAGAGAAGCCATTGTAGGTGAGGTGGGCAAATTAAAGGAGAAGAGGACATGTCTAAAGGTTCAGAGAAGAGTAAATCCTAAATGCAAGGGGAGCTATGAATCTGATAGAGGGATTTGAGGGAGTTAAAAAAGGGGGAGTTTCAGGAAGGAGCAAATCAGAGAAGGAAAGCATAGAAAAAGATACATTTTGCTATTGGCTAAAAACTTTCCACTGGATTTGGAAACAAAGGATCTCCATAGCCTTGGTGAAAATTATTTTGGTGGAGAGTTAGGAACAAAACTTAGTTCCACAGCTCTGAAGAGTGAGTGGATATAAGGAAGGAGAGATTTATGTAGACAATTCATCTAACTGGGAAGAAGAGTACTACAATTACTTTTACACAATGGGATGGAGGTTGTGAAATAATAATGAAGCAAATGGAAGTAGGTTATAAATCTCAGCTTCACCAGCTATTGTCTATCAGTGAAATGGGAATAAAAATACCTGTTGTGTATGTTAAATGTGAAGATTAGCGACCATATTTGCAGAGTATATAACAAAAAGTAGTATTTAGTAAATGAGAACTATACTTATTAAAAGTGTAAAAGTCTGAAAACCTCTAATTCTTCTGAAAAAATTATTATTTGAATCATCTGCCACAGGATAGACAAATCATCTAAACTTTCAGGTGGGTTTATTATATATATATATATGTATATATATATATAAAATTTTCTTTTTAGATAATACATGAGAGTAGAGTGTATTCTGGCATATTATATATACTTGGGTATAATTTCTCATTATTCTGGTGGTACATGATGTAGAGTTACACTGGTTGTGCATTCATATATGAGTATAGGGAAGTTATGTCCAATTCATTCTACTGTTTTTCCTATTACCATCCCCCATTCCCTCCCCTTTCCCCCTTTGTCTAATCCAATGAACTTCTATTCTTCTCCCCCATCTTATCATTATTATTATTATTTTTTTTTTATTATTATTATTATTATTATTATTATTATTTTGGGTACCGGGGATTAAACTCAGGTGTACTTGTCCATTGAACCACATACCCAGCCCTATTTTTTTGTATTTTATTTAGAGACAGGGTTTCACTGAGTTGCATAGCACTTCGTTTTTGCTGAGACTGGTTTTGAATTCTCGATTCTACTGCCTAAACCCCCCAAGCTGCTGGAATTACAGGTGTGTGCCACTCCCCAGTATACCCCCTCCAATTATTGTGTGTTAGCATCTGAATATTAGAGAGAACATTTCTGGGGGATTGGCTTATTTCATTTAGCATGATAATCTCTAGTTCTAGCCATTTCCTGACAAATGCCATAATTTCATTCTTTTTTATGACTGAGGAATATTCTATTGTTTATATTATTTGTATCTGAATATTTAATATCATAAGGATATAGTCTTAGTTTCATTGTTGTGATAGGAATTATTTAACTTTTAAATGAATTTTAACAGTTTTGTTGATATATAATCCAATACTATAAATTCACCATGCATTGGCTTTTTTGGGGGTAATGATCATTATGTTTCATTTTAAAACATTTCATTACCCCTCAAAGAAATTCTATACCCATTATCATTTATTCTCAATTTCCACAACCTCTCCCTCCAGTCCTAGGCAATCACTAACTTACTTTCTGCCTTTATAGATTGCCCCATTGTGAACATTTCATACAAATGGAACCATCCAATATGTAGTCCCTTGTGACCTGATTTTCATTTTCATTTTGCATATTTTCAAGGTTTACCCATGATGCAGCATGTATCTGTACTTCATTCTGTTTTCTATTTGAATAATATTCCATTGGTTAGATTTAACACATACAATCTATTCATTCTTCAGTTGATGGGCATTTGAATTATTTCCACTTTTTGAATATTGTAAACAATGTTGCTGTGAGCTTTTACACACATGTTTTGTACAGACATAGGTTTTCATTTCTCTTTTTTATACACCTATGAGTGGAATTGCTAAGTCTATATGGGGGAGTCTTAACAAAACTTAAACATAAAATATCATAAGCAACTAAACCAGCTTACAATTGTATAAAACCAAAGACAATTCCTTTCTCCAGTTCAATCCAGCTTCTCTCAAGGTAAACACTGTTACCCTGAGGTATTCCTTGCAGGCTTGGTTTATGGTTTACAACCTTCCCACATTCAGGAGGACTGCATTTAGTTGAACTTATAGGATTGTGTGTGAGAAAAAGCAGTGGCACCTGAAGTCTCTGACACAAGTTCTCTATCTGCCATAGACCACTTTTGTGATGGTGTGATTTAGGACACATCTTTTTGTTTTGCCAGACTAATACTTTTTCAAATTTTTAAGGGTTTGGACACAATCTTTTCTAATCTTTTCTGGTTACATATTCTATGATTTAATGATTTGTAGGGCCCTATGGATGGCTTCGTTGCAATGCATTTTTCTTTCCCTTTCTTTTTATTTATAGTTGGCAGAAGGAACATTAGAGAAAGGGAATGGCAATTACCTTCACCTTGCCAAGCACTGACATTTACTTAGCATGCTAAGCAAACTTTGAGTGACTGGTGCTGAAAATAAAGTCCTTTTGCACATCTTAATCTGTTCATTTTCAATCCTCTAAGTTTGCTGAATTGATTTTTGTTTTATTACCTTTCACAGGTCAAGCAGAGTTGCTAAGAAGTGTGCTTGCTATGTACTTGACCACACCTTTCAAAGTCCAACAGTGTACATTACAATGACCCAACCCCTCTAGGACAGATTAGAGGCATCCACACATGATTTGACTTCATCACAGCATATGGTATTATTTCATATTGAGTACAAATGAAACATACTTTAACAAAAAGTAGATGCTACAGGTTACAATGCACAATGGATGGACTGATGGAAATTGGTTTCTGTGGCCTAACTCAGAAATAAAAAAAAATCCCAGGGAAACTTTATGCATTGCCTTCCCTCAAAAGAACAAGGGTTAAATATACTTGGTTGGAAGAACTTCCCATTTATCAACTCTTTTTTGCATTGCCTTGAACCTGGGGAAGAGCTTCCACTAAATACAAACTCCCCTTTGAACTTTCAGACTATGTGTCACAGAATGCCCACCCTTGTTATTCCCCTGAATATCTACTATGTACTCATATATCACAGGGAAAACATAGAAGTTGCCCTTAAGGAGCTAAGTAGAGAGCTATCCCCTAATTTCTTGTGACACAATTATTACTAGAGGAAAATTTGCCGATCGATTTGAACTGTTATGTTTATTTGGTTATTTGATTGACACATACTTTTATGAATGGTTAAAGAAAATATGATGCAAATACACAATGGAATAGAATGCACCACAAAAAGAATGAAATCCTGTCAATTTTGACTGTTCTTGAGGTTCATTATTCCCATGGTAATTATGGGATGGAAATTCATGAGGAAATATGAATTGTTTACAATTCCCCTTAGTAGCTGACTTTGGGTCTAAAAAGAAGAAAGAAAGGGTCTGAAGACTATGAAAAAGTAAGAAGGCAGATGTGGGGTTAGAAAGAACTTGAATATTGAGCACATATGAATTTCTGCCTGGTGAGTTAGGGAAAGAAGAGAGGATTCCATGACACTTCATGAATGTGGTCTCTTCATGAGGTATGGCAAAACACGAAATGCATCAGGAGGCCTTTTAGAGATAATGGAAAAAAGAAACCAACTCCATATGTTCAGGTGAGAGCTCTGGAAAGACAACTAGTATTGTGGAGCTGATTTATAGATCGTTGGTCAGAAGTACAGAACCCCTGGATGCCAGCAGCTGCCCAAAGCCCCACTGGCCAAGGCTTTTACCCACAACTATCCTGATTTTCACAGTCATGATCCATCTGCCCTATGGTAATTTTTTAACCTTTAGAATTTAAAAAAGGAGATCACATTCTGAGAAAGATGAAACTGAATGTTAATGATGCTCAATAAAAAAAGTTTGTGTCTCTTCAGGAAAAGAGGCTGAATTAAAGACTGTTTTTGAGGGTAACAAGGATCCCAGAGTAAAAGACTCCAGTATGAAAATAAAGGTAGGGAATCTGTCTGGGAGCTGCTCTGGATGACTGAAGTTGAAATGGGGAAGTTGAATTTGGTCATGGGAGACCCCCTCCCCTCCTGCTGGAACTGGCACCTGTTAAGGGGCAGAAGTGAGGATCTCCACGAAGTAACATGAGACTTATAACTATGAAGGCGCTTTCCAGGGTGAGGAAAGTCTCTGTCATAAACACCTTTGTAAAAAAGATGTCAAGCTTCTCATTTTGCCTCTGTCAGATAGCATCAAGATCCTAGAAGTCCAAACTAGACATGGAGCTATAGCACGGACGACAGCGAGAAAGGAGATGTGCATCTGAACAAATGCCATCTAAGGGCTGGACCATGACAAGTGTGAGAAGACATAGGTAAGTTGTTATAAGTGAGGCATATCCTACAGGAAAACAATGAGGGAAAGGTCGTAGTTTAGGAGGGTGGAAATGCTTATCTAGGACAACCTGTGGGTCACCAAGGGACCCTGCAAGGGAGGAAAAAAGAGTCTTAGAATTTCAGCAATTACAATAGGGAGGGAGGCGGATCTGGTCAGAGGCTTTTTATTTTTTCTTCCCATAGCCACTTTCCCATTCCCAGTGTAGCCTAGGGCCTAGCACTAACATGGATTTCACTCTTTGGAAGAACAGTAAGAACTTAGCAAGTAACCTCTGAGATGAGAGTGGGAGGAGCTGGAAGGAAAACTGTGGTACCATCTGGTCATCAGATTTCACATGAAGAGTCTCTGAAAGCCAGTACTCGATAAATAAAATCAATAGTTTCAGGACAGGCCAGGTCAAAAATAAGTAAGATAAATATTGTATAATAAAAGTTAATTAAAATTCACACATACTTGAAATAGCTCACAATAAATTCTTAGACTTTAAAAAAAATTATAGATGACTGTGGACTATAGCTCCCAAATAAACCATCTAGGACTAGTGGTTGCTTATCTTTCTGAGAACATGATTCAGCTACATCTGGATTGTGTGTCCTCAGAAGTACCAACCCTGTAATAAGCATTTATTATACGTTTGCAGTCTGAATGATAGCTCCCTCTTCTGGAAAATAAATGGGACTAAATTATTTGATCCACCTTTGGGATCCCTCTGTCTCTGAATGTACATTAGCCTCTTATTATCTTTAAATCTATGAGGTTGTCACAAGGATATCATCACAGTTATGCCAGAAACATAAGAAAGGAAGCAGAGCATTAGATGGATTTGAGAGAGATGGAAATAACAAAGATAAATCAGATTGTCATTTCTTATCTGCACAGTTGGGCCAGTCCATTCTGTTAGGTAGCATGTCCACAAGAAAACTTTCTCAAAGGGAGGAGCCAGGGTTGAAGTCCAGTCTGAATGCTGTTTCCTGTGCAATAGGCCTTGGCATACACATCCTTCATACAGAGGAAGGGGAAACTTTTAAATTTGGAGAATAGCTCTAACCATTTTAGCAGGGACTCAGTATTCCTTCCCCTTGTTAAAACAAACCATATAATTCCCCTTTATCCTCCTATGTGTTTAATTTCTCTGCAATACAAGGTTCTCAGGTTTTGGTATTTAATTTGATATACACATCCCTGATGACACAAAATCCTGTTCAAGAAGTACCTTAAAATTCATAGGAATCTAAGGCCTGCAGAACTGAATTAAAGGGTTGAAGTGGGAGATTTGTTTTCTGTGCTCTGAGAGGCAAATTTTAATTCTTTCATTAAAACAACTAATGCTATATTCTAAAATATTTAGCTCTCTCTGTCAACACAGGCAGACTTGCATAGACCCTCCACTATAATGCCAAGCCTACCACTGATCTCCCATCACAATTTACTGGACTCACCATGAACGAATAGCTATGAATGGAAACAGCCTTCTATGATCGTTCTTTAACAAAAATTCATTTTCATCTCAGTCTGAAGTATCTACTTGGGGTTGGGGGGGTCATAATATATCATTTAATACATGCACATATAATGACAGCTAAAATTTATGAACTGCTTCATACTTAACAGATATTGCTCTATGCTCTCTATAAGTGACCTCATTAAATTTTCATAGTGGTCTCATGAGATGAATGTTACAATTATTGCAATTTTATAGATGAGGAAGTTAATACTCAGAAAAATCACTTGCTCAAATTTATAAAGCTAGAAAGTGTGGAGGCAGAATCCAAACCCTAACACTGACTCCAGAGTCTCAGTTCCTATTCATATATTCATTGTTGTCTATCTACCTATCATTGATTGAAAGAGATTTGACAGTAGTTAAAAGAATAAGTACACTTATTCTCAAGTAGAATTCATTACCTAAATGGTGTTATGTGTGACTAGAACAACATTAAATAAATACTTACTTATTAAAACCTAGATTCTGGTACCAGTCTAAGTTTCAAACCCTACCAATTTGACCTTAGATTACTTAACTTCTTCAGATCTCAACTTTTTTTCACCAGAAAAATGGGAAAATAACGGCACACAATTTCTTGGGGTGTTATGGAGATCAATGAGTTGATTTGTGAAAAGTACTTCCTGGTAGGTGATAAGATTATAAATACGATGGCGACTGCGGTTATTGTTATCATTGTAGTCATCCACCACATCAGCCCTGTCAGTACTAGAACTACAAGCTGGGTACCATT
>JAJEJO010000454.1:582404-676578 GCA_020662805.1 Glaucomys volans | reverse complement strand
GCTTACATGGAACAAATACAAGTGTACGTCCTGGTGTCCTCATTTTCAATGATCTCATCTCATTGTTCCATTTGTTTGTCAAATCATGTACTGCATTTTTTCCTATAAAATTTCCTATAATCATTCCTACCTTTTAGGTTGTTTTAAAGATAAAATAAGTTAGTTACATGTAAAAGTTTTAGAACAATGCCTCGCATATAAAGCGCTCAATACATATTAATGGATTTAATTAATATCTATGCCATGAGTGTTATGGTTTAATACTATCTCCATTCTTTCTGAGTCCTGCAATTTGTTGCTATAGTGATTTTGTGCAGAATGTTCTCATTACTCCATAGAAGACTGCTTTCAAAATTGTGCTTATTCTCTGGTCTTACTGCCCTCCAATAATACAATGGCAATTAAAATATAAGGATTATTCTCAAAACACAAAAAAGACATCCTAAAACTAGGGGAAAATATTCATATAATCTGAATAGAGAAATATTTTTTTAAAAGCACATCAATTAAATTTAGATAGTTCCATCTCAGTGTTATTTTAATATAAAAGAACATGAATTTTTGAGTGAGATCAATCGTGGTTTACTTCCTGGCTCTGCCATGACATGGTATTTGACCCTGACAGAACCTTCCACTCCCATCCTACCTGCCAGGGCTTGCTGCACAGAATATACAAGAGCTTTTAGAACAGGGCGAGTTTGTCTTTGAATCACAAATTTTGTGCTTTTAAAAATATTGAATTCTTAATGGAAGCATAATTTTCCCCTAGCATCCAAAAATAGTTTTTAAAAATTGTGAGGCAATAGACAAGGCCATTAACTTTTTAAAAAGTGTTTATTTAGAGAATGCGGAGAGTATTTCTTTCACTATGAATCCTTGCATAGATCACACTGCAGAAGGAAGTGGCTGTAAAATTGAATGTGGCAAAAGCAGCCTCTGTGCCTTTATGGGAATCAATTAATCTCTCCTTATTTTTCTTAATTCAAATTGGGTTTAGTGATCACCTACTTCAAAAAGATAGCAAAAACCTTTGAAAAAGAAGCTGCTGCATAAATTCAGAACGGGGGTACCCCTTATGAGACATGCCCAGAGGGCTGTGTCTCCTGGTTTTAATTAAAAATAAAATTAAGAATTCTTTAAGATCGTATCAGTCTTTTAAGGGCATAAGAAGGTCAATGGTTTGTTAAGCATCTTCTTTCTCTTTTTAATGGTGCTATTTCCCAGATTAAACAGTGTGGGTAAGGCTCAAGTTTCCTTTCAGGATCCATAGATCCCAGGCAGAGGAGGTCTGAGTGAGAAGTTGTGGTATGCACAGCACATGGCACTAAGGCTCCCTGAGGACATGAGCTTGGCTGTGCACATGCCCTGGGTAGAGAAGCCCAGATCCCTCCACTTGCTAGATTGAAGTCCACATTCTGAAAAGTTCCTGGAATAATTAGAAATGACAAGATACATACATAGAAATAAGTTAGTCCCTGATTATTAATCTCTGTTCTACATAGAGTAGCTATTATTTTGTTCCCATTCCTAAAAAGATACACAAAGGGCAGAAATAGCACTACATGAGCAGATACAAAAGAAAATTATCTCATATAAAGTCACTTATGGGTTTAGAAACATGCCACCTTTTATAGGGAGCCTATAAATGTAAAAATAAAGGGAAACTATATGACTTTGCCTATGTTGACAAGGAGGATGACTTGCTAAAAATGATAGATGTATTTAGCATCAATGGCTTTTTTGTGGCCTTAGGGAATTTACCTGTGCTGATAAAACATTTTTCAGCTGATTTGTTATAGCAATAAAAATAAATATACATGAGTTTGCAGCTTTAAAATAGAATAAGCATATGGAAACAATGAATAAAGACTAATGTAGATAGTGCCTGGATAAAAATTCATTTGCTTTATTTTCCTTGACCTCACAGCCATTCTGTGAGGGGAATAGCACAGATACAATTATTCCCCTTATTTTCTGATAAGCAAATTGACGTTCTGAGAGAGAAGTGCTTAGTTAAAATGTATATGATTAGTGTGATCAAAGAAAGCCCTTGAAAACCTAGATGATTTGGGTATAATCCTTGCTCCTCTACAACTCTACAATGACACGTAGAAAATACCTAAAACGAGAGATCTGAAATACTTTGTCTCCTTTCCCTTTTATTGTCTTATAGGAGTTTTTCATTTAAGTGTATTATTATGGATAAGAGTTTACACTCAAGTCAAGAGGAGACAATGTGATCATCATGGAGTAAATACCCTCAGCCAGAGATTTCTTCCCCTGAAACAGTCAATCATCAAGTGCCATTTGGTAAGTAGTTCTAAATCCATTTGTAACTATCTCTACAGTCTCATAAAGTTTTTCAGGATTTTTAACCTACTGTATGATACATACATACGAACTAGTTTCCCTGCCTTCAAATGCTTTCATACTACTGACAGGTCAATCTTTCATTGAACACAAATCAGGGAGTGTCTTTGCTCAGCTTTAAAACTTTTCAACAGCTCCCCACTGCTATGGGATAAAGTATGAATTTCTCAGCCTGGCAAGTAAGACCTTCTATGATTTCATCTGTTTGTGTATCTCCAACCTCATCATCCATGCATGCACCGTGCTTTTATGTACCATCAGATTTAACTATGTGCTATTTATTTTACTTAGAAAATATTTCTTCCCTAATATGACAGATAAATTCAGTATTTTTATGATAATTGCAAGAAAAACAGAGGTAGAGTAGGGTACAACTCCTCTGCTTACTTTCTGAGATTTGCATGCACTTTTATTATAGATTAGGTCTGGAATTTATCTTTTATTTCAGAATTATAGATTGTGAGACAGTTAAAACATTCAAAGTCCAGATATATTTTCTCAAAGATAAAGAGCTTGCCAAAGATAGGGCACTATAGCTTTGGCATATGATTGGGATCTGGTGAGATAAAGATCTTATTTTGTGTTCTAAAACTAGAAGTTTTGAGGCTGCCAACTTTATACTCCACAGAAAAGAGGGAATCATAGATGTGGATTCTCTGAGCCCTGCAGAGCATAGTTATAAGCTAGATTGGCAGGTGGACATATGAGAAGCAAAGATTGTATTTTCCACAGGCAATGCATCTTATAAATGATTAGGAGTTGACAAAACAAGGTGTGTGAGGGGGACATTCCTAAGAGCGTGCTGGCTTCCATTAGCACCTCTTATTCCAATTTGATTTTAGTTATGTTAACTTATATAAGCGTAAGGTCATTAACTTGAGGCTGTCTCCATACTCTGAGTTCTTACATAATCAACTTCAAAAATAATTAAACAAACTAAAACCTAACTTAGAAGTATATCAAAGTATACTTCATAAACAAGGTAGCAGAGCTTCAGACAATCACAAGCAGTCCACTCATCCCATTATGCACAGATAAGGCAGACACTTTATTGTAGCCAATCAGGTGATTTCCTTACTTTGTTTCTGCGTTTGGCCTATCAAGGTCACTGCTTACATTGTTGGGGGGGGGGGTCTCTAAATCTGTTCTGATTCTGGATGTTGCCTGATTCATGAATTGTTCTTTGCTAAAATAAACTGTTAATTTTAATGTGTCTAAAGTTTGTGTTTTAATAGTTACATAGAGAATTACAGTTACAGTGGAGAACTAGACCTCTTAGCAGTGATATATCACAGTGTAAATCATCATTTTGAGCTGATTAAGGGAAGAGACCATGTGTTATTCACCCTTGAATCCCAAACATCCAAAGTAACACCTAGTATGTAAAGCCCCATGCATATATTATCTTCAATGAGAAGAGATATTTTATATTCATATAATGCTTCAGTATCCATTTCCTATCCCAAATCTGCCAATACATTTTAATTGATTATCATGTGGTTTATCTCAGGCTCTATTTTTCAACTGCAAAATAACAATAATTAAGACCATCTTTGTAAAAGAAAAATGAAAATATGCCATACATGTTAAGAAAACAGCCCAAAACTCTATTCTCCTTGACCTAGGAATATCAAACATTGAATAACTTGTTCTTTCAAATTAGAAAGACCAATTACAACATCAAAAATTACTTTTTTAGAAAAAGAGACATAATAGATTAGCAGGAGTCCCACAGCAATGTCATCTGTTTTCTATTGAACATCAAATTTTAGTTTGATTCTAAGATCTTCCCATTTCTTCTTTGTGCATGGCTGGAAAAGTCTATTACTCTAAACATAAGTGGCAGTCTTAGGCACTGTGCCACCTAAGATAAAGTGTTTCCTAAGGAAAACTTATAACTTCTTTGTTTTCTTTTGGAAGAACCTTTATGTAAGTAAACTACATGTATAATTAGTTTATTCCTGGGTGTTGGTTATCAATTCAAAGACATGAGAACTTGGGTATTCCCATTGAAACTCAGAGAATAAGGATAGACTAATTCATTTCTTTTGCTGACTTTCCTGTATTTTTCTGAATGATAATTAGGAATTAAACTGTTACATATGTAAGCCTAGTTTCACATGCTGACTTTCACTGAGCTAGCTCACACACTGTTCAGAGGCCAAAACTGCTGTCTCAATATGTGCATGGTTCTGAGATACATTCTGGGAAATTTTCCAATACCCTGAAAAAATAAACATCATCACATACAGTAGCTTGAAATTCTGGCATTTCTTCAATATTTTTGGTTGACTCTTTTAGCTTTGTAAAAAGTTGTCCAGGTATAGTATTTTTACTTTGTTTGTGGTTAATAAATGTTGGTTGAATGAAGTTGTAGATACAGTCTTACAATATGTTAGTTAGTGCATTAGATTCCAAAATATTTTTTATTTCCCATGAGTGGAAATAAGACATGGATTCAAAATGAGTTGGGTTCTTCAGCATAGAGTTAGATAAGTGCTTGTCTAGTTGAGTTCTTCTCTACCTGAAATTCTATGAGTTATCCAAAAATACAATGGAAAGGGCAAGGGATGGTATAGCAAATGGAGCCAGAATTCTTGAACCTTCCCCTGAATGGCTGGCTGCATTTCAAGATATTGAAAGAGATTATTTTATTTCAAGATATTGCAAAGATTATATTTCATTGGAGAGAAAGTAAATAATTTGTGAAACAAATTGCTCAGTTTTTATAGTTATCTAATGCATCTATAACATGGACATTGGCTATTAAAATAATTTAAGTCAGAGTGCAACATGAAGTGACTTCTGGTTATTGTTATCTGTTTCCATGTATAGATCGTTTGTTCATGGGGTAGTTTTATGTAGCCTGAGAACTGGGGAAAGCACAGCTTGAGCTATGAACTGTTGCTGAAAGAGGCATCAGTTTGCTTGCCTGCAGTTATTATTTCCATGTTTACTTATTCACTCAATAATTTGGAGCTCCTAGTGTGCCAGGCACTGTGTTAAGTGTTAGGGATACAGCGGCACACAAACTAGATAATATTCCACTCACTGAGCCAACAGTATAGAATGGCAGTCAAGCATTTAGTTTGAAACACATAAGTAAATGTACAATTATAAATTATTTGAATCTTAGGGGATGCGGGAGAGAGAAGAGAGAGAGAGAGAGAGAGAGAGAGAGAGAGAGAGAGAGAGAGAATGTAATAGGGGACCTGATTTTTCTCTTTTAGACAGCTAATCTGAGGAAGTGCAATTCAAACTTGGATCTAAGATGACCAGAAGTTAATTAGGTGAAGTGTAAGAAAAGCTCTTCAGTTTGAGGAAGAGGCATGTGAGAAGCACTTGAGAGAGGAAGAGATTTAGGGCACTTTGTGAATAAATGGAAGGCCAATGTGAACACTGTGGTCAGCAAAGAGGAGTGCAATGAGATGTTCAAGAGGCAGGCATGTGCTAGATCATGCAGGGCCTGGGTGCTCTGTTTGCATTTATCCCAAATGCAAAAGGAGAAAGATTTGATCTGTAATTTTAACAGATCACTTTGGATTCATTCTGCATAAGCCAGCAGTATAAGTGGTGAGACCAATTAGAAAGCTATTCTAGGTGGCAGATGATGGTGTTTGGTTTAAAGTGGTAGAAGAAAAAGTAGAGGGTAGTGAACAGATTTGAGATGCTTTTTGGAGGCAGATTAAATAAGAATAATAACAAAGAGACACACATCATTACCCTATGTACAGGTATGATTACACAAATGGTGTGACTCTACTTTGTGTACAACCAAAGAAACCAAAGCTGTACCGCATTTGTGTACAATGAATCAAAATAAATTAATTTAAAAAAATTGAAGAGTTTGTTGATCACAGAAAAAAAAATTAAATGATGGATATAAGGGCAAATAAGGTATGGAGAATGACTGAAGTTTTTGGCTTGAGTAAAGTATAGATGTATTGTGTCATTTACTGAGTTGGAGAAGTATGTAAGAGGAACTAAGCGGGGTGAAATCAAGATTTTGCTAACAGTGTACTAGTGACAAGGGCACTAAAAAGGGTGCAAATAGGTTTGTGTGTGACTTTTATAGAAGATAAAATAAAGAATACGATAATATAAAAAAGAAAGAAAGAAGGAACAAGAACAATTAAAGTAGAAAATCAAATTCCAAAAGAGTGGGGAATGGGTCCAAGTTGGGAACTGATATATATTGGAATTGCTGAGGTCATGCAATTTTAAAAAAGGCATATTCTACATTTGCTGCAATTTTTAAACTTGAAAAATAAAGAGGAAAGGAAAGAAAATGGAAAAAAAATCAAATCTGGTGCATATATCCAGGAGATAGGTCCTATAGCTGCTTTTTGGTGAATTTTTAAGGAAGGATGGTTCAAAATCCCCACTGGAATGCAAAGAAACCACAATAACTTTAATTTTCAAAAAAAAAAAAAAAGCATGGGTTTAAAAAGAAATTCACTGACACTAAACCAGAGAAATGTAGATGAGAAATAGGACAAAGGTAGAAAAGAGAAATAGGTGGAAAATTCTTCCAATGAGCAAAAATGTCTCCGCCATCATGCCTGTGCCAATACAGGGCTAAGTTCTTCCAGGGCAGTTGTCATCTGGGTCTGAAACTCAGCTCTGTCACTTGCTAGTGGATGATCTTGGAAAAATCAGGTAACTTCTCAAGTCTCAGTTTTCTCATTTGTGTAATGAAAATAATGACAACATCTACCTCATAAGGTGACTGTGAAGATTGAAAAAAATAATTTGTAAGAAGTGGTTTAACAAATGGTTGGCACAGAGGAAGAGATCAACAAATGTTACTCAAAAGTCCTGACTGTGGGTGTGGCACCTTCTCACCTCCCTGTGGTTGTACTGACCTTGCCTTCAGCTTCAAGACGATGTAGTTCACCGTCTCAAGAAATGTGACTTGCTAAAAACATGAAATTTAATTAATATTCATAAAATGTTCTGAACTACCACTAAGCTTTAATTGCTACAAGTGAAAATGCTCCAACTAATTAGACAAAGATATGTTTTAAAATTTATTTCTAGAAATATTAGACATAAAATGTGCTATATAACTCTCCTAGGGTTTCTCAGTCCTAACAATTACTATGAAGATATTATGTTTGAAAACACAACTATATAAGTACCCCATTATGTGTAAGAATATTATGATTGGGATCTCAATTTAGACTGAATTGGAACTACATTATGGAATATTAGGTTCTATTTTTCTTACGGTTCTCTTTGACTTTGGCTACTCTGAAGATAGTTTTTTTTTTAAATCTCACATAAGCTCTAGAATATTAATGTTTAATTGTGTGCAGTCTTTAGATTTAGGACAATTTGTTTAGAAAGTTAGGCAGAATCAATAGTAATTAATTGTAGTTTTAGATATGTGCTTAATACATCAAGATTCAGTTAAATGGTGATAATAATTTAAAATTTGAGTTAAAATATTAAATGACAATAATAGTATCTATTTCTTAGACCATGTTACATATGGGGCATAGTAAGCACTTATTAAAAATTATTCAAAAATACTCATTAAATTTTCTCTTTCATCTTTCTGTTTAAGGGAAATGATGATAATTGAATTCCAAAATTAATTGTTCTGGAAAAATACAATTAATACCTTATTAAAATGTATAGGAATCAAGAACATGTGGACCATCATGTGATCTTGCTTGCGTGCTCTGTGATCACACCAAGAAAAAAAAAGGCAACGTTCTTAATTTCTCCCACTACATCACAGAAACAGAACATCTCTCCACCTTGAGGAAGATGTTGCTGTTGTGTGCAAGGAAAGTGAGCAGAGGTAGGTCCTGCCCACTCATCCTTGTGAAGCACATGCAATTCGAGAAGATGAGGTGAGGAAGCGCATGCAGTACCTGGTCATCTCAGAGTCAGGGAGCAGGCCTAGGTGGTAGTGGGGGTAGGGAGCTGAGAGAAGGAAGCTTTTGTCACACTCAACAGGGGAATAGTGCCTGGGAGAAGCAGGCTTATCACACAGTTTGTTCACAGTGCTGTAAACAGGTTCCGGCGGCCTGGTGATACAAGAGGAAGAAAAAGATACGCATGATCAGCACACACAAGGAATTATCATGCAACCAGTAACATTTCACCAAATGCAAAAGTAAAAATCCAAACCAATGCCATTTACTCCTTGTGCCTTAGCAATAGAAGCCAATTTTTCCATTGTTTATTTTTCATATAATAAAAGTTTTATTCCTTAGCCTCCCTTGTGGGTTGTTGTAGCCCCATGAAAATGTTTAGTCCATTGTGATCTGAGAAGAAGGGTTTTGTGGGACTCATGGAATAGCTGCTTGTGGAAAGTGATTTAGCTGAGATCTCTGCAATTTTGTTCTCTACTACTTTCTCTGTCTGTTGACCTGAAACCCAGATATGGTGGCTGGTGCTTCAGTGGTCAATTCAGGCTATGAAGCCATCATTAGGATAAAGCAGATTATATTAAAGCATAAAGGAAAAGCCTGTGTCACTGATATGGAGTGACACTATACTGCCTCTGGGCTACCTACCTTTGGATTTCTTTTATGTGGGGTAAAAATAAGCCATCTTGTTTAAGTTTATGTATTTTTTTGTTATATAGACAACCTAACATTAACACATGTATTCTAAAATATCTTTAGACTGCAAATTAAAACAAAGAAATAATAGATAGAGCCTACCACAGTGCAATATACACAGAAAATGTAAAGAATGCTATTTTCTTACTGTGTAATTTAGAGCTTAAAACTGTTCAAAGAATTCACTGCATCCTTATTTTAAAATATTCTTATTCATAAATGGAAGCTGACCTACACTGCCAGCACATGACCCTAGAAGAAAGGATTCGATTCTTTTAGGTCATAAAACTTTTCTATGATGATGTCATTTCAGTAGCACTATGCTTTGCCTAATGGGCTGATTCAATTTTCTCAGTCTGATGCTGACTCTATAGACAGAGAAAATGATGTTATCAATTTTCTCCAAGCCTTTTTACCATAGTGCAATGTTTAGAGAAGAAATTTCAGAATCAAAACTGGCTGATAAATATCTTTAAAAAATTCCTGATTATACTGTATTCATCTGAATTAAGGGAAAAATTTTAGTCTTAGAACATAATAATAGATTAAGACAATTAAAATGAGGTTTCCATGCTTTTTCCAGTGTTAAACTCTTAAAACTTATCTGTATCTTTTTTGCAGCTGTGAATGGATGTACTACTATAATATAAGTCATGCATTTAGTAGACTTGGTGTTTGAGGCAGGCTTCAACACCTTGGTTTTAGAGGAGGGTATTTCTTTGCTTATAGCTAATTCTAGGATTCTTTAATAATGGATTGATCACTTTTCTATGCTTATTTACTATCATGTAAAATATTATCAATGGAGAGATATTGATATTAATATTTATATTGATATTAATATTGATAATCGGAGTTACTGATATTGCGGGTTCATTTTTACCTGTAATTTTGTCTTCAGTTCTTTGCCTACTAATTTACTTGCTATTTTGTAGAGTCACTGGCTAAATAGTAGACATATCAGACCCAGTTTCTTTACTTGGTTATGAGAACATGTGATACCGTGGGAGTTAGGCCAGTGAAAACTACCAAAACACAAAATGAAGCACATGCCACACATAACCAGGGCCTCTTCTAATCAAACCATGAAATTAAAAATATCTGTGAGAATCTCCTTTCAAGCATCATAAACAGAGAGTTCTTATTTGAAGACTTCCATCTACCAACTTCATTACAAGCCCAGAATTCTGTCATATAAGACACAGTAAGTCCTATGCAAGTTAAGAGTTTGAACACAGAAATGACTCAGAGTTGGAATTTAATTAATGTTTCTTTGAATGAATGGATAATTATTTTACTGTTCTCTGGTGAATGAAATAAAAAAAAAATTCTTATGGTTCGATCAAGGAAGCCACACATTATTCTGAATCTATTAATTAGATTTAAATTTCTTGGGCCATCATTAATTCTGATAGGTTATATAGAAGGAACAAAATCCCAGTGTTGTCAGTTAGGAGTTGAAAGGCTCTGAGTACTTGGTGGTCACCATCGATCCACCCTCAGGGGGATGGGCTTCATGTGTTTTGAGTCTGGTGGCAATACCTAGCTTGCCCATGGTTCTTCTAATAGTCACCTCAGGCAGAGTGAACCTCAAAGATTTCTCATCCCTGAGTTCCAGACCCTAATGCTGGCCAATTGGCATCTTTGTCCTTCCTTGCAATTAATTTTTTCTGTGACCTCACTGCAGACAAGAAATGTCAATTGCTGTCTCTTGAATCTGGGTGGCAGAAACAGATGCCATTATCCTTTCCCATTGGGTCAGTAAAGAAATGGCAAACATAGGTGGAGGGGAGAAGACGTTCAGCAGTGTGAGTCAGCCAGTCACAATCAAAAGACTTATTTATTCTATTTTAAGCAACCAGAGGCAAAAAATAATCAACATGGTAAGCCAATTCAAGGTGTTGACTGGCTCTCTTCATTCTGCAGATGCCTTCAGAAAGGAGGGAAAGTAGTGAAGATGTTAAGTGCATTCTCTAAGTGAATTCATAAACAAATCATTTATCTAGCTGTCTATTTATTAGGGGCTGTAGATAAATGACTTTGTAGACTCATCAGCATTTATTTGCATATCTACGGGTTTATAATTGCAGCTCTTACAGCATACAATTAACACATCCTGACCCTTGGTGATTTCTCTTTTCTGTGAACTCCATTAGCACTTGCTATTTGTTCTGCTTTCTCTGCATTTTTAATCGCTAATCCACAATGTTGGTGTATTGGAAAGAGATGATGCTTCATCTACACCCTACTCTTAAAAAAACTATCTTACTTGCAACTACCCCTTCCCAGTTGCTCCACTTGTCTTCAACCCAACTTAGGCTCCTCCTTGGTCAAGGCAACTTAGACCATTGGACCTGGATTGGGCTCCTCACCTTGCAACCATGATCTAATACTGTGGGACCCACAAGAAAAAGAAAACAAGGCTAGGCCAATTGGATTCTCCTTTGGAATATGAATAATATGACTAAAGGGGCATAAAAATAAGTTATCAGTTGGTAATATAAGAAAAAGATGCAAACACATAGAGGTCACTGCAAATAGATTCACTAATTACAGAGTATCAGAGTGAGGCTCTATCAAACTTTGTTTTTATAATACCCGGAGGTTCCTTGGAATCTAGAATAAGTCTTGGTTCATTCTTTAAGAGGGCCTCTTAGGGCTCATGTTATTGAATTTCCATAATGATTCCTGTATAATACTGGTTATATAATGAAAATTAACTACCAACCTCCCACCCTAACCCTTAGGTCACAGATATCTTGTATTCTCAATTAAGAATGAAAATAAAACAGATACTTCATTTGTTTATTTTACATTCCTTTCAGTTCACCAAAACTAGACTATGCCACTTAAAGAAATTGACAAAACCTTGGACCTATGTAATCCTGTGGTACTTGAGAGCAGTACAAGACTGATTCCATCTTTTCAGTTTTGATATTTTGTTCATTATTGATTATTTTGCATTGATTTTATTTTTAAAAATATTGCTATCTTCATTATTGAGGTTTTTGCACTCAACTGAAGTGCCTCGTATCTAGTCCCAACCATGTACCAAACACAATAAAGTGTAAGACAGTGATACTGATGACTTTGATTGCAATACTGTTCATCTGTGTAGCACCTGAAGGTACAAGATCAAAGGGATATGACTCCTATCTCTTAGAGGTAATAGTAAGATTGACTCTCACTTTATTGAGTTTTTTAACTTCCCCACAAAACCCTCAAGCTGTCTTGGGCAGGGACCTGACCTTATTGCACTATCATATTTTGTTCACAGAGTTTTCTTTCTCCCTCTACAGTATTAACTACTAGAGGAGCAGGACTCAGTCTCATTTGATCTTGGTTTCCCATTGCTTCCCTGAATGCTAGAATGCATGAATAAAGCACTGTCATACAAAATGAAAAGAGCTGCAACAAAAAAATGTGACCAGTACTTTTTATTCTCTCTTCTTGAGCTAGAGCTAAAAGGAAGAGTTGAACATTATAGTAGAAAAGATTGGTGTTATATATTTGTATGCCTTTAAGCATAAATCTTTGTCCATCAGACTGCTGTGGGTAAATCTGTAGAGCATTCAGATTCTCCAGATCTCATCCTGCTATTGCCTTCCTTGGTTGCCCCAATGGGAAGGGAACTTACAATACCATGCTGTTGCTGAAAGCTTGGTCCTTGTCCCAATGCCAGTCTAATAACAAGGACATGATTTTGAGATAAAAGAAAAAGAAGGTTTATTGCTTTGCTAGCAAAGGAGAATCACAGGGGACTCCTGTCCCAAAGGCTGTGTGATTCTGCCCATGATTAGGAACAGGGGGCTTTTATAGAGGTGATTCAAAGGCTACATTCCAAGTGCTCTCTGTTGGAGTTATAATTTACTTGTTAGTTTGGGAGATAGTCATCTCTGAGATCTTCTGGTACCATCTCCAAAGTCTGCATTACTTGTTCTTATGGTGGGTGTGTATTCAGGGACAGATAACTCTGACTAAGATGGAGAAGAAAGGTAATCTGTTTCTCCTGAGATTAGGGAGGAGGAGAGATTAGGGGGGGAGCAGGGAGGGAGGAAGAGAAAGTAATAAGTCCATTTTAAAAATAAGTTGCAGTTCCAGAGACACAAGGGCTATATTCAAAGCATAAAATGGACCACTGTTACAATGCCTTGATTAGAAGAACCCAGCCAAACCTCATCCATGATGGCAGCTGGGATGCCAAGCACTCAGGTACCTAAGCAGCATCTGCCTATTGCTTGATATAATTTGAGGAAAAAATGTGTTTTTTTTTTTTTTTTTAACCTTCAAAGGATGCCTCAGGTCCTATTTACAAATAATAAACAATACACTGTTTATTGGGCCAATGATTTGTAGGAGTAAGTATAAGAGGATTGAATTTCAGGTCAGGGCTAATAGGTCTTAAGAACTAAGTTTTGGAAAGCTTTAAAATTAATTAGGGGGTAGAAGAGAATCAAGGCTCAAGTTGTTAACTATGTGTCTCAATATGTGAAATGACATTTTAATGATAATGATTAAAGAGAAGCTGATTTCTCTCATACAGAATTTTAAGTAGAAAGTACTAGTCACTTGCTGAAGAAGGTGTAAGGGTCTCTAAGTATGACATAAAGAGATCAGGCGGAGGAACCAGTCTAGACAATTTGTAAGAACCCATTCATTCCCCCATCAAATTTGGGTCCCTGAGGACTTCTACTGGGTCCCTTGGAGTTGATGCCTATTTGTAACAGATTTAACTTTTTTAAAACTTCTTCTTTGATAGAGCTATATCAGAAAGCTATAATGACAACAGTAAAGTTATAAGCTGTAAAATTAAACCAAGAGGTGAATTATAAAGCAGCCTGATGAATGCAAAGAAACAGTACTAGATTTGGGTTCTGGATCTTCTAAATTCCACCTTGTGATATCTGCTACTTCTTAACTTCTCTGACCCTCACTGCTCTCTTCTGGAAATTGGGGATAGTAATAATCAAGGGAAGACAGTTGTGAGAAATAGGGAGAAAATGAAAGCACCTAGCTCAGTGCATGTGCTCATGGGGAGAGAGCTCACCAAATAGTAGAGCCTATTGTGTTGAATATCACCGTCAAGCACTCAAGCTCTCAGGTTTGCATAATCTCTAAGAATGTGGCTTGCCTCTATGTGAATACACAGGAAATTACTCCACACTCACTCAGAATCACACAGTGCACACAACAGTCTTTTATGTAATGTAAATTCTCTACAGAGGGATGAACCAAGGAAGTAACTATCAGTGGCTTATATCACAAAAGGGCCTGCATAATGGTGTCTTCTAAAGACTGATTTGCTCCTGACATTGAAAAGGTAATTGATCCTCTGTCATAGTCCTGGAGGTTGATGCTCACTTCCAAAACTTCTCAATGATTTTCAATGCCCCTAACAATATATCAGTCCAACTCTACCCCCTGATTTGTGCCTGTGTCTCTATGACTTGCTTTTGCTATAGTTCACAGCTGTAGTGTTATTTCATATTGTTGAGTCACAAGCAATTTGTTATTAATAAAGTCTCTGTACCATAATCTGCAAATATTTTTTAAAAACAGAAAAGGGGATTGATTCACCATTTTCTCAATATAAACATCACTCTGGTTATATCTTACTGTTTGTTTATTGAGGAGAGAAAAGGTAGACTCAGCTGCACCATTTAAAGTCATTTTGAAAGTTTTGAATTATTAAGATGCTTTATTTCTTCATAAGAGTGAATGGGTTTCAGCAAAACTGGGCCCTCTCGAGGCAGCAGGTTATAAAGGGGTCATGAAGTTTTTGGTTGAAGTAAGAAGTTGAAAATCAGTGACCTTTACAATGGTGAGAGTAAGAAAGAGGAGAGGGATCACTGCACCTTGGCACTGGGTGAGTGTATCTAGCTACAGTAGTATTTGGGGGGTTTTCTGAAACATTCAAAGGACTGGGGATAGCTCAGTTGTGGAGCACTTGTCTAGCATGTGGGTGGCTCTGGGTTCAACTCTCAGTACTAGAAAAAAAAGTCTTCTACTCTGAAAGATTAAAACAAATATATTGGAGACACATGGGGTCAGTATTATGGCCTCACTAAGAATTTGGAGATGTGGATGTGAACTATTTGAGGAAGGTTCAATATGTGCTATATTAGCATTTTAATTTATATTTAAGCAAAAACTGCTCTTAAAGGTTTTGTTTTTTTCTTTTTAATTGAACTCTTAGAATAAAATATAAAGATACAAAAAAGGTTAATAGTTGCTTAGAATCTTGATGGAAGAGAAAATTTTAAGCATAACTGAAAGTAATCACATAAAAGATGACAGGTTTGACTACATAAAAACTTTAAGCCACTGAAGTAAAAAGACAAAACGAAACATCAAGAACTCATAACTAAGCAATAAGCTGGGAAACCATCTGCTCAAATATATTTATCAATATTTTAAAAATGTTCCTGCAACGCAATAAGAAAAACAACATTTCAATAAAAAATAGACAAAGGCTATTAGCATCTGATCACAAAAGAGAAAATGCAAGTAAATACACACATATAAATGTTCAACCTCACTAGGAATAAGAGCAATGCAAATTAAATTACATACCCTCTTTTCTTGCTTAAGAATAAAAAAGAATCTTAAATCACAATAAAGGATCATATAGATCACATTTTGGTTGTGGTACGGTGAGACAGAACTTGTATCACTGGTGTTATGGGGTATAAAACCCCATTACAGCATTTCAAGACAGCAATTGGCAATATATTTCAGGAGTTTTAGAAGTAATTCTGCTTATTGTTCCAGCAATTCTACTTCTAGTATGCTATCCTGAGAAGAAAATAAAAAATATGCTCAGAGGTTTCTTTAGAGACAAAGTCATCATGGTTTGACATAAGAACAAAACAAAGTAAAACAAAAAAAAAACTAAAAGGAAACCATCAAATGTCCAATGAGGGAATGAAGGTATGGAACATAAGATACATCCACAGCATGGTTTATTGTTTAACTACTAATATTCATGACACTTTTTAATGATATAGAAAAGTGATTTATTTTAGAATACAATAGAGTAGAAAATTGTGGGTCAGTGGGAGGTAAAGGACCCAATTAACTTATCATTTGGGAGAGAGAACAAACTAAGGAGATACAAAGTATCATGATACCAAAAGTATCATGGTAAGGAGTACGGATTCCAGAGTAGGACTGAGGTGGGTTCAAAGTGGACTTTCAGGAAGTTAATAGCAAGTATAAAGTTAAAAATCTGAAAACATACCCCACCTAAAGGTTTGCTAAAGGTTTGAATAGGAGAGAAAGTTAAAAATTTAGTCAGGTCTTGAGTGTACTTCTAGTATCTGCACTTGATGGGAGTCATGGAGGTAAGTGTCCCTCCTACTAGATGCAATGAAAAGAGTTCAGTCACTTTAATTGTTCATGTACACATTCATTATTAATTCCACAAGTACTTATCAAACACCTACGCTATGCCAGACCCAGAGAGATACACAAACTAGGCATATAGTAGTGATTATGGCAAAATGGTTCCTCTGTTCATTGAGTAAACATTTTGTAAGGACATCTGATTGTAAGAACAAGATTTACTGAAGTTACTTCAGGTAGTAGGACCCTTAAACTCTACGAACTCAGAAAAAGCTGTAGTTAGAGATCAACAGGGTTAAAACCTTATGAGATGGATCTTTACTCTAGAGCTTTCCCATCAAGGTAATACCTTGTCTTTTTTGCTATTTCTTTGTCTTTTCTAACCTATTCTTGTTCCTGTTAGCAACTATAGCTCCTATTTAAAAGGCAGTAGAGAATAGAAAAAAGAGAGCAAACTAAGTCTGACCAGCTAAATGTCCTGGCCCCATCATTGATAAGCCATGTGATTTTTACCTCTATGCCTCAGTTTCCTACCCCATGAGCAGGAATAATGCCTCCCTCTTAGGGCCTTATGCTTATTAGATGAAATGATACATGAAAAACATTTAGTACAATAAATTTCCTATTCCCCACAGGTGTTCAAACAGGTAAGCTGGCAGTAAGCCATCAGGTTAAACATCCATCTCTCATCCCTTTTGAGAATGTGAATTCGTAAAGGGATAATTTCCATTTATGACAGCAAAACCATATTTCTGGGTGTGTCTAGGATGACAGCCAATTATAAATTTAGATTTCAGATAAACAAGGAATATTTTTTCAGTACAAAAATGTTAGTTTCACGTGAGACATATTTATACTAAAATCTATTCATTGTTTATCATTTTTACATTCAAATTAAACGGGGCATCCTCATTTTGCCTGGTAAGTGGTCATCCCTTCACCTTGCAGTTTCCCTCCATTGCTAGTGCATGCTCTCCAGTGTATAGGCTCACTCTATGATATGTTTTACTTGTTAGTTCTGGTTTTCCTTTTGATTTTCTTTTAAATCTGCAAATGTGCTTAATTTATTTTCTCCTCAGTGTCTAACACAATAACCCAACTTAAATCGTGCCCATTTTCATTTCTATACCAAAATCTATGCATATGCATACAGATACATAATTTTAAAATAATAGTCAATCACATCATGTGTTTTTATACCAATGCTTTTACTTTTAAATTTTATATTGCATATTAGACATCTTTCCAAGTCAGGACACATGGCACTATCGACCCTTTCCACACACTGGTAGTGTTGGTATAAACTGCTCAATCTACAACTCAGAAATCCTACTTCCAAGAATTTCCCCCACTCAACTGAGAATAACAGGTGACCACAGAATTGTCATTGCCACAGAGTTTGTAGAAACAATACACAGAAAAAACAATGTTTGTTAGTGTTGGTCAGACATGTAGGCACTTAAAACATGGCTACATAAGTAGATTTGATGACATAGAAAAATATCCAATACATAAGTGTAAAGCAGATACAAAGAGTATACATTCAGTTTTGTCCAGTTTTGTTTTGTTTTGTATTGTATTTCTTCTTTTTTCTATTGGTTCCTTCTAGTTACATATCCAGTTTTTATGACTAGACAAAATGTAAAGTATGATTCCAATTCTATTTAGAAGATTGTGAAAAATAAGGAGTCTGGAAGCATAACCAGGTAATCGGTTGATACCATTTTTATATGATATGTCTACATAAAATATTACTCTATTTTAAAGGATGAAAAATTATTCATCATATAAGTGGAGGGATAAGAAGTCATAAATCTGCATGTGTAATATGTCAATTTTATAAGAAGCATATCTATATCTATATGGAAATATGGAAGTGTCACCAAAATGTTAATAGTGCTTCATCTGAGCAGTAAGATTATGGGTAATTTTGATTAATTATATTTTTCTAATTTTTAATTTTTCAAATAACATTTTTAATGTATTAAGATGTAAATCTTAAATGTTCGCCCTACCAAAAAAGGTAACATGGTAACTATGGGAGGTAATGGATGAATTAACTAGTTTGATGGAGGTAACCATTTCACAATGCATATGTATATCAAAACATCACTATCACATTATATACATTAAATATATACAATTTTTATTTGTTAAATGTACCTCAGTAAGACTGGAAAACATGCATATGTGTGTGTATACATACACATACAGTTTGTATTCCAGAGGGATTTGTTGGATGCTGTGGAATTCAGCTCCAAAGGTATACACATTCTCAAACACCCCAGACATAGAAGATATAAAAGTTTCCACCATAGGACTAATTTTCCTTAATCATGAGCAACTTTTATTTCCGTGTGGTAGATAGGTACTAAAAAAGTATTCTAAGAGTGGTAAAAGGAGCATTATGAATAATTGATTATGACTAACAGGATGGCTTAACTGGTAACACCATATTTGCTATTTATATCTGTCAGAGTCACAAATGTCTTTGGTTATGCAAATACATACAGTTACTCAGAAGATTCCAGTTCAAGTTAGTCTACTTCAGGGAAATTATGTACTAGTCAAAAGCCCTTTTATAGAAATGAGGGCACAATTAAAACACATTTACAGTAGCCACAGCCATTTCTACTAATGCATCTACTCATTCATTTAGCATGTATTTATTGTTCTTGGAAAAGATACAGGGTGCCTATGAATGCAGTGGAAAGAGCTGGATATTTCGGGCTGTGAGACCTGGGGTTCAATTCTGTTCTGTCAGTTACTTATCTGTGTCACTCTGGGGAAGTTTTTCATATTGGCTAAATCATGGCTGCCTTATCTGGAAAATGACTTCATAAGCTCTGCGTTGAAGGACTGCTGCAAGATTAAATGAGATAAAATATGCAAAGTCTTAACAAATCACCTGCCATATGGTAGGTGCTCAGGAAATAACTATTTTTATGTACCAGATACTAATCTAGGGGATGTGAAAGATAAAAATCTGATCCCACCATAAATTCTTCCCTCAAGCATCACTTCATCTTGGAGAGGATGTGTGCTTGTATTTAATAAAGTTAAAAATGGTTCAGCATGATGGGAGGGAAAGAGACTCTCCACACTTCTTAGACTTTTGTCCTCATCAGTTCCCTAACTTCCTCTCCCTCTCTACAGTTCTCCTGTTTATGCTCTTTTCTATAAGAGATGTCTCCTTGTACACTGTTGGCCAACACCTTACAAGCAGGTTGAATAAGAGCACAAATTTCACTGTGGGACAGGGGACTGGTCACAAAGTCAAAAGGACACATGACGGAACTACCAGCCTTTCTTGGGGGTCCAGGGAAAACTACTTTATTGGAGATACTGACTAGATCAGGACAATCAAAGTAAGTCAGAGGTGCCAGTAAGTGAACTACTAGAATAAGGACACTGTAACAAAGAATCTGGATGGAGGAGATTTTCTTATAAGACCAACACTAGAGCCAAACCTCCCATGTACTGTTACCTAACCAATTGAGAATGCGTTTAGCAGAAAACATTTGTGAATTATATATTCCAGTCAGTTCAGGTAGATACTAGACAACAGAAACACATGGAGGTCATAAAACACACACACACACACACACACACACACACACACAGAAAGGTAATGGTAAAGCCTCAGTGATCCAGTGAATTTCAGAGACCCAGTTCAGGTTACCTCAGTGCAGCAGGGCAGAATACAGACTATAGAGTTTAAATTCACCTCATAATCTCTTTTATTTCCTCATAAAATATTCTGTGAAATCTATATGAGTTGCCTGCACTGTGGAAGTTTTTTTGGGGGAGCATTGGTGAGGTAGGGGAGGAAAGTGGTTGGATACAAGATTATTGCAATAACAGAATCCCCACATCTCTCCATTAGTATTTGATTATGTACGTCATGATCTTTAATCTTCAGAGGAAAAAGTTTTCACAGTGAACTCTACCATTAACTTTTGCACAATGATATTAAGATAAAGTGGCACAGATGAGGGAGAGGTCAAACTGTGACTTGAGTACAGGTCTCTTTGATTCCAATGCTCACTATGCAATACTTCACTGAAGCAAACTAAGTGGGGAGATGTAAAGCAAAACAGGAATTGCCAACAGAGAATGTGGTGGTTGTGTGCATCGTTGAATCTCATTTGCAAGGCATCTAGACCCTGGGGTTCTCATAAGGGCTGTTTAGTTATACACAACAGATCCAAAGCAGTTAGGTGGTAGCCAAATATGGACATGGAAGTTGGGTTAGAATCCTCCATCCATCTCCCCATGGCCTCTATTTTGCTGCCCTTGGTATGTCTGGTAGGTCCATGTGATAATTCTCCTATGCACTTAGCCACAGAATCATCTATTCTGCTCTCAGGTGATGCTGTGTGTTTAAAGAAACAAAGTACTTAAGATTCCTTTATAAAAATTTGTTTTGAAGGGAAATGCAGTGGAGCTAGGTACTTATGCCGTCCTTTCTCAAGCAATGAAAACAGGGAAGGGGAACAGGATAATTTATTTAAATATTACTATGTGAATTGAATTTGCTTTTTCTTTTTTCTCACAAAGTTCAAAGCAAACAACATCTTTGTGTTGATCCCTTGCATTGGTGGAGATTTGTGATGCAGGAGAGAAAGCAGAATTTTCCCCAAGACTTTTCCAAGTTTTTATTCTTCAAAAATCTAAGTCCCTAAAAGATTGATGCTCAGGGAGAACCTGAGAGGAGAGGTAGAAAAGATAGATCCTATCATCATATATAATTTGATTTAAAGGAAGCAATGTTTTATTTTTTAAAAATATGTATTTATAGAGTAAACTGCATAATAATGCTATGCTGTTTTTAAATAGCTAGCAATTTTAATTATAAAATCTGAACACCACTGAATGAATTCTGTTTTTCATAACTCTTGCTCAGGAGCAATACCTTTCTTTACACATTACCACTAATGCGGTCATTGGTTTAGTCATCCACTATGAAAATTTATCCTGCAAGAGAAATGCCTGTTTTCTGCTAATGTGTTTTCTTGCTTTTGTTTTTGGTAATATGATTTTCTGAAGTTAATGAAATAATGAATTTGAGTCCATGGTTCCCAAACCTGCCCTCATGCATCAGAATCATCTGTGGGGTTTTTTTGTTCTATATCTAATATTAATGTCCCAGATCCAACCCCAGACATCCAGATTTGATAGATCTGCTTGGTTAGGGAGTCTGTGCTTAAAAAGGCTTCATAAGTCCTTTGGGTATAGGCCGAGGAGTGGGATAGCAGGGTCAAATGGTGGATCCATTCCAAGTTTTCTAAGGAATCTCCACACTGCTTTCCAGAGTGGATTAAAATCAGATTGCTACAGTGATGCAGCCACATCAATGTTCATAGCTGCTCAATTCGCAATAACTAGATTATGGAATCAACCTAGATGCCCTTCCGTAGATGAATGGATAAAGAAACTGTGGTATATATACACAATGGAATATTACTCAGCCATAAAGAAGAATAGAATTATGGTATTTGTAGGTAAATGGATGATGTTGGAGACTGTTATGCTAAGTGAGATCAGCCAATCCCAAAAATCCAAAGGCCGAATGGTCTCTCTGATAAATGAATGATGATGCATAATGTGTGGGGGGGAAGGGTGGCAAGAAGGGAGGAAGGATAGATAGCATAGAGGGAAGGGAGGGGTGGGGTCAGGGTGGTGGGGTAAAAATAATAACAGAAAGTGTGACAGATACCATTGCCCTGTGTACATGCATGAATGCACAGATGGTGTGACTCTACTTTGTGTACAACCAGTGAAACAATAGCTGTATTCCATTTGTGTTCAATGAATCAATAAGTAAATTAAAAAAAAAGAATACATGTAACAGTAAATGTTGGCTGAGGATGAGGAGAAAAAGGTACACTCATACATTGCTGGTGGGACTGCAGATTGGTGCACCCACTCTGGAAAGCAGTAAGGAGATTCCTCAGAAAACTGGGAATGGAAACACATTTGACCCAGTTATTCCTCTCCTCAGCATATACCCAAAGGACTTAAAATTTGCATAGTATGGTGATGCAGTCACTTCAATATTTATAGCAGTTCAATAGCTAAACTATGGAACCAGCCTAGGTGCCTTTCAACAGATGAATGGATAAAACAAATGTGCTATATATACACAATGGACAATTACTCAGCCTAAAGAAGAATGAAATGACATTTGCCAGTAAATGGATGAGAATATCATGTTAAGCAAAATAAACCAATCCCCCAAAACCAAAGAACAAATGTTCTTGGTGATACATGAATGCTAACACACCAAAAGGGTGAGGGAAAGAATAGAAGTTCATTGGATTAGACAAGGGGGAATGAAGGGAAGGGAGGGATGATGGTAATGGGAAAGACAGTGGAATGAATTGGACATAATCATCCTATGTTCATATATGAATACATAACCAGTGAAACTCTACATCATGTACAACCACAAGAATGGGAAGTTATACTGTATGTATCTCTAATATGTCAAAATACATACTACTGTCATGTATAACTAAGAAGAACAAATAAAGACATAATTTTCGAAAAAGAAAAAAAAAGGCTTCATAAGTGCCTGTTTAGTGTCAGAGTTGAGAACTATAAATTTAGATAATAAACCTGCTCTTTTTGAGAAAAGTCTGAAATAGCCACAATTTTGCTGTTGCAGGAACTCTTTCCAAATTATAGAATACAAATATTTGCACTAAATTTTTTGACTTGAAAATATTCAGATGATAAATGTTAACATTTGTAAATATTAATTTCCTTTTAAAAGGAAAGGTATAAAATAGCATCTTTCGTTATTTCATCAGTGATTAAATACTGTGTGGTTTTTTCTTTGTGTGTGTGTATTTATATATGTATTCTCTAAGTTGCAGAAGTCAGTGATTCTAGGGATGGTTTTACTTTGCTTTCACCAGGTAGACCACATTTTCACTATTAGCACTATACTTAGCTGTACTCCCATATAGCTATACTCCTATGTAGCTCTCCTGAATTTGTTTTCATGAATTTATTTATTATTTTTTATTAGCAAATAATGGTTTTCATTTCAGCATATTCATATATAAATATAAAATTCTTTTGTCATTTCTACCCCTCCATAATCCCCCTTACCCTTTTCTACCCTCTATTCCTAATCTCCTTTCTCTTCTCTAAATCACCCTTCTACTTTCATATCATTTCCATTTTTTCTAGATTTCCCATGAGAGAAAACATACAATACTTTCTGTCTGACTTATTTCACCTAACATGATAATCTCTAGTTCAATCTATTTTCTTACAAATGACAAAGGTTTTTCTTCATTATGACTGTATAATAACACACACACACACACACACACACACACACATTTTCTTTGTCCATTCATCGATTGATGGGCATCTAGAATGATTCTACACCTTGCTATTATGAATTATGCTGAAATAAACACGGGCAAGTGGGTATCTTATACTGCACCAATTTTAATTCCTTTGGGTATATAGCAAGGAGAGGTACAGTTGGGTCATATAGTACTTCTGTTTTTCATACTGATTTCTACAGTAGCTATACTAATTTACGTTCTCACTACAGCTTTAGTGGTTCCTTACCTCCATCCTTTGCCAACATCTATTATTATTTGTATTCTTGATGATTGCCCTTCTGACTGGGGTGAGATAGAAACTCAGTGTAGTTTTGATTTGCATTTCCCTGATGGCTAGAGATGCTGAACATTGTTTTTTCATGCAGTTATCGGACATTTGTGTTGTTTTGAAAAGTATCTGATTGGTTCATTTACTCATTTATTGATAGCATTTTTTTGGTGTTGAGTTTTTTTAGTTCTTTATAGCTGACAAATATTTCTTCCCATTCTGCAGGTTGTTTTCTTCACTCGGTTGTTTCTCTTACTTTGTTCTCACAAATTTAAATTGAGCACAAGTTTATTCAAGCTACTCTCAGCATTATATGGTTTTGGATATATGTAAAATATTGTTCAATTAAACATAGTCTAATCTAATAGTATGCAATGATTCTATAGAAATAATTCTTCTACTCTTGGAAACTGGAAAGCATCATTAGGTACAGATGTGTTGATATGCATGAACTTAATTTCTATGCTTTGCATGAAGGTATTCAAAATAAACTCTGCATTAATTTAAAAATGTCATGACATCTGCATAATAAATCTACATATTTGGGGAAGGCATATATTTGTGCTTGCTTAACATTCTAGAATTTTTAATTTTAGAGTTTTATAAATGAAAACAAATTATTTAATACATAGAATTTTATTTTTATATAACTGATAATTAGGCCTAGTTTTAAATAGATTCTTCTGAATTAGTATCAATATACATTTTAAAAAGACATTGAAATGTCACTAATCTTACCCTTGAAATCCAGAGTATAGTGTAAATCTGAGTGTTTGTTAGGCCAGCTAGAAACACAGTTCCCCTGCACCCACTTTTTGACCTTACTCTTCCACCCTCAGCCAACTTTGCTATCATCACAGCTGCAGTCAGTCTAGGATCACCAGTGTGTTATAATTAGTCAAGGCTAATAATAATAATAATGAGAAGAATGGCTACACTCAATGTAGCTCATTTTGAGACAGATCTGTTTACATGGATTAACTCATTTAATCCCAATAATAACCATGGTATTGGTATGCATGGGGAAGGTAAGGCACAGAGAAGTATATGACTCATTCAAGCTCAAATAGACAGTAAGTAGTGAACCCAGAGGTTATTTTTACTTAACCCTAAAATCTATGCTTTTAGCCAAGATGCTCTCCTGTTTCTGGATTTCAGGTTCTAAGTTTACCACTTACTTTCTAATTGTTGTAGGGGAAATCATATTATCTATGTCATCTTGGATTCCCAGTCTGTAAAATAGACATAACATTTCTCTCTTCATCATATGGTGTTATAGGAATTAAAATGAGAAATAAGCAAGTATCCATCTGTTCAGTACTAGATAGCAAAAAGGGGTTATTAATACTATTAAAAATTCAGGGCCAGGTCTCACATAATTGACTTTGAAATCTTCAGCTGTTTCATTTTGCCTTCATCCCCTGTCCAAAGATGGTAAATGAGACTTTTAAAAGATTAGAGCAAAACAAAACATAAAACAAAATATCAGGCTCCAATGGATCAGTTGACAGCATTTCTATTAGGAAGCAGTCTACATAAGAAAGAATTAATATAGTTGTACTTCAAGGTCAACCAATGTTTTAAAAATATCTGAGAGTTGATATTTAAATGTTGACATACAGAGAAATAAAATCACAGCCACTGTGAAGTTCTTTCAGTAAAATGTTCATTAAAGCAGCCATAAGAGGTCTGATGTAATAGCCAGAGTGATGGACATTCTGAAATGACCCTGACTTGGCACTGCACCAAAGCTGCCTGCTTCCCCTGAACGGGTTCCTGTTTTCAGGAGGAGATGATCACACAGAACTTAAGTTATACCTTTCTGGATTAAAACAACAACAACAAAACTTGAAGAATAGAGAAAATTTTAAAAATTTTCAAGGTAACAATGCTATCTGAGTGATATACCAAAAACAGCCAGACTCTGGAGTTAGTTGAATTTTAATTCTGCGAGGTACCAAATACATGACCCTTAATATCATGATCAAGGATGTGGTTTAAGGAACCTGAGTGGCTATGTTCAGACCCCAGCTTTGCTAAATACTGGTTAAGTGGGCAGGTTCTTAAGAGTTCTCTGCCTTAGCTTTTCAACTGTAAAAATCTGTAAAATGTGGATAAAAATAGGATTTATCTCATAGGTTAATAAACAGTTAATGAGTTTTTATATAAAGAGCGTCTAATACATAGTAATACTAACAAGTACTTATAATTATTGTTATTAAAATCTCTTGCTTCTGCTTCCTCATGTAAAAATGAAAATAACAATATTTACCTTAAAGGCTAAATGAGATATTTTGTGAAAATGCTTAGCATAGATTGCACATAGTGGAAATTCAATAAAAAGTAACAATTATTAGCATTAGCTCAAGGTGTGTTTTCACATTTTTTCTAATATTGTTGCTCACATGTTATCAATGTTGACTAGAAATAATTTACAAGACAGAAAAAAACATTCTTTTTCTTTGATTATTTTATTTATTTATTTATTTATTTATTTATTTATTTATTTATTGTGCTGGGGATTGAACCCAGGGCCTTGTGGTTGCAAGGCAAGTACTCTACCAACTGAGCTATATCCCCAGCCCCCATTCTTTTTCTTTAATGGGTGGGAAAAATACTTTCAAATCAAGTAAGCCGAGGTTGCAGATTAGATGTGCTAATATATGAAAAACATCAGGCATCAAATGAGTCTCACAAAATATTGTTCTCTTCCTCTGTGTTCTTTAAGATTTAAGAAATATATTATATGTGATAATTCCACAAATGGGGTTTAGACCTAACGATCTACCCCCCATTCTTTCCATCTCTCCCTGTTTGTGGATAAATGTCTTTTTTAAATTATCAATAATAAAAGATAAATATTGTTTCCCCTATAAAGAAAAGGAGAAAGCAATTTAACAAATGTTGAGTAGCAATTACTTGCTTTCCTTATTGTATCTCTATTCTTCAACACCATCCTATGAGCTGTTTTTTTCTTTCATTATGGATGAAACAGCTGAAGGATTATATAGCCTGAGATCATACAGTCATTTGCTACAGTCTTTTATGTCCTAGCAAATTTCAAATATACAGAATAGCATTACTAACTACAGTCACCAAGCTGTACATTAGATCTGTAGTACTTTTTCATACCATATAACTGAACCTTATAACTTTTGACCAACATCTCCCCATTTCCCCATTGACTGCAGAGCTTTAGTCTACCCAGTCCCCAAAGTCATGCTGCCTCCTTCTATTTATTGTGTGTCCTTCAAAGAAGTAAATATCTGAATGGAAACACTGGAAATAGAAGAAGCTACATAGGATTATGGATAGGACCTTTACTAATGGACCTTGAAGAAGAATCAAGGTATATTATCATGATTTTTATAAATTGTAATTTAGAGACTACTCCCCAGATATTTGGCCTAACCTACTTTCCTCCTATAATTCCATATGCCCAGCACATTGTACATAATGTCTAATCTCTTGTAGTTTTCATCATTTAATAGTTGAGCAAGTCTTTGTTTAGTTAGCATTACCTTGTGTGTAACACAAAGGGGATAATTATAACTGTTCTCTGGAATTATCATGCAAATTAAAATACAGACACCTTGTAGAATGTAAAGTACTATTTGAATATTAGTTCTTACTAATATCATGATTCTTACAAATTCTACAAAATATTTTAAAAATATATGGACAAACTCAGGATATTCTGATCCTGAATATTGTTTGTGACAAATACAAGTCCATGGCTGGGGCCAGAGGAGAATGTGAAGAACCTCTAAGTAGCCTTGTGTATGATTTCCACTGCTGACTCCCCTTTCCTCCTGGGCCCAGATGAAACTGTCACAAGAAGTAAGTTTTAATGGCTAATTCTTATAGTTCTTTCAAATCTCAGTAACCTTTCTAAAACACTGCCCCTGATCCACCAGGCTGTCTAGATACCTTTTCCAAACTCCCTATAGTTTCTGGGACTGACCCCACCACAGAATTTTATCACCTCTACTATATTTCTTAGTTTACTCATCTGATACTGTCTACTTCCCTGTCTCCCTGAGAATACCAAATACTGGGAAATATTTGCTGAGTAAATGAAAAGATGGAAGATGAAATACTGTGTAGATGGAGGAAATGAAAGATTAATAAAATGAATGAATATAAATGGAGAGAAAAGGAGAAAAAACAGAATTAAACATAAAAGAGTTAAGTAAGCATTTAAATGAGATGGAATATTAAAAGTAGAAGACTATTTCCATACATGACTGATGGGAGGAAAAACTCAGTCAAAATAATTCCAGAAACCCATCTATCAGTGATACCAAGAGTGGTACAAATGTTCATATAATTTCATTACAATCAGTACACAAATATTTACTGATTATTACATATATTCTAGGTACCTACTCTGCTACAAGCATAGGGAATGGCAAGTGCAAACTTTATAAAGAAAAGCATCCCTAGTATGAGATAACTGTATTTATGTGGGTTTGTCTCTGTGTCCTCTACTCTGTACCATTGATCTACCTGCCTATTTTGGTGCCAATACCATGTGGTTTTTGTTATTATTGCTTTGTAGTATAGTTGAAGGTCTGTTATTGTGATACCTCCTGCATTGCCTTTCTTGCTAAGAATTGCTTTAGCAATTCTTGGTCTCTTATTCCTCCAAATGAATTTCATGACTGCTTGCTCTATTTCTATGAGGTCCGTTAGTTATTGGTATTTTAATTGGAATTGCATTGAATTTGTACAGCACTTTTGGTAGTATGGCCATTTTGACGATATTAATTCTGCCTATCCAAGAACATGGGAGATCTTTCCATCTTCTAAGGTTTCCTTTAATTTCTTTCTTTAGTATTCTGTAGTTCTCATTATAGAGGTCTTTTGCCTCTTTTGTTAGATTGATTCCCAAATATTTCATTTTTTTGAGGCTATTGTGAATGGGGGTAGTTTTCCTAATTTCTTTTTCAGAGCATTCATCACTTATGAATAGAAATGCATTAGATTTATAAATGTTGATTGTATATCCTGCTACTTTGCTGAACTCATTTATGAGTTCTCGAAGTTTTCTGGTGGAATTTTTTGGATCCTCTAAATATGAAATCATGTCATCTGCAAATAGTTTAAGTTCTTCGTTTCCAATTCTTATCCCTTCAATTTCTTTGGTCTGTCTGATTGCTCTGGCTAGAGTTTCAAGGACAATGTTGAATAGAAGTGGTGAAAGAGGGCATCCTGCCTTGTTCCACTTCTCAGAGGGAATGCTTTCAGTTCTTCACCATTTGGAATGATGTTGGCCATGGCTTAGCATAGATTGCCTTTAAATGTTGAGGTATGTTCCTACTATCCCTATTTTTTCCAGTGTTTTGTGCATGAAGAGGTGCTGTATTTTATCAAATGCTTCAGACAAAGGAGCCAAAAACATACAATGGAGAAAAGACAGCGTATTCAACAAATGGTGCTGGGAAAACTGGATACTCATATGAAGCAAAAATGAAACTGAACTCCTATCTCTCACCCTTCACAAAACTCAACTCAAAATGGATCAAGGACCTAGGAATTAGACCAGAGACCCTGCACCTAACAGAAGAGAAAGGAGCTCCAAATCTTCATCATGTTGGCTTAGGACCAGACTTCCTTATCATGACTCCCAAAGCACAAGAAATAAAAGCAGAAATCAATAAATGGGATACATTCAAAGTAAAAAGCTTTTTCTCAGCAAAGAAAACAATCAACGGTGTGAAGAGAGAGTGTACAGAGTAGGAGAACATCTTTGCCACATTCACTTCAGATAGAGCAGTAATCTCCAGAATTTATAAAGAACTCAAAAAACTTTACACCAGGAATACAAATAACCCAGTCAATAAATGGGCTAAGGAAATGAGCAGACACTCACAGAAGAAGATCTTCAAGCAATCAATGGATATATGAAAAAAAGTTCAACATCTCTAGTAATAAAAGATGCAAATAAAAAATACCCTGAGATTTCATCTCACCCCAATTAGAATTGCTATTATCAAGAACGCAAGCAACAATAGGTGTTGGTGAGGATGTGGGGAAAAATGTACACTCATACATTACTGGTGGCATTGCAAATTGGTGCAGCCACTCTGGAAAGCAGTATGGAGATTCCTTAGAAAACTAGGAATGAAACCACCATTTGACTCAGGTATCCTACTCTTTGGCCTATTAACCAAAGGACTTAAAATCAGCATACTACAGTGAGGCAGCCACATTAATGTTTATAGCAGCTCAATTCACAATAGCTAGATTGTGGAACTAACCTAGATGCCCTTCAATAGATGAATGGATAAAAAAAACTGTGGTATGTACACACAATGGAATATTATTCAATGATAAAGAAGAATAAAATTATAGCATTGCAGGTAAATGGATGGAGTTGGAGAATATCATGCTAAGTGAAATAAGCCAATTCCAGAAAACCAAAGACAATGATTTCTCTGGTAAGTGGATGATGATACATAACAGGGGAGGGGGGGAGGTAAGAATGGAGGAAGGAAAGATTGTATAGAGGAAAATGAGGGGTGGGGAGCAGGCAGAGGGGAAGGAAAGATAATAGAATGAGACAAACATCATTACTCTATGTACATGCATGATTACACAAATGGTGTGACTCTACTTTGTGTACGACCTGAGAATCAAAAGTTGTACCCCATTTGTGTACAGAAAAGAAAAGAACAGAAAAAAGAAAAGAAAAGAAAAGAAAAGAGAAAAGAAAAGAAAAGAAAATAATGTAAAGCATCTCTGCTGTGTTCAGGAAACAAGGAAGCTGAGCAGCAATAAAGGGAATGGTGGGCAAGGAAGGTAAAGTGTTCAGTTGCAGCCAGATCATGGAGGATCTTTTAAGTAAGGACTTGAGATTTTACTTCTGGCAACAAGATCTGATTCATTATTTTAAACAGTAATGTGTGGTGTGGCATGAGTGGTAAATTTAGAAACAAGAAAACTGTGGAAGATTATTGCAATAATCAAGGGATAATTGATGTTGCTTGAACTCCTGTGCTGGTAGTGGAGAAGCAAGCACCTTGTGGATGTATTGTGAAAGCCTGCAGAATCTACTGGTGGATTTAGAATGGGATGTGAAAGAAAAATGAGAGTGAAGGCTAACCCCAGGACTGTGGCCTGGGCTAGTGGACAGAGCTCTCATTTAGTATGAAAGGGAGGAGAGGGCAGCCTACAACAATTTGCTTCTGGACATATTAAATGCACTGATAAGGCAGCAGAGATCTGGGCATTTATCTCTAAGAAACATATAAGCAAGAAATAGGATTAGAAAGAACATACAAGAATTAACTTGAATAATAATAAAAAACCCTTAGAAATGTAAATGTCCAACAAAGTGGACATAGCTAAGTAAATTATGGTTCATCTATATATAATAGTTCATCAAATAGCAACTCAAATATGTTTGAAGTCTAAAGATGTAAGAAAATTCACAAGGTATATTACTAAAATTAAAAAAAGAATGTACATCATGCACAACCATAGAAATGAAAAGTTGTACACCATTTGTGTACAATGAATCAAAATGAAGTCTGTAAAAATTAAAAAAGAAAATCCCTAAAGCTCAAACCCACCATAATAATATGGTTCAAATATTATAAATAAATGTGCAGATCTAGAAAAAGTTCAAAGAAAATTTACCAAGTGTTAATAATGATTATCCTTCTTTGGTGTGGGTACTTATTTTGATTAATTTTTTGTTTATATTTTGTTCATTTCATAATTTTTCTACAAATATGTATTATTTTATAATTAGAAAAATAGTAAGAAATAAACAATCAAAGGTTTATAAGATAGATTGATAGGTAGTAAAAAGAAAATGGATGTAGAGATAAAGATTGATATGGAGGGCTGGGAAAAATATATGAAAGCAATATTGTAAAAACCTTTTTTCACTCAGAAACAGTTTGTTCCATTATCTATATTAATGAAATTACCTAGAAGCAAAAAGTGAAAGATATAATCCAAAACCTATGAAATTTTAAAGTCTACAATATAGTAAGAATGTAAGTCTTTGAAATGGAATGATTGCAGTCCTGGTTTTCTCATATTTTGTTAAGGCAACATTAATATTAATATAGTAACCTCACTCACAGCAGCTAATAATACAGGAGATGGCAAGAAGTCACTCAGGGATCACAATGGTGCCATAGGTAATTATCAAAGTACACATCTGCATGTGGACAATTAGGAATCAGCTGCTTTCTTATCTTCTGTCAATTTATTACTTTAGTAATGTACAGATGTGAAAGCCAACTCCTAGAGAAAGAGGCTTGTCTACTTTCCTTGAATCATGGTATACACCCTGTTTCAGTTCATGCCGATAAGGGCCAGAAATAAGCTACATTTTGTGTTATTGATAGTAGCTAACTTGCAATATAAGGGACAAGGATTAACCAGGGGTTGATTGCTTCTATATTTGTCTCACCAAAATCCTTCACTGTCATTATGAATTCTTTTTTTGTTTTGTTTTGTTTTGCATCAGTCATTCTAGAAGGCCAAGGACAAATTCATTCTATTAAAAGTAATGTACCATTGATTCAATAACTCTTGAGTTTTAAATCCATAGCAACAATAGCTATAGATGTGCAATAACCATCTTCCATAAAATTATAGGCATAGTGTTGCATGTTTATGTCTGGCTAATTCATGAGATATATACGGAATGATAAATATCTATAAAGACAATCTTAAAATTCCCATTACTGCTTCAATTTTGCTCACATTAAATTCATTTCCCTGACAGCAAACAACAGCTTAACATGTTTCCATTACATATTTAGATATCCCTCTTTAATTAAGATTTGTCAACTTCCCCATTAACATACTCTCTCTACTTCTAACAGACCAGCTCTATCAATTATGTTTCATGGCTTATGTAAGTAAACCTAAATGGTTTTGTGGAGCTGTCATCAATAAAGAAAAAGCTCCCCTTGAGGCTCTCACTTGATGGTCTATTCTCCATCTGTCTCACTAATGTTGCCCCACTCCTCCTTCCCATTATGATACTTTGCTTCGGAAGAGACATTATACTACCAGGCGCCATATTGGAGAAATCAGGCATGCAGCACTCAGCAAAGCAGGTAGCTCAGAGACACAAGTTAGTGAATGCTTAATTTGGTTAAGTTTTATAATGAACTTTGTAAAGACTGTGAAGAGCCTGATGTCATGTTTTACAGAATTTTTGAAAAAAAAAATCATATGGTGTTAGTTATTGAGAATTACTATGGAGAGAAAAGAAGGGCAAAATCAATAAATGATCTTTAGCCAGAGATCAGTCTTATAGACTGGTTCATGCCATGTTTTAGATTTTCATTTCAGGTGGTACTACATATACACTGAGGTGATAAAAATAAAGAATTTGAATAAAGCATTCAGACTATATGGCTTTCAGTAATAAAATGTTCTTAAATGTTCTGCAAGATAAGTGCATTGAGAAAGTGTATATGTTGAGAAAGATTATAATGTTTCAGTGGTTGCATAATATTTTTCACTACATTTCAATAAATAATTGGAAAATGTTGCCAAGGAGGTTTATTTGTGGAACTGTTCATCTTAAAATCCTTGCTGTTAATAGTGTTAGTAACAGTTAATACTTTTCAAGTACTGACTTGTTTCCAAGCACTTCACATGTATCAGCACAGTTTATTGTCACAAAAAACCTTTAGGTGTAAAATTATCATTCTTCTCCTTTTAAAAATGAGAAAAGTGAGGTAAAGGGCAATTACACAACTTGTCCAAGATCAGCCTGGTAGAAAGTGGTCAAGGAGCAGGGTACCTCCAGGACCCAGGCACCCAATTACTCTGCTTTCCTGACCAATGGTACACAGGACCAGTAGTTCGCTTAGGGTGCCTGCAACTCTTTTCCATTATACCTGGTTGAGAGTGTGTGGGAAAAGATGTCTTTACTATGTAAAAAGGAATGTCCAGTTCATCCAAAAATGGTTTTAAATCACTAAATATAAGATAAAAAGTACAGAGGCTAGAAGATGCCCATACTTTAGTCTGACAGGAAGTCTAGTCTAATTCTTTGAGAGCTTGTTTCTCATGGACAACATAAACCTTGTGCCATTATTATTATTTTTTTATTTACTTATTGATTCATTGAACACAAATGGAGTACAGCTATTGTTTCACTGGTTGTACACAAAGTAGAGTCACACCATCTGTGTGTTCATACATGTACACAGGGCAATGGTATCTGTCATACATTCTGTTATTATTCTTATCCCCCACCCCGCCCCCACCCCTCCCTACCCTCTATGCTACCTATCCTTCCTCCATTCTTGCCGCCCTTTCTCCCCCACATTATGCATCATCATTCATCAGAGAGACCATTTGGCCTTTGGATTTTTGGGATTGGCTGATCTCACTTAGCACAACAGTCTCCAACATCATCCATTTACCTACAAATGCCATAATTTTATTCTTCTTTATGGTTGAGTAATATTCCATTGTGTATATATACCACAGTTTCTTTATCCATTCATCTATTGAAGGGCATCTAGGTTGGTTCCACAATCTAGCTATTGTGAATTGAGCAGCTATGAACTTTGATGTGGCTGCATCACTGAAGCAATCTGATTTTAAGTCCTTTGGGTATAGGCCAAGGAGTGGGATAGCTGGGTCAAATGGTGGATCCATTCCAAGTTTTCTAAGGAATCTCCACACTGCTTTCCAGAGTGGCTGCACCAACTTGCACTCCCACCAGCAATGTATGAGTGTACCCTTTTCCCCACCTCCTCGCCAACACCTGTTGTTGCCTGTGTTCTTAATAAAAGACATTCTAATTGGGATAAGATGAAATCTTAAGGTGGTTTTGATTTGCATTTCTCTTATAACGAGCAATGTTGAACTTTTTTTCATAAATCTGTTGACTGCTTGTAGATCTTCCTCTGTAAAGTGTCTGTTCATTTCCTTGGCCCATTTGTTGATTGGGTTATTAGTGTTCTTGGTGTAAAGATTTTTGAGTACTTTGTAGATTCTGGAGATTAGTGCTCTATCTGAAGTGAACCTTGTGCCATTATTAAGGGACTGTTTCTGTAAAACACAATTAGGAATTAATAAACTTATGTAATTTAGCTCAGTGCTTCTGAAACTTGGGTTCTCATATGTACCTTGGTGTTTATGGCATTTGCCAGGACCTATTTCTCATTAAGATCTTGGATAAAAATAATTTAGTTGATCATCAAAGTATTTTTACATTGAAGAAAAAACAAAGGAAGATATTCTCTAAGCTTTAATGAGAAAACACAAAATTTTGTATTTTTGCTTCTTGGGCAGAAACCTTCCCTGTTCTTCTCCTGATCCTAAGAAGAATAAGTTCATTTCCCAAGGCCTGAAGGTATTTGGGTAGAAACATTTGAGAAACAGTGATCTTGCCTGTAACCAGTTCTAATCCACAAAGTGAAACACTCAGAAAAAAACATGGCAAATACTTGAAAAAAAAAAAACTGGAAAATATTTGTGTTGTTCCTGAAAGGTAACTTTATGGGTGATGAAGAGCATAGAGACAGTAAGCAGTACAATAGCCTGAGTAAAGCAGGCTGCTCTTCACATAGGACATGGGCATGTAGTGCAGCTCAATACAGCTCAGACCCCTCCTCTCCTCTGCTCTCCCTTGGTTACTCCTGCCCCTTTCCAGCTGCCATAATTTCTTCCCTCGTTTCTTCAGTGGCACTTCCATTTCTTCACTCAACAGCCAGAGTATTTTTTTAAAAATATAAATTAGATCATTTAATGTTCCTGGTTAGTATCCGTTAATGGATTCTCAGTACACTTAAAATTAAATCTACACTTCATCATTACCTACAAAGTCCTCTATCATTTGATTCCTGCCTCATTAATTTTCCAACTTAATTTTCTACATTTCCATTAGCTGTCTTTTCATAGCCAAGATGGGCTGCTGTATGTTCCTGGAACACATTACATTTATCCCTGACTCAGTGACTTGGCCTTACTATTCCTTCTTCTTGGAATATTTATTTTCTCTGATATTCACATCACCATTTTCTTCTTTTTATTCATGTCCCAGTTCAAATGCTGTCTCCTCAAAGAGATACTCCCAGCACCTCATGTTCTCTCTGCCTATCACATGATGCTACTTTGCTTTCTATATAGCACTTAGCACTGTCCAAATTTAATGCATTTATCTATATATCACTTATTAAATATACTTAAATATAAATTCAATGAGGGCAGGGACCTTGTCTTGTTTATCATTATGATTTTGTTGCTAATAACCATGCTTGACACATAGCAGATCCATTCAAATAAATAAAGGGATGAGTCAATGAAAAAGAAAAGACAACTTTACTATACATCAGATGGCACATGGAGTCAGCTAGTGTTCTATAATTCAGGGAGAACAGAGTGGAGGTAAACTCTACCCTGATGGGGTCATATTTACTAAGAAAATAATGTAGTCAAACTGGTGAGGTTTGAGTTAAAATTTGGAGTTGTTTTTGAAAGTTTCTATAGATAAGAAATCTTTACTAAGACTTTGTTTATATTATGCTTTTGGATCAACCAAACCAAACAACCTCTACATAGTGAGGGAACACTATGTGGAGACGATCAGAAAGATTCCTGGCTATATTAAGTTTAGGGATAGGTATTTAACACCAGTTTCTAAAATTGGGATTATGTCTCTTATAGTTGTATTTAGGTCCTGGTTTTCATAATGACCTTACTACATTCAGAACTTGAAAAATTAAGTGCCTGCATCTTGAAAGAGTAGTTTTACTTTGCATCCTCTTTTTGTTTTCCATTTCCATTTTAGTACTAATAGTTTGTATGGGTATCCTAAGAATATTTAGCCAGATGGTGAAGATGTGTGGCTTGCATTTTTTCTGAGCACCAGTGAAGAACTGACCATGTAGAAGTAGAATCCACAGCTGTAGGTGATATGGAAAGTGGATATTATTCACAGGTGAGTCTTGATTGATTGTGTTTTTTAGTAATTGCTACTTTCTTTTTCCAGACCAAAAGAATAACACAAGGTAAACAATAAACATCATTTTAAAGAAACAGAAAACGACTGGACTGGGTTTCAAAGCAGGTACTAAATATGAATCTATCACTATTTACAAGTATGGGCCTAGGGAAAACTTACAAGTCATTCTGGGTCTTGAGTTCCTTGCCCATCAAATGGAAGAAGATTCGACTCCATGTTTATTTATGGCTCTCCCAACTCTGATAAGTCTATAGTTTCTGAGCCAAAAGCTACCTTGGCATTATTGTTTCCCAAAAGATAAAAACCAGGTATCAATATCATTAGGAATACTGATTTACAGGGGACATAGTTGGGACTCTAAAAGATAATTTTATTCAAGATTTTAAAATTTGTGTTTCTCTATGTCAGTGGAGAAAGCTAAACAATCTTAGTATACATCCATAACAAAAGTGAATACGAGCTCTGGGGACATAGCTCAGTGGAATAACACTGGCCTATCATTTGCAAGGACCTGGCTATGTTCCATTCTCAGTACCAAAAGGAAAAAAATATAAGTGAATATAAGTCAGGGAAATAGAGAAATACTTACAACAGACTAAGATACGAGTTAGTTCAATAAAAGATTTCCCACTTGATGTGATTTTCTGGAAAGTTGGAAAGCTTTCATTTCATAGAATGTTTTCCTTCTGGCTCAGGTCCCATCACTAGAGATTCATTCCTTGATTTATTATTTTAGGAAAATACAAGGTAAACCTCAAACATAAGCTACTATATGATCTTAGGATAACAATAAATTTATATAGCCTCCTGAAAATTACAAAACATATTCACACATATTATCATATTAAAACCTTATAATTTCCTGAGGGAATGAGAAGATTCTTTATCCCAAGATGAGAAAACCAACACTTGAAGAGATTAAGTAATTTGTTCAGTCATGTAGGTAGTAAGGAGTAGAGATGGGATGACAAACCCAGTTCTCTTTATCTACCATTTCTCCATGAAAAGAGGCTATATAAAATGGGGGTGGGAATGTGAAGATGAGACCTTCAAAGACAGACCAAAATTCTAATTTTGATTCTATTTGTTGTATGATATGAGGCAATTTCTTACTCTCTTTAATAATTTTTGTTATCAGTAAAAATCAAGAATAAGAATATCATATAGACAATATAGGATGATTTATATGTATGTATATATATAAGCTATATATATATAAGCTATATATATATGTATACATATATATGTATATATCTACATATATATATAAAGCTTATATATATATATATATATAGAGAGAGAGAGAGAGAGAGAGAGAGAGGCTGTTTGGACAAGTTATTTCCCAAGTATAAATATCCTTCCTGATCTCTTTGACCAGTACCTATACATTTCCAACTTCAAACTCAAGAGTCATTTCTTCTTTAAAATTTCCTTTGATACAATAGGCTATTCTTGTGGCTTTCATGTAAAATTCAAACTCATTTATAAATATTTCCTACACGTTTCCTATGGTGTTAGGAAACTCTGCTAGGGTTACATGAAAGTATTTCAGAGAAGTAATCTAGTTTGTTTGTGTATTTCCCAGATTTTTAATTTTATCCAAAAGACCTTTGACATTTATTTATTTATTTATTTTTAAATTTAATTTTATTATTTTTATTATTTTTTGATTCATTGTACACAAATGGGGTATAACTTTCATTTCTCTGGTTGTACATGAAGTAGAGTCACACTGTGTCCTCATACATGTACATGGGATAATGATGTTTGTCTCATTCTATTATCTTTCCTTCCCTCACCCCTTACCTGCCTCTCATTTTCCGCTGCACAATCCATCCTTCCTCCATTTTTTCCTTACCCCTGCCGCCCCTTTACGTATCATCAGAGAAATCTTACCAGAGAAATCATTGGGCCATTGAATTTTGGGGATTGACTTATTTCACTAAGCATGATATTCTCCAACTCCAACTGTTTACCTGCGGATAACATAATTTTATTCTTCTTTATAGATGAATAATATTCCATTGTGTATATATACCACAGTTTCTTTATCCATTCATCTATTGAAGGGCATCTAGGTTGGTTCCACAATCTAGCTATTGTGAATTGAGCTGCTATAAACATTAATGTGGCTGCCTCACTGTAGTATGCTGATTTTAAGTCCTTTGGTTTTAGGCCAAGGAGTGGGATAGCTGGGTCCAATGGTGGATCCATTCCAAGTTTTCTAAGGAATCTCCACACTGCTTTCCAGAGTGACTGCACCAATTTACAACCCCACCAGCAATGTATGAGCATACCTTTTTTCCCCACATCCTCACCAACACCTATTGTTGCTTGCATTCTTGATAACAGACATTCTAATTGGGGTGAGATGAAATCTTAGGGTAGTTTTGATTTGCATTCCTCCTATTATTAGAGATGTTGAACATCTTTTCATATATCTGTTGATTGTGTGTAGATCTTCTGGGAAGGGTCTGTTCAATCAAAAGCCCATTTATTGATTGGTTTATTTGTATTCTTGGTGTAAAGTTCTTTGAGTTCTTTATAAATTCTGGAGATTAGTGCTCTATCTGAAATGAGTGTGGCAAAAATTTTCTCCCACTCTAAAGGCTCTCTTTTCACATGGTTGATTGCTTCCTTTGCTGAGAAAAAGCTTTTTACTTTGAATCTATTCCATTTATTGATTTCTGCTTTTATTTCTTGTGCTTTTGGAGTCATGTTAAGGAAGTCTGGTCCTAAGCCAACATGATGAAGATTTGGACCTTCTTTTTCTTCTGTTAGGTATACAGTCTCTGGTCTAATTCCTAGGTCCTTGATCCATTTTGAGTTGAATTTTGTGCAGGGTGAGAGATAGGTGTTTAGTTTAATTTTGCTACATGTGGATTTCCAGTTTTCCAAGTATTTGTTAAAGAGGCTATTTTTTCTCCATTGTATGTTTTTGGCAGCTTTGTCTAGTATAAGATAACTGTATTTATGTAGGTTTGTCTCTGTGTCATTGTCTATTCTGTATCATTGGTCTACCTGTATATTTTGTTGCCAATACCAAACCATTTTTGTTACTATTGCTTTGTAGTATAGTAGAAGGTCTGGTATGGTGATACCTCTGCTTCTTGCATAAAGCCAGGTAGCAATCAGTAAGATGTTATGCAGAGTTATTAGTAAGACTGCCCTGCAGGGGAACAGAAGAGGAATCAGGGGAAGGAAGGAAGACACTAAGGCATAGTCATTGTAGGAAAAAAATTGATTCTCTTTCCAGAACATTCCCTGTGACATCCAAAAGTAGATTAGGAATAATACTAAGTACAGTTTCTGTAAATAGATGACATCCATTGAGTATTCATTATGTGCCCTAAGTTCTTTGCATTTATTATCTCATTTAATTATTACAACAACCTGTTGAGATGGATTCAATAGCTATTCCCTTGCAGAGATGAGGAAACCAAGGTTTGCAGTGGTAAAGCGATTTCCCCAGGGCCACACGGTTAGCCAGCTATAGAGGTAGGTCTGAACCCTGCTCTAGTTTTCTTTATAGCTCACCAAAATTCTCAAATTCCCGGGATAAGCAAATTTTTATATGATTTGATTTTCACTTTGAAATTAGGGAGAAAATAAGAATGTTTCTTCTTAGTCAGAATTGTACCATTGCTGGGGAAACGCAGTTCTACTGAAAAACTAACTGTGTGACCATAAGCAATTTCCTTTAAACTTTTTGTACTTCAATTTCTGTCCTCTAAAATAGGAATGAAATCCTTTCTCTCTGTTTTGGGGAGGATTAAATAGATCGTGTATGTCAAACAGCTAGCAAAGTGCCTGGATTATGAAAAGGCTTTAATAATTGTTAATTTATTATGGGACCTAAGATAAAATGACATTTTCAAATTCAAAACATATCAAATATTAGTGATAGGGTAAAAGCAAATAGATCATTGCTTTAGTGGATAAAGGTGCCTCTATTTACACAGTTCTTTATGGAGCCACGAGGATTATCTTTGCTGCAGCCCTCATTTTAATTGGGAGCATAAAGATCAGACACTTTAGCACAGGAAGAAGTTTATACTTGATTTACACCACAGATGTACATTTGCAGCTTCCAAACATTCCATTCCCTGGCTAAAGATATAACAAGCTACCTCAGCAAACCTGATATTGCAAAATAAATGGAAAATGCTTAATCATTTAAAAAGATATACCAAAGAACAGAAAGGCCAAAGAAGGCACATCCCCCAGCAGGAAGGCTCCTTACTTTCTTAAAGGCTGATGAATGGCTTCAATTAGACAGGCAGGAGAGAAAACCAAAACAATCCATCTCTCTCATTTTTTACACAGAAAAAATACAGAAATAAAGTGCACATATCTATATTCAGTCTCATTTTTGGTAAAAGTATTGTTCAAGGAGAAAGTCAAATTGCAGAGCAAGGTGCAAAATATGAATTTATTTTGCCAAATCAATGCCAAGCTCCACCACAGCTAAGTATGTATTTATGTGTTTGTATGAGCATGGAGAAGCTATGAGACGTTCATAACAAGCTGTCACATTGAGTACATCAAGAGAGGTCCCTCTGGAGGAAGTTTGAGGGAGATTTTTGTTTCTTAATTATCTTTTCATTCCTTTGCTTCATGTACTATATAAATATTACTTCAAAATAAAAATATTTAAAATAAAAGGAAATATATATTTTATTATTCATTCACTCATTTATTCATTTATTCATCATTCAATATTTATAGAATCATTCCCAATGACCATTTAAGTATAAACTGTGTTGGTCTTGTTTGTGAACTGCCAGACGCAACTTTTTCAGAGGAGGTCTGAATACATTTGGTTTTACTGGGGAGATTAATAATGTAATTGCGTGTTCTTAGAATCCCATTCCCATTTGGAATTAATAGGACATGTTAATTTCAAACCACTTGGAGTTAACATCATTCCTTTCCTTTCAACCTACAGCTATTGCACTGTAGTGATGGCTAATACCCAAATTCCATTAAACTGGAAGTGGCTATTGGTGGCAAGCATGTGGGATTTTGAATCAAAAGAACAGAGTTTCAGTCAATCCAATGAGTAAATAATACTGGTATGTGATTTCCCTCCTTTGAAACCTCAGCACTATCTTCCCTCCTTAAGTAATAATTACACTTATCTTAGAGTATTGCCAGTATGCCTATAAAGTCCAATGAAATCAGATATGGAGAGTCTTAAGAAATCACAAAGTGGTAGATAAAGTGTATTTTACTAAAATTGTGGTTTTGCTTCCTACCAGAGAACAATAAAACATGTCAGTATTTGAAGCTTTGCACTTGAGGGAAGACTATACTTATTTTGAATGGCACTTAGAAGCTTCAGTTAGTCCCCAAAGTAACAGTTCAAATGTTAGGCAAATGTGATTTCTTCCTGGTAATAGCAAACCCAATTACCCCACAAGCATATCTGACCTGGTGTAGTCATCTTCAACAAGCATGTGCTTTGGAATTGGCGAGTACCTTCCTGGAGAGATGGGCGGCAGGGAGGTTTTGTATTCTAAAGTGCCATTGTTGCCAGAGAGTAGATGGTTTTCCATTGGTGGAGAATAAGCTAAGGAGAGGGGAAAAAGAAATGAAATGAAACCTGTTATGTGGGTGATTCAATGTGCCATGCTATACTTCAGAGGATATGTTAAAAATAGGTTTTGCTACATGCTATGGATTTTTTTTGTCCCCCAAGAGAGAGGAGTTGCTGTTTGCATTTAATATATACAAGAGCATGGTGACCTTTAGGATTGGAAAGATGAAATCACTATTATATTGTAATGCCAATTAGTATAATTAAGTGAAGAGAAGAATTGGAGGAGAGATTCAGTACACATATTTTCAGAATGATGATTAATTTTCTATTGAAATAAAAATGTTAGCTTTCTAATTGCAGAACTCACATTCTTTTCACATAATTAATACACAATCACCAAGAGCAGAAGACTCCTAAGGAATAAGTTCTTATATAAGACTTTCCCCCCCCCAAATGCTATATTCTCATCCCAGAAAGGACACAAACTCTGGCCTTTATTTTACTCTCCTCTTCCTTAATTTATCTGCTTTTTGAGCAACTGAGAGGATACCTCTTGACTGGGTCTCCTGCTCATCACTGTCTCCTCAAATCCATCTTACACATTTTGCAGTAGTACCATCTGAAATCCAGTTCTGATCATGCTGTTGTCTTGCTTAAAGGTTCCCCATTTCCATTACTGTGTTGAACATAGTACAAACTCTTCTCTTTGTCATTCTTATAAAATTGATCCATTTCAATACTCCCTTATGTTATCCTCAAAGTCTGTACTTCCTCATAACTGTAACTTTGTTCCACTATACCAACTATCTACAGTTTATGTCTCCTACTCCACATCAGATGTAGAAATCTCACCATTTTTCACGTTAAAATTCAAATGCTACCTTCTGTATAAAGATTTTCCTAATCTTCTAAAGATGGATGATATATCTTCCTCCTTTGAGTCCCCAAAGGACATTTATTTTTACCTTTCCTCTGGCATATATATTCCCTCTGCTTCTGCCAATATTGCTGCTATTTATGTATCTGAATTAGCTTACCTTCTAACCAAGCTCCTGGAAGATCATGATTATATCTCTTCTGAATATCACATATTTCCTTATGAGGTATTTTGCACATATTAAGTTACTCAATATGTATTTTTTGAATTGATTAGTTTTATTTCTCTCAAAGCCTGCCTTTTGTCTCATTGACATTGACTTTATTATAAGCCCTTCATAAAGTGGCTCATAGATTGATTTATCTTAATTTATATGGTTTAAAAATTCTGAAAGTTAAGACTCTCACTCTAAGGTAAGACTGATCTCAGCTTACTGCTTGCTTTTTTAATAAAAGATATATTTGGGGCAAGTCATTTTAGAATCTTAATTAAGAAAAGTAATAGCTAATATAATGAGCAGGTAACAAAATTATTCAGCCCTTAAATTTCTCTTAAGTTAAACAACTTGCTTAAGACTATAATCCTAATTAATTGCAGATCCTGCAGACATTTCAAGTTTCTCAACTCACAAATGAACTCTCAAAATTTTGGCATAAGCAAGCTTACTTATGAAAGCAAAACTATCAAATTTACATCAAAAAAGTGAATTGATCCTAAATTTAGTCCCCAAGGACAGAACCTTAGATTAGGTTCCTGTTGGCCTATTAATGAGAGAGAAGACATGGGGTTTATGCAGCAGAGGATTTTGTGAGGACCCCAGCACTGTGTCTGAGGTCAGTTGCTGCCTTAGAACCCCTCCCCCAGGCCTCCTCTACTGTCTTTAATGACTATTTTCTCTTTCTTCCCTGCAATAGAACAAATGCAGGCAAAGGCAAAGTTGTGATGATGATTGAGGATCATGATTTCACCATCCAAGTACAAGATCCCCCTTCCTTGGGAAGAAGCATAGAGCTCTCTCTGCTTTTTTGCTGGCCCTCTTTTCCATGCTGCTGCTATATAGATATGAATTAGGATGAGAGAATATTATGGCATAGAATTATCATGCTCCAGGGCTTGAGAATAGTCTTATGGAATGTGTTACCCCTACACTATGTAATCACACTGGTGGACCTCTCCACTCATCAAGGTGTTCTACCTTCCAAACACTCGCTGAGGTCCTGTAAAGCAATGTGGGAATGAAGTGTAAAATACTCTCTGAAGTATTTCCAGAAGCTAGAGAAGAGTGAAGGTGCAGAGGACCTTTAATATGGTTTTGTAGAATTTCAGTTTTGTACACTTGGCATGCTATTTGAAGAGGACACTGAGCATGGTACTTACAGTGAGTAATATCAGGTGGACCATAAGGATCAGTCATATAAATGGTGGTGGGTTTGCCAACTTTTAGATAAACTACATCAGATGTGTTCTTCAATATTGCTACTGCTTCTTCATGTGTCACTTCTTCTAAACTGTAGTTGTTTACCTGGAAGGGGGAAAATCAAAATTAGAATTAGACCTTGGAAGCTGAAGAGAATATTTCTGGAATTATGTTGCATATAGCCTATGTTGCTAAGTTGCTGAGGCTGGCCTAAAACTTTTGATCCTCCTGCCTCAGTCTCCTGAATCACTGGGATTACAGGCATGTGCCACCACACCTGACTTAGAATTATGATCTTATTTAAGGGTTAAAATGCAATAATTAGTTCAGTATCTACGTAAAACTTTGACAGTACAGATGGGTTAAGCATTAGCAAAGCAAATAAAGTACAGTCATTCATGCTATAAAACAAAATGCCTCTGCCTTTCTCTATGAGGAAGTGACATATTATAATGGAAATCAGGACTGTATTCATGGAAAGAAGAAATAAAGGGTCAAATGTATTTCTTATTATTTTATAGTTTTTGTGATTAAAAAATTAAACCATTAACTAAAAACTAAATAAAAAAGACAGAACAAAAGAAAATAAAAATTTTCATTTCCCCAATTGGATATATTTCTTTAAGTAAATGTAACCATATTATAATGATTCCTTTGGAACCTGTCTTTTTTTTTTATCTAGAGTGACTGTTTGTCCATAACATTGATATTCAACAACATGAGTTTGTTTTTTCAGAGAGTATGGCATTGCATGGCAATAATATTGATTCAACTAATCCCTTACTAGTACATGTTTAGTTTGTTTCTAACTTTTTGCCACTATAAATAATGTTGTAATAACCCTTTTTTCTATATTTATATAAAACTTTAATGATTTCCTTGGATAAATCACACACTTGGACTTGCTGGCTCAAATGAACATTATTAAGGTTTTTGACAACTTTTCCAAAAGTGCTCTTTGAAAGATGGATGTGTTTATCCTCATCATACTGTCAATATATGAGGCCCCTATTTCCCTACAACTTCCCCAGCATTGTATTGACTCACTTTAAAAATCTTTCCTATCTAACTGTCATTTAAGATGAGTCTATTTTTCAAGGAAAATGTGCTAATGTTCGAACATGGGGCTTCACAGGTGAAAAAGTTCAATGTATTCTATTGCCATTAGCCTTAACATCAATGACCTTTTCTTTATTGCACAGAGAAGCCTGGAATATAGATAATTTTTACTTCATGGAAGTGACATTACAGCAGATATCTGAAGTATTTTTCTGGAATTAATGTAATGTCCCCAGAAAGATCTAGTCTTTGAGAAAATCAGAATATATATTCAACAGTATCCTAAGTACATATGCTATCTTTATCTGGATACTATTTTTCTATGGAGTGATTATTTAGTCACTTTCTACTGAAAGGATATAAACTTAAAATAAATGTGCCTAGAACATTGGATTGGATTGTACAATATTCTGTACAATATTTTGTCCCTCCTTATCCAAGGGAGTATGTTTTAAGACCCCAGTGGACGCTTGACCCTGCTCATAGTACTGGATACTATATATACTACATTTTCTCGTATGCATAATTATAATAAAGTTCAATTTATAAATTAGGCATAGTAATTGATTAACAGCAATAGATCAATAATAATAAAATGGAACAATTCTAGCAATATACTATAATAACATTGCCAGTTCACTACTTTTGGAATGTTGAGGGCCATTCTCAAGTGAAATAAGGGTTTTTTTTTAATACAACCACTGTGATACTGCACCAATCTCATAACTGGTATGTAAACTATGTGCCTAACAAGCAGGTAGCATATCTTCATGAAAATGCAGTACAAAGGGATAATTCATATCCCAACTAGGATGTGGCCATAATAGTGAGAGATTCCATCACAATGTTTGGAATGGCATGCACTTTAAAACTTATAAATTGCTCATTTCCAGACTTTTCCATTTAATATTTTTGGACCATGGTTGACTTAGGAAATTGAATTCACAGAAAGCAGAACTATGGATGAAGGGGAGAGTACTGTGCATATTCTCTGTACTAATTTCACCTTAGTCATATGATACCTAGTAGCACTATTTTATTCTACTTATTTTTGATTCATGTTGTTACATAAATTCCATGTGTCAGTTAATCTGACAGTTTAACCCAAGATAGGAACCTTGGTACTGGAGGGAGTTGAACCCAACTGATGATTGCTGATCAGTCATCAGATATGGTCCGTTATGAATGCTGACCATAAGCTCTCTGTGAAGCAGTAATAATCATCTCTGTGAGTTCTTACATTTCTCTCCTATACAAGTAATATTGTACAATCAAATATTTTTGTATTTCCAGTATATGGCATGTGTTTATTCATTGATCAAATGTTTACTGCATACATAATATGTGCTAGGTAATGCTGTAGGTATTAGAGAAGCAGTGCTAAACCATAAGAGTGATATTCATAAGATAACAATCACTCGTTACAGCCTGTGTTAAATGCCAGGCACCATTTCAACCAATTTTACATATACTAACACAAATAGACTATGAAATAGATAATATAATTACATTTTACAGATGACAGAAGCATCAGAGGTTGAAAAACTTCCGAAAAGTCATTAATCTAATAAGTGGTAGAGGCAGAATACAAAGCCAGAAGTTTCAGTAAACCATACTCTTAACCACGCAGCTATACTTCTTCTTCCAGATAAATAATGGCCCTGCTCTCTTGAAACCCATATTCAATAGGACACAGTTGTTTGTGAATGAATGCATAGATGTGTAGATCCATGCAAAGAGGGAAAATGTGGAGGGACTACAAATAGGAGGAACACAGTGGATAATAACAATCCTTAATACTAGAGAAATAACAAAAACAACAGAGCTAGAATTTATTTAACATTTTCATGTCATGTTTTTGGGGAGCACTATGTCATATATTTGAATATAAATCATACAATTGATCTGCCCTATAGCTATGTGAGGTAGAAACTAATAATTAGGCCCACTTTACTGATGAGAAAACCTGATACTTAAAGAAGTGAGCTTAGAACAAAGAGGTCACACAGCCTCCAAATGGCAAAGCCATCTGTTAGCTTACAAGCCTTCTGAAAGATGACAATTAGATGATCCTTCGGTACCGATTATCAAAATCTAAGGCTCATATCATCTCCTCTTTCTTCTTTTAGGAGCACGTGGACTTCTTCCAAGTTTACATGTAAAAGTAACTTAAATTCCAATGTATTATAAAGTCCAAGTAATTGTTACAGTTCTTGTTTAATCCAGTGTTACAGTATATTGCATCATCCTAACACACTGACACAGTTAAAAAATAAAAAAAAAGTAAATAAAAAAGTAAATAAAAAAATAAAAAAAGTAAAATGTGAAGTAGCTTAGTATTTCTCACCATCCCTTCAAACTTTCTTATATATTCAATTATTATATTCAAATTTCTTATATATTCACTTATTTTAGGACAGAACTTCTTGTGCCTAAACAATGAATATATGTAAGTGATGATCACATACAATAGTCTAAAATGTTTGGAAGTGAGTTTTCTCTCAAAGAATGTCTCAAGGCAGGCAGAATGTTGTGACCATGGCCCCCAGAAACACCTATACTGAAAAAGTAGAAGAGAAACAGAATTTGGTGGTATAACACAAAAAGGATGAACAATCAGTGGAAAAAGATCCCAAAGGCTAGAAACTCACTGGATTAGATACTAAGTGGCACCAAAGCTCTGTTTATGACAAGGGCTCCTTGTCAGGCTTCCCAGAGGAAAGAAAGTACAGAGCTTATTAAATTACCAGTGAAAAAATGATGAAATTGCTGCTTATTAAATTCCACCTTTTCCCATTTTAAAGGTGGGCAGTGAAACAATGCAGAAAGTGTTATATTCAAACTGAGTTTCCAGAGATTTTTATACCAGTGGGAAAGTCTTCAGACAGAATGCAGAAATTAAGAAAAGGAGGGAGGTAGGGAGTGGGAATAAAGAGGATACTGGCAATAGTAATGGTAGTTGAAGATAGTGGTGGTTAAGTGGTTTTTATTTGGTGACTGAAGAATTGAAAAATTCACATTTGTTTTAGTCATGGAACAGGTGGTAATAATGATAGTGGCACAGAATTCAGAGATCAAGATCATGTTTTTGTGTCATACAGAATTAGATTTGAGGGCTGGTCTTGGTGCTTCTTGACTCTGTGACCTTGGAAAGATTATTTAACCTTTTAAGCCTCAGTTTTGACATCTGTAAAACAGGAATGATAATGGTTACTTCCCCAAGGGGTTATTGATTTACTTGTGTTAGCCTATGTAAGGGGACAAGCACATTGAAGTACTTACTAATTAATGTCAGTTATCATCACTATTACTATTGTCATCATTCAATGTTTTTTTCCCCCAGGAAATAGGATTTTTTCATGAAAATTTTTGCTGATCATTTTCCTGTAAACATCTGTGAACTGATGAGTTTAATTAGGGTACTGCTGATGAGGCTTCTGTGTGGTCTTTTAAAAAATTCAGAATAGTATGGGATCTGGACCAAAAAGTGTTCTTTTGTGCTGAAGTCTTCAAAATGTTTTTCACAAAAGTGGGTTTGTTTGGGTTAATTATGTGTATGCATTATCCTATGAACTCTCAAGATAAAAGGCCTACAGCTGGAGATGATTGTGTTCAGAGAAAGGGACATTACACTGATTGGCTAGTTGCTCTTGTCATTGTTTTTCATTGTCTTTTTATTTTTTAAAAAATTTGCATCAAGTATCTGCTTATAATGGTGAACACTGAACAACTGGCCTGGTTTCAGGGAAAAAATGATGTGTCTTTGAGTGAATTGCTCTCTGTGAGGTGCACTCCATAGGGGAAGACACACATGAAACCTGCAATAGGAAAGAGGACTGAGGCCAAGAAAGAGAGGCTGGAGGTGAGATGACTCATTCTCTCAAACAGAAGAGGGAGCATGGAATTTGAGCACCATGCAAAGGAGGAGAAACCAGCTGAAGAAAGAGGTGCCAGGAGATTTCCAAGAAGGGGACATAGCCAATTTTGTGGAAATTCAAGAGTGTAAGCAAACAAACATATATGTGATAATGCAAAGGTGGGAGGCATGGGGGGCAGGAGAGGGTGGTGAAGAAGAATGGGCAATGTATAGATGGTAAGATACTAGATCTTTCTATATTCGCAAGAATATCAATATGGTGGAATGAAATGGGAGGTGATTAGGGACATAAAGGTTACCTAAGACATACTACAAAAAGAGACACTGAAAAGAAAACCACAAACTCCAATATTAACTTTTAAAATGGAGACAAAATGATGGAGATTAGATGATAAAATATATTAAAAGGGGGATTAACCTATTACAGTAATACCAATGATAAGAAAATTAATATTTATAAACCAAGAATAGAAATCTCTGCAGTACATTGAAACAAACTGTAAAATATATTTTATAAATAATACCTATCAATAAGAATCATGTTGATAATGGTTATCTTTGAATAACCAATATTTTTTGTTCTTAATCTTTTTAGCAATGAGAATGATTAGTTATGGTTAGAACAAAATTAACTCTATGTGAGCAAGAACAAAAATTTAAATAAGGAATAATAGAATATAAGTATGTGGCCTAATTATGAGACACACATCGGAGGCTCTCAAGAGTAATGAAAATCAAAATAGGAAAGAATAAAATTATCTTCTTGTGTATAGTGAATATATTAAAATTTATTTAAAATTATAGCCATATGCTGAACCTTAATGTTCAGAAGAAAAAGCAACTTGATATGGTAAAGTAATTTTGAATGTAGTCTCAGATCTGACTTCAGTTATCAGTTTCATTATTTTGAATCAGTTAACATGTTTACTAGGAATTCACTTTTTATGTATAAAATAGAGAATATGAGAAAGAAATGATACCATGAACTTGAAGAGACTCTTATGTAAAACTGTATACAAATAGAAATTAAAACAACCATAATCAGATATTGAGCTGTTGCTGACCTGCTGCTAAAATTGTTTCTTCCTGTTTAGGACTATTTCTGTGGAAGTGGTCACTCTATACCTTGCAAGACATTTACTCCTGCAGTGCCTCTCTTTAACTCCAAGACCAGCCTTTCTAGGGCAGTGATTAAAGTATATTCATTTTCAAATCCCCCAATGATGCATTGTAAATAGCTGCCACTTAATAAATGGTGAAATAAGATAAATAAGTTTAAAAATAATGATTGTGCTATAGGGAAAGCAATAAAATTCCCTGTTTCATTGGAAGAATGAGGCACCTGTGTTAAGTTTCTATTTTACATTTGCTCTGAGTCAGAGGCAAGGAGTAGGAATGAAGGTCATTCTAACAAGTGCACACATTTATTGGATACTCATTCAGTGTTACCCACAGGATATAAGGATGAAGAGCTGGTACAGAAACTGAGTACCAGGTCATATAGGATATAATCACTATGTAGTTTTTTCTTTCTCCATTAATCAGTAATGCATTTCTTTACTTTGTATTTTATATAAAGAGAGTAAATTAAAATAATATTTTGATTTACTGATGCTTCCACCATAGCAGTGGTCACCAAAATGGAAAGTATGGTATAAGTCTCAGGGCAATCCACTGAATACAGGAAGAAAATATTTTAATTTTTATTAATATTTATCACATTGATCTATATATCTCTATATGACTAACATTAATATATTATTCACATTTTAAAGTATGGACAAAAATTAAACACACACATAAATATACACACATATGTATGCATGCTGTTTAAAATAGAGAAATATACACACATTAGAGATTTTTTGTTTTATTGAAAGAATTTTAAAATGGCCTGCGATACATGTATAGCAAGTTCTATAAACAGGGTTGTTTTACTGAATATAAGGAAATAAATAAAAAAGGAACCAATAGAAGGTTTTAACCCTTAAAAAATACATCAATGCAACTGCATTGAATTGTAATTTGTTACATTTGTGATAATCTAGAAGAGAATCAAGAAATAATTATCCAGTTTTTTTTTTTCCTGGTGTTTCAAAAGTGACTCTAATTGCAGGGGACAGAGTTTAAAGGTTGAACTATTCTAAATGCATCCCAGTATGTTACAGGAAATTGGTAAATACACTCTTCTGACTTGACAGCGTGACCATTACCACTGGAGTCATGCTCAGGAGAAGCAGTGGTGGCAGCAGAATGAGCTGGGATGTGGTTAGTTCAAATTAGGGCCATGTTTCTTAACCTAACCATGTATCAGAATCACTTGCAAAACTTAAAAAAATAAGAAACGTTCCCCTACCTCTGAAGTTCTGATTTGATTATTCGGGGTTGACTGAGGTACAGTGTTCACAATATTCAAAGGCTGACTGTAAGATTCCAAGGTATAACTGGGATTGAGAACTAGAGGGACTCAGAATGTGGGGGAAAGAATTTGACTTTAGGACAGTATGTATGTCTGAATCTAATTTCACAATTTACTAGTTATATAACATTGGAAATCCACTTTGCCATCTTTGAATTCTAACTTCATCTTCTGGAAAATAAGAATGCTATAATAAATGCCCTAACTACCTCTCACTGATGAATAATGTGCTGTGGGCACAGACCTGCTAAAGGTGGAAGAAGTGTGCTGATTGTAGGAGTACAGCTCTTGGTTCTGCTCTAAGTTTGGAATAAACAATGAATGTCCCTTAATTTCCTGTTTCTCATTCTGATAATTTCTATACATTTGAATTGTCTTCTCTATGATTTTTATTGGTATTTGAATAAAATCAGGCAATTTTATAAATTGACTCAGATTGATACTAATTGAAGTCCTCACAATTAATATTTATCTGGGAAATTGCAGTGTTTTTACTCATATTTCTTAAACCCATTTGATGTCCTTACCACTTGTTATTAACTTTGGAATAAAAAAGATACACATAGCTCATCTGAGTATGGTCCACAGAACACTAGCTATAGGTCTTTTATAAGTATCACTTTGTGGGAAGGATTCCATGATTAAATGTGTTAAAAAATTATATTGTTAGTAAAAATTAAATGTTTCTTGACTAAAGGATTTCACAAGCCTTTTAATATGCTAAAGTTCATTGGAGATCTACAAGGATGAGATATAACATGCAGAATTTCTCAAACTTATTTGGACATATGACCTTTTAATTTCATTGTTTCTTTTTAGTTATACATGAAAATATTATTTATTTTGACATAATTATAGAATGGAATATAACTCATGTCCCCAGTACTCCCACTTACCTCCATTCCTCCCATCCCCTGTTCCCTTCCTTCTATTCCACTAATCTTTCTATTTACTTATAGTTTTATAAAATTTAGTGTCTTGTGGATATACATGACAGTGAGACTCACTGTGGTATATTCATATATGCACATAGTAATGTTAGGTCAGATTTGTTCCACTGTCTTCCCCTATTCCATCCCTCCGCCCTTCCTTTCATTCCTCTTTGTCTACTCCACTGATCTTTCTCCTATTCTTTTTTCATCTCCTCACCTTATTTTGGATTAGCTTTCACATATCAGAGAAAACATTCAATCCTTGACTATTTGCAACTGGCTTATTTCACTTAGCACATTAGTCTCCAGTTCCATTCATTTACTGGAAAATGCCGCAAAGTCATTCTGCTTTTATGACTGAGTAATAATTCACTGGGTATATATACTACATTTTCTTTATCCATTCATCTGTTGAATGGCACCTAGATTGGCTCCACAGCTTAGCTACTGTGAACTGAGCTGCTATAAACATTGATGTGGCTTGTGTTACTGTAGTATGTTGATTTTAAATCCTTTGGATATATGCCCAGGAGTGGGATAACTGGGTAAAATGGTGGTCCTATTCCTAGTTTTGAGGAAACTCCATACTGCTTTCCAGAGTGGCATACAAACTTCTTCTATGTCATACAGAAATGAGGCTAATATGCTAGAACACACATGGGGAAATACTGATCTAAGGCAATACAACTATTGTATAGTAGCCAAAACAGAGGACCAAAGACACACACGACTTGCCTAAGATAGAGGGAGTAGAGTTAGCTGCCTGGGATTAAAATCCAGCTCCCCCATGTCTGATCTAGTGTTTTTACCCTTGACTTAGATTTCTTTGTTCTTTTTTCCCCTTACCTACTTCCCTTTGAGCAAAGAAAACATGGAATCATTTTCTGTAAAAGGTGTAAAAGTTCTCTTAGTGACAATTAATTTTCCTCAAATGTCAAGCATAAGTGACTGAAAAACGGAATGTGAGATTTTAAACCTAAATTACAATATGACAACTTGACAACTAATAACTAATGTTATCTTGTAGAAAAGACAAATGATCCTGGATTCAACGTTTCTGGTCTTATGCTAAAAGAGGTACAGAAGATCACATTTCTGTAATATATTTGACTCTCTGCATCACTTTAAAAAACCAGTGTATGAAAATACATGAAAGAGCTAGAACGTCTTCAATGATGTTAATATTTGACCATCTGTCCTATGAAATTCAAGGCCAAGAGATAATTTATTCAGTCGGAAACTACAACACTAAGCTCTGGCTATAACACTAAGCTTCCGGTACAATCCACAAAAATCAGATATCACTGTCACCTCACTAAACGTAAGACAATTATAGAGACAAATAGCAAAGAAAACTATGAAAAATACATAATTTTGGTGAAGAGAATTTATACCACATATTTGGGTAACCAATGAAACAGATTGTTCTGACATATAATCATCTCCTTTGAAATAGTAAGAGGCTTATTACAAAGGTGATAGCATAATTTTTCCTTATTGGAGCATAAATGTAAAGGTCAGATATTACAAAATTGCCTGGATTTTTAAAAATGGAGAATAAGATGGTAAGGAATAGAAAAAAGTTTTAAGTGTAAACTACTTATAGATGGTAAATGAAGGTGTGATAAAATATACTGTGAAAGTGAAAGAAAATGTAAAAAACACCTTAAAAGATTGAGAAGTGAAGAAGTAGCAATATAAAACTCTTTCAAATGTGTGGAAGAGAAATTAGTCCTTATCTTTCTGTTTCCAAGGGACAAAGCTATGAATAAAGGGAGAAATTTATAGGGAATATATATTCCAACACAATTTTGGGAAAAAAATCCCAGGGCTGTAAGCTAGTAACTAATGGATGACTGGAGTTCTTCATCCTTACAGGGTTCCTAGCAGGGGTGAGAGACCACCTTTCATAGTTGCTTTTCTGCAGGATTCTGGTGTACCAAATGAGAGGTTGAAATGAGATGACATTGAAGATGGGTACTTTTCAATCCTGAGATGTAAGAAGTTCTTAAAGAAAACAGTGTCCAATATGTATGGTATGATTCACATGATACACAATGTGATGGCTATTTTATTTGAGAAACTGAATGGGTAATTACTAAGACTCCAAAAAAAAAAAAAAAAAAAAGACTGCTTTCACTATGGGGGAGATGCTGCATGACTTCCTGAAATATGTATACAGTCACAAAAGTCTAAGGAAATTAATAGTTTCATTTTAGATCAGTGTACTTATAGAACTCTGAGTGAATAACATACAGAGGAAATTTTCCTAAGGAGTGAGAGAAGGAAGTGGTGTAAATTGCTTAAGAAAGAACAGCATATTTAGAGAAAAATATGCAGAGTGTGGTACAGCTGGTAAATCATACAGTCTAAATGGTTTGTACTTCCTTTGAGGGAAGAGAGTAGAAGAGGAGGAAGAAAAAGAGGTTATGAATGTAGGTTAGTAAAGGAAAGAAAAGAAAGAATGATCAAAGGAGAATATTATAAGTATTTGGGAATTGAAGCAAAGATAATTGGTCATTTGAGTGGTTTCAGTGATTTTTTTCTTTATTCTTTCTCATGGTCATTTTTCTTTCAGATCATTACAAAATGAATCATTTTCTTTCATTTCTAGATTCAACTTACCACTTGCCTTGGAAGTACTAATTATGTTTTCCTTAAACAAGAGAGGAGAGACCTATTATTGTTGAAGGTTCATTTTTTTTTAAAAAAGCTATGCTTTCAAACTCAGAACAGTTCTGAATTATGTCACAGCTATTTTGGAAATTGTTTTATCTATAATGAATACCATTAAAATTATATTGAAAAAATAGCATCGTTCCTGGAAAATTCTTTGAAAAAATTATTTGGAGATTTAAAAAAAAAAGAATTTGAAAATAAAGCTAGAGTTAAGCACAACTTCAAGAAATAAGTGAACAATATCTAGCACAATTTTACAAAGCAGCATTTGAAGAAATATCAGAAGACTTGTCAAAAAACTAAACTATTCCAGAACAATGAATCAAAGGTAAAATGAGTCACTACAATAATCATTACTTGAACATTAATCTACTCGCTTCATTTTTCAATTTAGCCTTATGAAGAAGATGGTTATCACAGTTCATTTTGTTCCCAAGTCAACAGTACAAGTAAAAAGTTTATATTCTAGAGAGAAGTTGTTCAGGTCTTATACCCCAATAACAATTTGTCTAGTTCAGAATTGAAAGCTAACAACAACAGCAAAAAGTTTTAGAATTCCTCAGGAATGAAAATGGAAGTGAATCCAAGTGGTAAAACAGCCCCAAACTCTGAGTTGCAATGTTGAATGAAGTTATTGTTGGACATTTTATGCCCATTCAGTTTGACTAGATATTTTCTTAAGATAGTTTGTTCTAAACATTGGCCATGACCTGGACATGTTTGGTGGGTAAGATGTACTTGTTAAAGGCATTACTGAATAACTGAATGATGAAAGAAGGAAAAAAGGAAAACTGAGTGACAAACCAAGGAAATAAATGCAAACACTGTGCACAGAAAGCAGCATTGCATGATGATGAGCATGATGCAAGCCAGATGGCCTCAGCTGGAAGTCCAGTTCTTTCTATCATTACCTATGTGACCATGGGCAAGTTAGTAAGCTTCTCTGTACCCCTGTTTCCTTTGGTTTATATAAAATGTGCTTTTGTGGGAAAGATATGTTGCATAACCAAAAAACACTTAAAAAGTATGTGAAACACAGTAAATACCAAGTAACTGTCGGCTCTTGAGATACTATCAAAGTCTTATCCAGGTAATTCAATACAATGGCCATTGACAACTATAATATAAGACTATTAGGATTAAATACAAGATCTCTAGAGCCAAGGGAAGTGGGCACAATAAATATAGAACTTTGGGACTCTACTTCCAAAAGTTGCATGTGTCATAGAAATCACTTTTCTTTTGAGACTGTATAGATTGATTCTCCCCAAACACTTCTTAAGAAGGGGTTGGAGATCCCAACTCCTTGCGGACATAGATTAGAGGTCCTGTTTTTTTCCCCATTTTACAAGCACAGACCTATGACTAGATACACTCCCCTTGTATGAATTTTCAATATTTGATTATTATACTGTAGATTAAATATATAACACTTGATTGATATGAACTAATTTTTTATCACTGTAGTATCTAGTGTTTTCTACTTTTGATTGCTTTAATTTGCTTTAGTTTGTCATATGATCCAAAGCTGACAAAGGATGGCTTTGTGTCAGTGGCAGTCATTGCCAGGACTCCTGGATGTGGGCAGCTGGCAAACAAAATACAACCCTGCGGAGAGAGGGAGGAAGGGATCCATCCACACATATGATGGAATACAGATTATGAATTCTTGGAAATCATAGGCTGTTTCTACAGTGGTTGAACAAAGGATCATGGACATGCACATATCAGTAAACCAGATCATGTTGTTTTCCTTTGTTACACGACATGGAAGTAGCAGTTGCTCTAATAGGAAATGGATTATATTGGAAGAACAACTTCTAATATGTATGCCATACATTTCTGAGAAAACTGGTGAAAATTTAGAATACTGTTTTGAAAATATCAAAATATCAAAAACAATTGTATGTGTACTTCTCGGCTCTCTTCCCCTGAAATCTCCTCTCTCCTCTTTTATGTTTCTTTACATGGTCACTACAATAGACTAAATTGTGTCCTGCAATTTATGTTGAATTGATTCAAATTCATGTTGAAGCTCTACCCCTTATTGTACTTGGAGATAGTGTCTTTAGGAGGTGTTTGAAAATAAGTTAAAGATGGAGTCTTAATCTGATGGTACTAATAAGAAGAGGAAAAGAGGGACATCCTTCTCTGTCAGCCTGAGCACATAGGAAAGACCATGTGACGATGCAGCCAGAATGTGACCCTCTATAAACAGGAAAGAAACGCTCTAGAAACTAGTTTTCAACCTTCAACTTCCCAACCTTCAGAACTGTGAGAAAATAAATTTCTGTTGTTCAAGTCACCCAGTCTGTGGTATTTTGTTATGGCTACCTGAGCTGACTAAGATGGTCACACATTGGGAAACGAGTTTATAGCTCCGCAGTTTTACTTGGAGTCATACTTACCATTAGTAGTCTATCCCCTACTTGCAACCTTCCATCTTTCTGTGCAGCTCCACCATCTATAATTTTTGTCACATAAATGCTGTTGTCTCCAGGAATGTGCTGGTTCCCCACACCTCCTGCAATACTGAAGCCTAAACCTGTAAGAGAAGAACAGAAAATGGAATTAGCCACATTTGAACTATTATTTTTTTAACCATGGATCTTCAATTGATTATAACAGCAATCTATAAAACAAGTATTCTAATTCAACAGTTTAGTTCTTTAAATATTTGAAGGTTAGTTGTTTTTGTTAATGAGAGAAAGATCTTTTTGTCAATCCCATATGAACACTAGTATTGTACTATTACAAGGCTGTGCCACTAGTTGCTGCTGTTCTTCAGCTAATTAGTTCTTGGTGGGTGACTGGTCAGAACAGGAATTGGGCAAAATGTGCAGAGTGATCCTATGTGAGCCTGGAAAAACACAGGTACAATCCCGTTCAGATCCAGCAGATGCGCTCATCTTCATTGTCTTCATTACTCTAGCACAGAGAAAAGAAGTTTTTACATTGCAGGATGAAAAGTAGAGCTGTCAGAAAAATCACACACATCCTGAGAGAAGAGACATGAGGAAGACACAGTGGATATTTATGTTGTAATTTCAGAGAGAAGATAAGGAAAAGAAGCTAGATGCCTGCCTTTCATGTCTTCTTCTCTGGCCACCTTGTCCTTATTTTCATACTTCCTAGTGGTCACTGTTAACTAATTGATAGTGAGGCTAGTGACACAAAAAAGTGAATCATCCCTGAACATAGTCTAAAGGATAAAGAAATAGGTAATATAACTTTATTATTTTTACAACAACCAGCAGGATATCATATCATTTATAAATGTGAAAATTTCCTATTTTGAGTGGTGATTTTTGCATACTCTGACTCACAAAATTTTATTTTTATTAAGCCATGGAATGATAATAATATGGTTATTTAGTAAAATTGTTATGAAGTCAGTCATTTTAAAGGAATAATTAACAGAATCTTTAAGGGCTTAGGATAAAAAAAGTAATCCTTTCAAATAGTGACTTAATATTAATAGACTATATTTTCATTGTATTTCTAAATCATAATGATAATATGAAAATTAATCAAAAAGGATATTAATCAAAGGCCTTTGATACTAAAAGATGAATTTCTGTAACCTTCTTGGCTAAAGAAATATTTCTTAAAAACAATATACTGAATTGATAAAATTATCAAAAACTTGACACTTTATACAATAATAATGAAAAACACTTTTAAAAATACTAATTCCATTCACTATGCTTTGGTTGAATAAATATTGTGTAGGGCTATGTGCTCTTAAGATAGATGATTAATGGAAAAATGATGGAATAGTAAATTATAAAGCAACACCTCTGTATTACATTAGAAATGCAATGATTTTGTTAAATTAACCATAATAGTTGTTAAAAATAAATGGAAAATGGATTTAAATTGATAGGGCAATTAAAATAAGTGTTATCTAATTTCCTACTGAAGTGGGTAATTATTTTTTATTAATGCTTTGCCACCCCCATATAACCATAAATGTATTTCCCTAGGATTTAAAGAATCTGTTTATAAAGCAAAAACTGACCAAAAAATAAATAAAATGTTCCCAATTTTGCTTTTAAAACATACAATGGAGAAAAGAGACAGCCTCTTCAACAAATGGTGCTGGGAAAATTGAAAATCCATATGCAGCAAAATGAAAATAAACCCGTATTTCTCACCCTGTTCAAAAATCAACTCAAAATGAATCAAGTACCTAGAAATTAGACCAGAGACCCTGCACCTAATAGAAGAGAAAATAGGTCCAAATCTTCATCACATTGGCCTAGGACCAGATTTCCTTAACATGACTCCCAAAGCACAAGAAATAAAAGCACGAATCAATGATTGGGATAGAGTCAAACTAAAAAGCTTTTTCTCAGCAAAGGAAACAATCAGCAATGTGAAGAGAGAGCCTTCAGAGTGGGAGAAAATCTTTGCTACACACACTTCAGATAGAGCACTAATCTCCAGAATCTACAAAGTACTCAAAAATCTTTACACCAAGAATACTAATAACCCAATCAATAAATGGGCCAAGGAAATGAACTTTACAGAGGAAGATCTACAAGCAATCAACAGATTTATGAAAAAATGTTCAACATCCCTCATTATAAGAGAAATGCAAATCAAAACCACCTTAAGATTTCATCTTACCCCAATTAGAATGTCTTTTATTAAGAATACAGGCAACAACAGGTGTTGGCAAGGATGTGGGAAAAGGGTACACTCATACATTGCTGGTGGGAGTGCAAGTTGGTGCAGCCACTCTGGAAAGCAGTGTGGAGGTTCCTTAGAAAACTTGGAATGGATCCACCATTTGACCCTGCTATCCCACTCCTTGGCCTATACCCAAAGGACTTAAAATCAGATTACTACAGTGATGCAGCCACATCAATGTTCATAGCTGCTCATTTTACAATAGCTAGATTGTGGAACCATCCTAGATGTCCTTCAATAGATGAATGGATAAAGAAACTGTGGAATATTAGCCATGAAGAAGAATAAAATTATGGCATTTGTAGGTAAATGGATGATGTTGGAGACTATTATGCTAAGTGAGATTAGTCAATCCCAAAAATCCAAAGGCCGAATGGTCTCTCTGATAAGTGAATGATGATGCATAATGTGGGGTGGAATGATGGCAAGAATGGAGAAAGGATAGAGAGCATAGAGGGAAGGGAGGGGTGGGGTTGAGGTTGGGAGGTAAGAATAATAACAGTATGTGTGACAGACATCATTGCCCTGTGTACATGTATGAATGCACAGATGGGGTGACTCTACTTTGTGTACAACCAGAAAAACAATAGCTGTACTCCATTTGTGTTCAATGAATCAAAAAATTAAATAAAAAATAAATATAAAAAATGAATTTTAAACACATATCAGCTCATGTTTTCTAAAACTATTACTTTATTACATAAATAGATTCACATAAGAAAGTTTCAAAAATGTAGTTACAAAGTTTCATAGTCATGTGGGAGGATCAATCTATTGCATTTTAGCAGTATGAAGGTCATTCCATTCTCTGAATTAAAAGAAAAAAAAGTCAAACACAAATCTAGGAACTCTGATTTACGTCCACTGTGGCAGCAATAAATGCTACAGACAATCTTAGCTACAGAAAAACTACGGAAAAAAATTACCACCGTAAAGAAGATTAAGTCCAAAAAAGAGAGTATCTATGTATTTGACGTTTGAAGTTGAAGATTGTACCAAGACAATGAAATCACTATGGATACTGTGGCATAAATATATCAGCTGAAAAGCAAATATCAGCTTTTTTGAGGTTAGGTTTATGTACCTCTTTTTTAATTAGTCACTCTGCTCAAGGTGAAGCAAGATATTTTTAGTATATATTCCTCTAAGAGTCAGAGAATGCCTTTGAGAGGACAAGGCTAAAAATTTATTTTAATTCATTGGAACATGAATGCATTTAAAAACAATTCACCACATTCCAGATATTCAATTCAATTCAACGTGGTAAATAAATGTGTAGCTTATGTATCCATCCAGAACACAAATTTATTTACAGAGAGAAGCATCTATCTATGTTGTCAGATTGAATCTACCTGTGCTTTATATAGAGAGCTTCTATCAATTGTGGCTCACATAAATGTAAAGAAATGGCTTCCTATACTGTTCTACAGAAACACTAAAGAAATGATGACCTACAAGTGGGTTCATATGAGTGGGTAAGACAACCTGGGTGAAGCCATATTTTAAACCCAGGCAATGGTAGTGATTTTTGGAGGATGACTTTGTGAAGACAAACGTCAGCTAGGACTGCTAAGCAGAGTAAGACCAATGCCAGATAAGTAGTCTGCATGTTCCTGTGTTTCCTCTTTTGACACAGGGGCAGGACTTTATAGGATCTAGACTAGGTGAGGTCCTCCATGATCAATCTCTGTTGGCATTCTTCATTCCTCTCCCCTCACTAGCCAACCTTTTCCTTCATTCCACTCTATGCCACATTGCAGTCTGGTATATCTAGAACACTAGAACACTCTACGAATGTTCCTACCATAGGGTCTTTGCTCTAGGTATTTCTGCTGGTTGGAATATACTACCTTCAGGGTTTTAAGTCTCAGTTCTTCTGGGAGCCAGAAACTGACCTCCCAATTTAACACTGTCCCCGACCATATTCCCCATGCCCTTATCTTGCTTAACTTTTCATTTTTCCTTAGCATTTATTACCTTTTTAACTACTATACAAGGCATATATGTTTCCTTATTTTTGTACATTTGTAATGTGGTTTGCTTATTTTCTATGGTTTGTTTTCTTAGTGAAGATGTAAGCTCCATGATGACTATGATTTCTGTTCAATTTACAGTATGTAAGAACAACTCCAGGTACTTAGTTACCTCACAAAGATGTATTAAGTGAAAAAAAAAGAAAGAAAAAATGAATGAATGTAAAGGATGAGAACGTTCACTGAGAAATACAAGAGAATAAGGAAAGTCTCTGAGAAAACTTCCCTTAAATATGAAGTTTTGAATAAGCAAGGGAAAGAAAAGTGAACACTCTTACTTAGGATCAGCAAATGTATACATTACTGCACTGGCTCTGGTAGACATGGATTAGCTCTCTACCCTCAATCTGTAGCATTTCTGGCAATTTCAGAGCAGGCAACTGGGCAATAGCAGAGACAGCTTCCCATTCTGATGCTTTCATCTACTAACTATGCAAATTTTGCTCTTGATTTCCTCATCTGCAGAAAGGGAGCAAGTATATCTATATTCTATAATAATTGGCATATAATACATTCTATAATAACTGGCATATAATAAATGCTTAATAATTAAGATTCTCTACTCTTAATGAGCTCTTAAGTAGTTTGAAAAATCAGAAAACATTTTGATATAATTTAACTGGTTATGATAAGTTCTGTCACGGCAGTGGTATTAGTGAGAAGAGCAGGACTACTTATTAAAGGAGCAGAGGAGAGATTAGTAAAAGGTTTAGCACTTGAGCTTGGTCTGAACATCAAAATAGAATTCATTAAAAGAGAGTGTGCTTTTGACAGGAACACATCCTTTGGACTCAAGACTGAATGACTTGAGTCAGCTATCTTAAAAATAAAAACAAAAACAAAAAATACAGTGCTGATTAAACCCCAGCTCTACTGAGTTTGAAATGGTTGCAAAAATGCCTAGTAAACCATCAAAAAATGTATATCACAAAAATTTGAGTAAGAAGCACCCAAAATGACAAAAGAGCTGATTTGGGGGTTGTGGTAATTTTGGAACAGAGAATTACTGTCTGTTTTGAAAATAAATCTCTAGGACAAAAACATAACTTGACTATTGTTATGGCTTAGATATTAAGTGTTCCCCAAAAGCTCATGTGTTAGACAATGTAAGAAGGTTCAGAGGTGATTAGATGACCAGAGTTATAACCCAATAATTGGATTAAGTGGATGGTAACTGAAGGCAGGCAGGGTCTGACTAGAAGAGATAGGTCACTGGGGCATGCCTTTGGAGTTTATATTTTGTCCTTGATGAGTAGAGGGCGCTCTCTCTCTCTCTCTGGGCTTCCTGATTGCTAATTCCTGAGCTACTTTCTTCTTCCACACCCTTCTGCCATGATGTTTTTGCCTCACCTTGTGTCCAGAACAGTAGAGTCAGTCATCTACAGACTGTGACCTCACAAACCATGAGTGCCAAATAAATTTTTCCTCCTCTAAAATTGTTCTTGTCAGGTATTTTGGTCACAGCAGTGAAATAGCAGAATAAAACAACCATTATGTGAGGCAAACCAGTCAACTGAAAAATAAACTGAGTGAGTTGAGTTGATAAGTCTCATCAAACCACTGGTCCTAACACTACCTACTGTAGAACATTTGGCCATTAAGAATAGGACTAACATCCCATGTGCCTGCTGATTGCATACAAGGCTGGTACAGAAAAATATAAGTAATCAAATTCACAAAAAGAAGTAAAATCAGTAGATATTTCAGGACTCTAGCAAAGGAAAAGAAATATGTCCAATTTAAACACCTAATTTCCTAAGTAATTAAAAATGATCTGTTTGGCAAACATGGGATGTGCACAAAGAATTTCAGAACTACATCTGTTGCATAAAGCTGGGCTCATCATTCCATATTTCTGGCACCTCCCCAAACTCTCACGTTAATGTAGGAAATGCAGGCATAATACAGAAACTCTGAACCTGGTTAAAGCTTGTAAATGAACCTTTCTCTGCAAGGAATCTTTTCCTCATTCTATAAAAAGAGAACCCTGTGAGCAGATCCTAGCTCACCCTTTCCCCATGTTGTCTGCCTACGCTGAGGGGGAGGTGTCAATGAGAGGCGGGGGCTGCAGCTGAAGTCTTGGCAGCATAGATTGATACTGTGCTTTGAGAAGCCCAGAATAAAAACTGAAATGCTTGAAAATGTCATATGATTACAGTGTACCCATATATTCTTTGTGGGTGTAAAGAACCAAACCCCATGATGCCTTAAAACCATTCAATAACTTGGTTCAACTTCATTGTATGTATCTTTACTAGGAAAGCACTCTGGGCTTCTCCAAACAATTCTATACTAAACAGCCTGGTTCTGTCAGAGCTTCTTTAAGATCTGCCAGGTATGGTATGTACTGCTTCACAGAAAGAACTAGTGGTATTCTTCACATTACATGTATATTTTAAAAGAAACACTGAATCTATCCTGAACTCTGGCTGGCCCTGTCTTAGGAACCATTACATCCACATAGGCAACTAAACATCTGAATGTGCATACATGTCTGTTAAAAGAGCAAGAACTCCCCCCCAAAATCTTTAAAAAGGTTTCCCGTGCGTCTGGTTTACACTGATAACAGACTTTCTGACATCTCTCCCCCTTCAAAAAGAAACTTTTGCTTTAAAAACTATCAGAAATATACTTTTTATATTTGTTTGAGAGATTAATTAATCTCATGGGCATTGCAGATATGCTCAATTAAAAGTCAAAGCTCTATTTTCTTATTTTCTGGATTCTTTCCAGTTTCAAAAGACAAAGTTTGGGGTTGAAAGAAGGGGTTCTTTTTAAAATTCTTACTCATTGTCTAATCATCCTTAATCCTGCTGAAATAATCTTTCACAGATCACCCAACTAACTAGCACAACTAATGCCATAAACTTCCCCTCCTCCTATGTGTATCATGATACCATTTACACTTTTAGCACACCACATCAACACCTGTTTTCCTCTTCTCAAAGGAATAAGCACCATTCCTCTTATCTAAACCTAAATCTTCTTGGATATTACTTATTACTCCTTTTTGCCCTTTTAGAATATTTTAGGCTCTTGCCGTCAATACTTTGTTCTCTTCTGGCATTGACCATTCTTCTGCCCATCCTGAAAAGATCTTTTCTTGAACATGTCACAGCCTCCTTACTACAAGAGCAGAAGGTTTTGAAATGATGACAAACTCCATTTCCATACCACAAACCTTCCTCGATCTCCTCCACGTGGCTCCATATATCATAGTCTATTTACGTGGTCTCTTAGGTGTTGAATTAGGTACATTCAAAAGATATGGTGAAGTCCTAGACCCTGGCACCTGTGAATGTCACCTTATTTTGATCAGTTTCTTTTTAGACGTACTTTAAGAAGAGATTGCACTGGGTCAGGGTAGACCCCAATCCAATGATTAGGGTCAGTGATGTTCCTTATCAGAAGTGAAGATTTGGACACAAAACACACATAGAAAAATGCATGTGAGGACAAAACGATATTGGAGGAATGGATCCACAAGTTACAGCATGCCAAAGATTGCCAACAACCCCAAAATTCTGGGAGAGAGGCTCAGAAAAGACTTGCCCTCATGACCCTCCCAAAGAATCTACCCTCCTGACATCTTGATCTCAGACTTTTAGCCTTCAGACAAGTAAGATTCTGTTGCTGAAAGCTACCCAATTTATGGCAATTTGTTATGGCAGGCCTAGGAAACAAAAATGTATAATCTTTATGGTTTGAGTGGTTGTATTTACATCTAGCTCTTTCTTTTTAATGAAAGTCACATGATATGCAGGCATATACATTTTAATATTACTTTTTCCTGTAAAGGAGTTGGTGGGTAAACTGTCAACCAGTTCCACCTGGCAAGGAATTCAGCCAGTTATCCAGAATTTTTATCCAAGTCATGAAAATTTCATACATGAATTTGCTTCTGTGTTATACATAGTAAACTATGGATTACCTTTCCATTCTTACTGTTAATATTCTTAATGTTAATTTGCCCTGTTTCTTATTTATCTTACTACACTCTGTTTTTATTTTTTCTGTCTTGACTTCTTTTTACTGGCCTAAGACTGTGGTTCACAGAAGAGATCTCAAACTAGGAGCATCTGCATCACCTGGAACCTTGTTAGAAATGCAAAGCTTGGGATCCATGCCAGATATCCAGAATCAGAAATTCTGGAGATGTGTACTAAATTGACCAGTACTTCTTTTAAAATAATAGTTATTTCCTATGGAATATTCAATTAAATTCTATTCTATTATCTTGAAGAGAATCCATTTCTAGAATTTCAATTACCACTGCTCTGTTGATGAGTGCCCAATGTTCTGGTACCTCCAATACTCCACTATGTTTGATCTGTCAGCTTGTCACTCACAAACTTGAAAAAGTGTGCCTAGAGCTTCCCTTCAAAGCTGGCTTCTTGTTCTGGCTCTTGTGCTTTCCAGTTATGTTACTATTTCAGATTAAATGAAAGCTTCTTCATGTTTAGCATCACACCTACTCATCACTGAATCCCAGAGCTTAGTATAATAACTGTTAGAGGAGAGCTGCTAGAATATACATACATATGTTTACACACATACATGTGTTTATATATATATATGTATATATATATGTATGTATTTGCAATTGTTATTGTTCTATCAGAATCTTTATTATATAAATATGAAATTATAACTCCTCTTTACTGCCCCTTCACTAAACAAGTGCTAATCTAATCATATCTGCATTATTGTAGAACCTTTTGTGATCATACTCCTTGATTCCAGTCTTTACCTTCTTACTTTTCCAACTCATTCTGCAAATACTTTAGGTTAGCTGTTTTTTTCCAAATTTTGCATTGATTATATTGTTCTTTGGATTCCTATGGTCAATTACTCTTTATTCTATAGGAATTCTACATATTGTCTTCACCATTCCTTATCTCTCTAAGTTTTCCCAAGAAAGCTGATCTTTTTGTGATGGTTTCATTTTGCACTTGTTCATTACATCTGAAATGCCTTTGCCACTTTAATTTCCAACATCATTCTTTGTGAATTCTAACCTATGGTAGCTCAGTTCTAAATTGAACTTCAGTAGACCTAGTTCTCTGTACAAGCCTTTTCTACTTCTATTTAATTAGTAATAGAAACACTTGTTGATGACTGTTCAGGTATCAGGTACTGACCTAAATGTTGTGGTCATGTCAGTGAATTAAGTATTTCTGGTTCCTGTTCTAATGCAGCATATTTTCTAGCAGAGGGAAAGGTAAAGAGGCTGCGAAGTTGCAATATGTTAAGGGATAATAAGAGAGCAACAGTGGCTATGGGAGGATGGAGGTGGGATGCCTACATTGGATTGGAGGAAGAGGATGGTGTCAGAGAAAATTAATTGCAGGCCATAAAATTCAGAGACCTGGAAAATGAAAATGAGCAAGGAAGAAAAGTGAGCAGGGAAATACCACAGGGAAACACATATTCAAGGACCCAGAACTGAGAGATATCATGGTTTCAGAAAATGAAAATAATGCAGGTGAAAGAAGTAAGTAGTTTTAGGTAGAGTGTAGGACCTAAGAATGAAGGACCAAGTCAGTTATTCTCACCAAAGTACACATAGTCCCTGATACTGCACCTAATAAAAAGTTTGAGATAAATAAATGAAAAAACATAGAAATCCACTTTCTTCCCCCACTTAGAAGGTAAGGAGGAAAGGACCATGGAAATGAATCTGAAGATTGCAGACTTTATGATAAGACCCTAACTGAGAAGGAGAAAGGTCTGAAATTGGAAGAGGTACAAAAATTTTGAAACAGTTGTTAGGAAAATTTAAAAATACCATTAATTAGAGAAATGGGTACAATTTTCAAAAACTGTATTGATTGTCAGTTAGAGTTTGAAGTATTTCTAGTAATGTATTCCTCCAGCAATTCCCAATAGTCTGGTACAAATACAGAAAATATAGGCAGTTAGATTGAATCATCTTACACATTAACCTTTTATGTGCATTGATCTTCCATTTTTTACTAAATTATGAAGTCCTGGAAAGTAGGGGTTGCATAAAATAGACCTTGCTGAGCACAGGCAGAATGAATTGATTGGGTTGGAAAAAGTGTAGGGGGTAAAATAATGTAGTGAGATAGTCCATTAATTCATTTATTTGCAGAATGAATTGATTGGGTTGTTCAAGGACCAAATGGCCACATGGCACACATATGCTTTTAAATGTCAAGCATCCCATATTAACAAAGATGTGGATACTTTATTTGGTGCATGAGAATGAATGAAAAGCATATCAGTGACTTCCTTAAAGGAATGATAGAAATGACAAGTGAGAGACATATTTATCCTTTATTAACACAAAGAGCTAGCAGCACTGACTCATTTGCTTCCATTCCTACAAATGAAATAGCCTGTTTACAGGTTGACTGCTTTTGTGACTACATGACAGAGTGTGACTGGATACTTTCATACTCATATAAGTCTCTTTTATTATACTTGAAATGGAATACCATCCAAGCTTTTAGAATTAAAATATAACCTAAGTTACAGGCAGTGCCTCTACCTATCACCATATCTGTGTGGGTTTTATAGGTGAATTCTGCCAAAGCAAGCCAAGAGTCATTAACAAAGATGTCTGGGTACTGTCCAGACTGTGTTGGAGACAGATTTCAGCACATAAAACCATAAAACAAAACATATTATTTAAAAGATATCAGAATCACCTCAAATGTTGAAGTTTGATGGAAATTTTCCAGGGGCAGGGTTGTTCTTGGGGAAAGCAGACTGAGTCACCTGAAAGATAACTAGGTGGGTCTTGATACACTTCCATCCACAGAGACCTTTTTTTCTGAAATGCTTTCTTTGCAAAGTACTTCCTAATCTCCATTCCTTTAAATCAAAAGTACTATCCACTGATGGCATATAATGCTTTGAGATTCTCTCATTTTAATGCTACATAATTTTCTGCAAGGAATTAGAGAATAGTTAAAGGAAAGGTTGATATTTGAACATCTAAGAATTGGCATGGCATGGACACCGACCAGTCAAGACGAGATTATGCAATACATAATTGCTGGGGTATGTACTACCTAATTCATTCTCTTGTGATGGACAGTCAGCACTCTGAAGGTGGAGGGAAAATAGCAAGTTTAATGTTTATACTCCAGGAGTATTATGAACACAGTAAATGCTCTAAAATTAATGTTTAAAATTAATTACTGAATTAAACATATATCACTGAATTTTTTCCATAAATACACTTTATGAACTCTGCAGGAAAAGATGTAAGGGGTAAAATAATATAGTGAGATACTCCATTAATTCATTTAAAAACATTCATTTTCAGGTTATATTAGACTCCTAGGGCTGCCAGAACAAAGTATCAAGCCAGAGTGCCATAAACAATGTAAATGTATTGCCCTACAGTTCTGGAGGCTAGAAATCCACTGTCAAGGCATCAACAGGGTCAGTTTTTTCTGAGACCAATGAAGAAGAATCTGTTCCATGCCTCTCTCTGAGTTTGTCATCTTTGATTTATAGATGCAGCACCTCAATCTCCTCCTTAATCTTCTCGTGGTATTCTCCCTGGGTTTCTGTCTGTTTCTGGGTCCAAATTTCTTATTTTGTGAGGACACCAGTCATATAGAATGAGGACCCACCCTGATGACCTCATAACTTGCTTATCAGCAAAGACCTTATTGACATTCACAGGTACTGAGAGGTAAGATTTCAACATTTTTTTTGAGGTACATAATTCAACCTAGAACACCAACACTGGGAAATATAAATACAAGTAAGACATGATTCCTTTCCTAAGGGAGCTTATAGACCCGAGTAGAAAGAATGACGAGTCATCAGAGAATATGTCAGTGCTTTGGGAAAAAAAGAGGGAAAGACATCTTGTATCAGGGATAATTTATTTTGGACAATGCTACAATTTGGATCTTAAATTTTTCTCAAAGACTCTTCATCAGGCTTGATCCCCAGATTTGCATTATTGAGAGATGGTTAAACCTTCAAGAATTTTGGCTGAATGAGAAGTGTTTAGGTCACTGGGGAGCACCTCTGAAGAGGATTGTGGGACTCTGGCCCCCTTCTAACTCTCTTTTGTTTCCTGGCATGGGATGAGTGGTATAGCTCTGCCTGTACTTTGTAAACTGGTAGCCCAACCAGAGAGACCCAAAGCAATGGGGCCAACTGATCATGGACTGAAATCTCCAAAATTGGGAGCCAAAATAAACCTTTTATATCCTAAGTCAATTATATTAGGTATTTCGTTATAGTAATGAAAACTGACTGAAATAAAGAGTAACAACAGAGTCAAGCCCTGCTAAATGGTTAGGAGAAATGCAGGCAGCAAGGAATTCTAGGCAGAGGGATCAGCTTATAGAAAGGTTTGACATTTTTGATCATCACGGTAAAGGAGTAAGTACCATTAGGAGGAGAATCAAAGAATTGAAAGTGGAGAAATAGAGGCTCATGAAGTTCTAAAGGTTATGTGTTAAGGGGTTTGGACCTTATATTAGTGGCATTAGGGAGAAAAAGTTTTAAATAGGAGAAGGACATGATCAGATTTGGTCTTTCCCATTTTCCTCATCAATACTTTCTGTGGCTCAAAAATTATATTCTGTGGTGGAGAAATGTCCTATTTTATAATAAAGCAAATTTCAAATTTTCTCCTTTCACCTTGTGCCTTTATTTTCTTTATTATATTCACCTATTTGCTTTAAAAATCACTTTGATGAATTTTTTTCTCTTACCTTATCTCAGGTCATGATTCAGTTTGAAATACTAGTCTTTCCTTGATCTACTCACATTCCAAGCTTGTCATATCCTCATCATAAAGCCAAATTTTGAAAAATAAAAATCTAATATCAACAGGCATTTGTAAGCTTTTGAGACTCTAAACAACTAACCCTAAATTCATAAGTTCACTGATAAGCATATTGTAATTCACTGACATTTTAAATGAGCACTTTCAGCAGATGTTTGACTTCACTGCCTCACTTGATCACCCTCACGGGGCTCTTTGTAAAAGAGATAATTACAAACTCCAGATTCATCTTAGACCCTAGGACAGAGTAAGCATTAAATAATTGAAATAATTATGAGTACTTTTTCTTTTTGCAAGGACATCTCACTCACTAGCAAAAAATGAAGGACTTACTATAGTTTGGATTTATGAAGTGACTGAACAATATTTCCAGTATTTTTTGTATTATATCAAACAAACCAAGGATGACATTTGAAATGACTACACAACAAAATCTCCCTTAGGAAAACATGCAACCTGTGTTAACATTTTCAATTACACAGCAATTGACCTAAGGTACTTCTGCTGTTCCAGAAAATCCTTTTCATTGCAACTAAAGATCTTTTGCATAAAACCCTTTAACCTTAACAATATGTAATCTATCTTGCACAAAGATTGCAGCATGTGCACATGTATACAATTCTTCTATATATTTGGACATCTCTATTGATTGCTTAAAAGACATACTACAGTTCACATGATAAAATAATAAATGGACTTTTGGAACAAGTTACTTTCCCTTGATGAGTCTATATCCTAACATGTAAGACTCAGAAAATAATGTATGACATGACCACTGTATATGGTGGAAAGATTTCTGGTGCAAATCTTGGTTCTAGTATTTAAAAGTTGTATGATCTTATAATAAGATTTTGTAGCTTTTCTAAACATTGGTTTTACCAGGGAGAGAATATCAAGGAGGCTAATCATTATGTCATGATATCACAGTGAGAATTAATTATGATAATGTGTGAGAGGGAACCCACAAGTGCAAGTACCAGTATTCAAAGAATATTAATTCCCCTTACCTCTCCTTTCAAGATTATAATGAGAATCAAATGTGATAATTATTTTTTGTAGCTTCAAACCATATATACTAATGTAAACTTTAGATATTATTAATGTCTAAAGTAAGATAAAGTACTGGAATATAAAATAACTTATCAGACATAGAAAACTGCAATTGATCACTGTCACTCATATCATCTATCATCTTATATTTTATTTTTTAAACTCTCCCAAAATATTGTCACATATCATCACAACTGGGTTAAATAAGATGAATTACAGATCTGAGTTCCAGCTCCTTACTTTTATTTTTATCTTCTCAGTGAATATTCTTGAGTTACTGTACACTTAAGTTGTGAGTTCTGTCACTTAAGAATGTCTATCATGACTCTACATGGGTAGAAGATGAAATTTGATTATAATGTCTATACACTGAGAACTGTGGTAGCTTTTAAGCACATTTCCAAATATACAGAAGCTATGAAATAAATTTAAACAACTGACATAATTTGCTCATATGTTTTGGAGATGCAGGTTTAATAATTTTGAGATATGATCCTACTCAGACAGCTGATGGCAAATGAGATTTAATGAAATTTGGTTTAATCACTGTTCCAGAACGTTGCTTGCTCTTCAACCAACTATCAAGCACTTTATAAGTGTATTGGAAAAGACTAAAGAAACAGAAGATATAAAAACACAGTAATATCTATGCCACAACAAGTAGTATGAAGAGATAAATGCTTTAAGAGAGAAGAGAAAAACGGAAAAGAAACCAAAAAAGCTCTGATCAGTGAGGTAATTCACACACACATCAAAAATAAAATTGATCCTCTGGGCAGGGGAACAAGGAGTACTATAGATCTAACAGTAGTGGGAATTCATTCAAGTAAGAAGTCCTGGAATGATCCAGTTATTAAGGCAAACCAATTTTGTTTTGAGTAGCCACCTCTAGTGTCCCTGTCTTCACTTACATTATTTCCCCTAAAGCAGGGATCAAGCTGGCACTACTCAAATTACCTCTGTGCTTTATACCCTGTGCCTATGAAATATTAGGCCCTCAATAAACATTTGTTAACTGAATGAATAAACAAAACAAATAGCAGCACAATTGTTGCTATTAATTTCTTATTGACCAAGTTATCTTCAAAGATTTCTAATCCTTAAAGCTCTTAACTATAGCTCCCTACATCTTACTTTTTATTAACAGGACACACACTATGCCATTTGGTCCTGCTACAGGGATTTTCCATTAGAATATGTCTAGAATATTAAAAATGTTAACTTAAAAATGCCTCTTGCTGAGATTATGAGAAGCATGACAGTTAACATAATGGTGATTTTCAGTTTTATTTCAACCTCTCCTTCTACCTTTTCCATGATATTTCGGCATTAAGACAGAAAAAATAACCACTCCAAATCTATGGGAAATGATTCTAGTGGTGAAAATGCAGTAATACATCCATAAAAATGCAAAGTCATATTCCTAAATCTCTCTTCCTAAATGGAGCCCATTAAGTACTTCACTTCTACTATTTGTATAGTCTAATTTCATATCAATTCTTCAGTTTTGGGGTTATATAACTTAAAGGACCAATTTAGCAAGGAGATGAACTAAACTGCTTATTACTTTTTCCAAAGATGAGTTTTTACCTGATCCCTGCAGAGGTCAGCAGAGAGCAGCTAAAGTGGAGGGTCCTCGGGTAGGTCACCAGGTAGGTGGCCTGTGCTGTCCAGTTGGGTGCTGAATGGTATAGTTTTTAAAAGTTACTTCCTTTAGAAAATGAATATTATATGTCATAAAAATTAGTGAGGAGCAATAGTGATAGTATTTATTATTTCCTATATGCCAGGAAGTAAGCATATCTTATTTATTATGCCTTATCTTTTTTAACCCCACTTAAAAAATTACTAATGAGGCAGGTATTATAACACTTTACAAATAAGAACATAAAGATGAAATAGATTAAATAACTTGCTCAAGGTCAGAGACTTAATGCTTGGTGGACCAGGATGTAAACCCCAAAGTGCCTGGCAGCAAAACCTTTGCTTTGAACTACTGTGTTATTCTGACTTCTACTCTGTTAATTGCATACCAACTTGAAAGCTCTAAAACATTCTTCAAACACAAATCTTAACAATGGTAAATAATTTTAAAAGTTTTAAAAATTCTCAGGAAAAAAAGTCTAAATAAAGTATATGGATGTCTCACGATGGACATTAGCTAAAACTCTTCTTTAACTGCAGCATATATTGTTAAATTTTATAACCATTTAAAGATATTAGGCAATGGCATCAGTGATTATGACCACTGATGTCTACTTGGAATGATGAAACTGATGATGTGTGCATTTTAATAAAACTAAAAGTCAATATGCTAGAAAAAGTCCTAGCTACTTTCTTAAATATTTTTTCAAATGAAGTATGCCAACATGAATTTTAAAAGCATTTCTTTAGTTTTTAGACACCAATGTCAAAATGAGAGCAATCAAAACAGCTACCACCACAGTGTAAACTCTTGAACATTTTTGTTATTAATTAAAAGCTAATGTCTTTGCACTTGGTGGTTGCTGAAGTCTTTATTCAATCAATTAATTTTAATGTGTAAACTGTGTATACAACTCTTCCAGTATCAAATTTTCACACCTGACCAAATAAAAACTCATTTTTAATTTCAAATTAATTGCTTCCCTGCGTTTCAAATTATTGCCAAGCATAAAGTTATACACTCTTCTTCTTGCTCCTGTCTGATAAGTTTTATTTTTCACTATCTTATTTACTTTGAGAAGCATGAAAGATATTTTTGGCCAATATAACAAGTAAGAAATTAAAGAAATTAAGTGAACTTAAAACTGTTGTTTGATTTTGACAATATTCCTTCATCTAAGCCAATTAAATAAAAAATGCATTTTTGTTAAAATACAGATTTTTAAGAAGATTCATGATTGTCAGTATTTTTAGTCACTTAAATTAGGTATAATTCAGGGTACTATTCAGTGCTAGATCAAGGTTCTGTATCTAGGAATAAAAAGATTTGAATTTACATTTTTGAGAGTGAGAAAAAGTTTAGTTTTTCAGTGATAGCGTAGCCATTATGAAACACGACAATGAATGTGACCAAATAGGACATTTGGACTGTTTTCTATGAATGCAAGAAATAACTATTAAAATCTTGGCTTTGCAAAACACTACCACCTGTTAGTACTAATGTTTTCTGGTCATCAAATTAAAAAATGCATGTCCATGCACATATGTTTTAATTGAGAACAATTAAAACACAATATGGACTGTATTTTCACCAAATGCTACAATTAATTGGATTTGGATCAGTTATTTGCTGAACAAAACTTATTCTTTACCCTGATTAAAATCCAAGGACAGGACATTTTCAGCAACACTTATAAATACAGAAAACAATAAAAGAAATTTCCTGGCTTTTAAATGGACAGTTTACTTGCTTTGTAGAACTAACAAAATCCATTAACTGTGACTTTTGAAGATAATCAGCTTGCATCTAAGAATAAATAATTTCTCCCACATAGTAGTAGCTGTCATGAAGCAGCTTAGTTACTGTTTCTCTAGTATCAATCATTTGCAAGTGTCCTCATATTTTCCAGAGCATTGTGCAATATTTGCAAAACAGTAGAAATAGAGGAGACCCTGATTTATTTATTTATTTACTTACTTACTGATTCATTCAGCAAGAAATGAAGAGTAGTTGAGAAACAGAGTCAACATTCTGGATTCCTGCTTAATGGTTTTTGGAAAATGTAGTGAGATTTCCAATACCACTGACCTTGACCCTCATGGATTCCTACCATGGCAGCATTTTGTGGCATTTATATATGATATGTAGCTCTGAAAGCTCTGGAATAAAGTTGCAGATACATTTGGAATTTTCTCGTATCTATCAGCAACATGATGTAGTTGTGGCTTATCTCAGTTTTACTGTCAAAATATTCAGGGTCTCAAAATTGTGCTAGTGGTTACATTGAAGGGGACAAAAGTAAACTCAAAATTACTCCCTGTAGAGACTTACATATGAATATTGGGTAGGAAAGTAAAATAAGTCAGAAAAGTTAAATAGAAAAGTTGAGTATTGCTTGATTTTTTTCTCTTAACCTACATAACAACATAATGTATTTTATCATTGAAAGAGACCTTAGAGTTAATGTAATCCAGCTTCAACTCTGGTTCCATGCATGTGGTCAACAGCCTTTATTTAGGTAATCTATAATTAGGGTAGAACAATTTAACCCTGTTAATCTAATTGCTATGATGTTATAAATTCTACCCACTGATTACAGGTCTGTTTTCTTAAAGAAAGGAGAATAAGCTATTAGGCCTGTACACATGCCTTCAGATATATAGGACTATTGACTCGGAAGGGATCTCCAGATCAATCTCTTCTGCTTCTCTGAAGTTAGAGGTGGGTAAACCAAGACCTCTAAAAATGAAGTGATTTCTTGAATTAGAAACCTGTTTAACTGCAGAACCTGAGCTAGAAGCCAGGCTCAGATTCTTCAAAAGCAGAGATTTTGAAGCCAGCTCTAACAACCACTTTACCTCCTCTATCCCAAATTGAGCAAACAGCATCTTCTACTTTTTTCCCTAGGGATGTGGCTTAAGTTGTCAAACTACTCTGAATATCTAGTACCTACTGCAGTTTACAAACTGTCTTCCCAAAAAATGCCCGATAATGAGAAGTTCATAGTTTAGAATGAAAGATAATCAAACAACTATCAGAAATACAAAGTGAAAAGTACCTTGTCTGAGAAATATGTCTGAATTCCTATAGGAACCTAGGTGTCAGAGGGGTACAGTTGTGATATTTCAGTTGATGGAAAACTGATCTGACTTCTTCAACAGCAGCAATAGTTGCAGTGGAATCTCCCTACTTCTGTTGAGGTCTTGCTGATTAACCAAAATGCATCATTTAGGGCATGCTAAATGTTCAGGAATAGGAAGATACCCTGGAGCATATCTTCACAGTGCTTCTCAAACAGTGGAGTTGTACACTTGCCAAGTGGAACTGTAAGCCTACCCAGTAGAGTTGTACCAAGATTCTTACCGTACCCATTCTTCTCCCTTTTACTTGTTAATTATGTCACTTGTTGCTGTAATCAAGTAAGCTGCTTTAACACTAAATGAATTGATAATAAAGTAATCTTAAATAGTTGTTTCTATAAACAGATACTTTTGGAAGAGACATTGGAAAAGCTTGTTAAAAATGAGGCTTGTTAAGACATACTATGAAATTAATGTGGATAAGACAGCAATAAAAAGATTGAGAAAAATTACAAAGCCTAGGAGTATTTGGACACAGATTATTTCCCTAGTGTCTTTGCTTTTTGGTGTATTATATATATAAAATGGGGAAGATTTTGAAGAAAAATAGGCAACACACATGCCAGTTTTAAATAAAAATAAAATATTTAAAGAACCGTTTCTATAATTGACCAATTTTTCAATAGGTTTTGTTTCTATTATATAAGTGAGTTCTTGCTGTCTGCATACCATATGCCAGACACAGTTTGGAGAAATTTGCATGGTTGGTTAAGAATTTCTTAATTCTTTGACTATTACTTCAATTTAATGGATTAGGAGACTTAGACATTTTCAATAATATGTTCATATTATCACAGTTAATAAATTAGGGAAATGGAATTCCAGTTATGTCTTGCAAAATGCATATTTCACAATGCACTTTCTCATTCACCATCCAATGGAAAACCAACCATATTTCTTGTATAGGTGTATCTACATTCTCTGTCATCCTGATACAGTCTTCTTTTTTCTTTAATTGGTTTTGGGGTGACAAAGGTCAACATCTTCACAGCCTATCTCCACTCTCAAGAATATTTCTTCCCATTCTGGAAGGTCTCCTTAGCCTGTTTATCCATTTGTATACATACGTTCTTAGGTTTAACTACTCATTAATTTTTTTTTAAGAAATCGTTCCCAACTAAACTACTTCACATCAATTTCCTTTTATAGAATAACAATCACTACTGATTTTTTTTTTTTTTGGTACTGGGGATTGAACCCAGGGGTGCTCCACCACTGAGTCACATCCCCAGCCCTATTTTATATTTTATTTAGAGACAGAGTCTCACTGAGTTGCTTAGCACCTCACTAAATTGCTGAGGCTGGCTTTGAACTTGCGATCCTCCTGTCTCAGCCTCCCAAGGGCTGGGATTACAGGCGTGCGCCACCGCGCCCAGCTCACTACTGATTTTAATCCATTAAATCAACTACCTATTTGCCCATATATTCAATAAATATCCATGTCAAACCATACCTTAAGTGCTCTTATAGTTTGGATATGAAGTGTCCCCCAAAAGCTCATGTGTGATACAATGCGAGGTTTAGAGGAGTAATGATTGAGTTATGACAGCCTTAATCCAACAGTGAATTAATTCCTTGATGGGATTAATTGAATGGTAACTGAAGGCAGGTAGGGTATGGCTGGAGGAGGTGGGTCATTGAGGGCGTGACTTTTGGGTATATATTTTGTATCTAGTGAGGGGAGTCTTTCTCTCTGCTTCCTGATCACCATGTGAGCCACTTTCCTCCGCCACGCTCTTCTGCCAGGATGTTCCGCCCTTACTTTGAGCGCTGGCTGTCTATGGACAGAGACTTTTGAAACTGTGAGCACCCAAATAACTTTTCCTCCCCCAAAATTGTTCTGGTCAGGTCCTTTAGTCACAACAGTGAAAAAGCTGACTGAAACAGAAATAGAAATAATTGGGTTATTGAAAGTCTTAACCCAATCATCAAATTAATTCCCTGATGGGATTTACTGAGTGGTAACTGAAGTCCAGGTAGGATGTAACTAGAGGAGGTGGGCGTTGGGTTTATGCTTTTGGGGTATGTATTTTGTATCCGGCAAGTGGAATTTCTCTCTGCTGCCTGATCATCATGTGTGCAGCTTGCCTCCACCATAATCTTCTGCCATGATGTTCTGCCTCACCTGGAGCCCTGTTGAATGGAGCCTGCTGTCTATGGACTGAGACCTCTGAAATCATGAGCCCCCAAATAAACTTTCCTCTTCTACCATATCTTGTTGTTATTGCCATATCTTTTAGTCATAGTAGCAAAAAAAAGCTGACTAAAACAGGTACTCAATAAATATGAATTAGATTGATTTTACACAAAATGCAGAAGCAGAAGTTGCTATGCTTAACCTGTTCACATGCTTATTACTTGACCACCTAATATGTCAGGTATGTGCCCATTAAAATGACAATTAAGTACAGAGGTTCAGCCAGCATTTGTTGATTTACCATTACCATTATCAGTTACTGTTTCAAGATTCTGTATGTTAACCTTTGTTTATTGTCACATATATCATGAGATAGGTACAATTATTACCCTCATTTTTTGATGAAAAAACAAAAGGCACTAAAGATAAAACATTCCCAAAGTCATACAGCATGTGTGTAGTAGAGCCAAGATTAATAAATAATCTGAGTTCAGAGCCTGCAATCTTAATTATTATACTATGTTGCCTAAATTAGCAACTTATTATTAAGAATAAATACAATATATATTGAGAACGCATAGAAGCCTATTCTCCAATGGAGGCAATGTTTTTCTTTTGAATTCTGAAGAAAGATTAGGAGTTAATCCAGGGTGGTTATTGGGGAAGGTCTGAGGCAAAACATTTTTCTATATGCAGAAGGCTTTACTATATGCAAAGGTCTCAAGAAAAGGAAGAATACAGCATTGGAGGTAAACAAGTTTTTTAATTTAGCATTATAGGGAATATTTCAAACTGGGAGGAGCAGGGAGGATAACTATTCAATTGATTTTAAAGAGAAACTTTTTTAAAAGGGGTTTTAAAAACTCTTGTCAAATATTATTTTATTTGAATAATGTGTTTTAATAAAGTATAATCTGCCTATAAATTCACAGATGATAAAAATAATAATAAAGAATAAGAATTAATCCACAGATTTTAAAATCATATTATGTACAAATTAAAGCCCATTAAAATGACAATTTTAATTGTCATTTAATTGACAGTCTCAATTGGAAAATAATTATTATACTTTTAAGTGAAAATTCATCTATTTCCCTTTTTTCTAATTATTATTCTGAGATCAAATAATTTAAAAATCTTACAAATTATGCATCTAATCAAAGTGGAATTTCTAAATCCATGACTTTAATAAACAGAGCTGAACTGCCAATCTCCTGAAGATACTTTAATTTCATTTATCTAACTAGTTCTTTTTGAAAAGTATAATTGGAATAACTACAATGGTACTGACGGCCTACCATCACACAAAGATGGTTATTTTCTACTAGAAAGCAAAGCAACCTTTTAAATTGTTCCTTTAGGTATTTAGAAAGGATGTCACATTCAATCATTCCTACCACTTTAGAGAATGTCATTGATCATAAAGGTAATGATTGCCAGGTGCAGTAGTACACAACTGTGATCCCAGCAGCTCCTGACACTGAGACAGGAGGATCGCAAATTCAAAGGCAGCCTCAGCAACTTAGCAAGGCCCTAAGCAACTTAGAAGATCATGTCTGTATTAGTCAGGGTTCTTTGGAGGAATAGAATCAACAGGAAGTGTGATTATAAAAATGGGATTTATTAGATTGGCTTACATGACCAGAAGCTGGATAGTCCACAATGACCGTCTGCAGCTGGAGAGTTGGAAGAACCAGCAGCTGCATAGTCCCAGACATAGAAGCACCAGAACAAGAAAGATCAACAGTGCTACCCTAGTCTGAGACCAAGGCTTCTGGAAACTACCTGGAGAATCACTGACAGAGTCTAGTCTGGAAGAGTGAAGAAGCGAGATTCTGATATCCTTAGATGATCAAAGAAGCCATCAAGAATGCATTCAAGAGTTGAGCTTGCATCTGCATTTGCTTTCTTGTTCTTCCAACTTTTATTCCATAATATTGGATGGAGCTGCCCACATTTAGGGAGGGCTCCACTTCAGTTCACTATCCCACATTCCGATCATTCCTAGACATGACCTCATGTACACACCCAGAAGCCTCTTAATCATTGGCATCTTTTAATCCAATCAAGTTGACAATTCAAATTAACCATTACAATGTCTTTAAATAAAATATTAAAAAGGGCTGAGAACGAGGCTCGGTGGTTAAGAGCATTTGGGTTCAATCCCCAGAACAACAAAAACAAAGGTAACAACAACAACAAAGGTAATGAAGTAATGATAATACTAACAATTACAAAAAATAAAATTTACTTAGCACTATGTGCCAGTGCTTACTACACTCAGCACTTCAACTTTAGACATTATCTTCCAGCCCTTTACACATATCACTCCATTGGTTTCTGACCTCTATTGTTTCTCATGAGAAATCTGCAATTATTCTTAGCTAGTTCTCCTGTATGTAACGCACTTGCTTTCTCTCACTGTTTAGAATACTTACATGGGCTTTTTGCTTGTGTGTATCTCTTTGATCTGTTGTAGTGATTAGTTTTATTTGTTTGTATTTATCTTATGGGGAGTTTAGTAAGTTTCTATGTGGATTTTTAAAAATTAAGTTTGGGAAAACTTTAGATAAGAGATCCTCTTTTCTCTCTCTCTCTCTCTCTCTCTCTCTCTCTCTCTCTCTCTCTCTCTTTGGCAGTGCTGGGGATTGAGTCTAGGGCTTTATGTTTGCAAGGCAAGCACCTACAAACTGAGCTATTTATCAGCCCTCTTTTCTCTTTTTCTAATCATTTCTCTACTTTCCTTATGGAACTCCAATTACACATATTTTAAACTGCTTGCTATTTTCTCAGAGGTCATTCAGATCTATTATTTTTCTTTAGTCTCTTTCTCTTTTTATTTCAGTTATGTTTAAATCCATTAGTTCAAAATATGTTATTACTAAGAATAATAGTGATAATAATACAACTAATTGTAGCTTTTGAGAATGACAGAGAATTGATTCATTATTTTAGAGCTGAGTAAGCAATAGGAAAGAATACATTACCTATCTGATGTTTCCTACATAAATTCTATAATTGTAATTGAGGAGGATAAATGGCTCTTTTAAAATTTTTCCAGATAAGGAAAATGAAGTTGACAGAATTTTAAAAACATACCACATTTTTTTTTTTACCTTAAATGAAATGGCAGGTTTAAAAATTGAAAAATCATTGCTATCATCACAAAGAAGTGAAAACCAGGATTACTTGCTTCCTGTTTAAAGAGTGTACCAGTACTTATAGTTTTGCAAAGGGTTCAAGATGAATCTGATTACTATTTTGAATTCATCTGCCAAATATATTTTGGAAATACAGAGGACAGAGGTATAGATTGCACTATATCATGAAAATATATGAGATGTGTAGATCTTGGAAGCCCTATAGGTTTAATGGCCTGAGTTCTTCAGCATATACACCACAGGGTAAATTAAGAGATGAAGTAGGAGTCTATAGACTAAAGAGACATAAAAGACATATAATGTTATATAAAGAACACTAAAAGTTTAATACCAAAAAAATAAAAAATAAACCCATCAATAAGTGGGCAAAGGAACTAACCAACTAGACACTTCACAGAAGAAGAAATATGAATGGTCAACAAATATATGAAAAAATGTTCAAAATCTCCAGTAATTAGAGAAATGCAAATTAAAACTACACTCCAATCAGAAAAGCAATTATCAAGAATACAAGTAGCAATAAATGTTGGTGAGGACTGCAAATTGATGCAACTGTTCTGGAATGCAGCATGGAGATTCCTTAGAAAACTTGAAATGGAACCACCATTTGACCTAGTTATCCCACTCCTAGGCATATACCCAAAGGAAGTAAGCTCAGCATACTACAGTGAGCAGCAGCCACATCAGTGTTTATAGCAGCTCAATTCACAATAGCTAACTATGGAACCTAACTTGATGCCCTTCAATAGATGAATGGCTAAAGAAGATGTGGTATATACATATAATAGAATATTACTCAGCAATAAAGAAGAATGATTTTTTGACACTTGACAGTAACTGGAGGGATGAGGAGACATGCTAAGTGAAATAAGCCAATCCCCCAAACTTAAAGGCCAAATGTTCTCTCTGATATGTGAATACTATACCAACAGGGGGTGGGGGAGAAATGGATGTTCATTGGATTAGAAAAAGGTCATGAAGGGATGGAAGAGGGGATAGGAACAGGAAAGACAATGAAATGAATTTGACATAACTTTCCTATGTACTTAAATGAACACACCACACTGAATCTTCACATCAGTACATCCAAAAGATTGGGATCCTAATAAGAATAAGATATACTCCATGTTTGTAAAAATAAGTCAAAATTGATTCTACTTTCATGTATAATTAAAAAGAATGAATAAAAAATATACATTACAAAAAAAGACATCATATTAAGCTTAAAAATTGGGCAAGACTAAAATAGTGTCCAGGGATACATAGGAACATGAAGAAATATATAACGTAAATACAAAGAAATGTAAGCAAATTATTACTTTAAAAATCATTTTAGTGGTTACTTTTGGAAGTAGGGAAAGAACTATGATTACAAAGGTCACACACAAGTCTTTTAGCAGTTAGTAAAGTTGTATTCTTATTCCCTAATAATAATTATAATAATTATATAAAATAATTATATAAAATTTACCTTATAATAATTTTATAAAAAATTCACTAAGCTACATGTATTTTGTATGTTTTTATGCTTTTTTTATTTCACAATAAGATGGTAAACACACACACACAACATATTGTCCCTTGTTTTCTGCAAGTGTAGGTATTTATAGGCAACATATATACTTTAAGAAAGAGGAATACAACTTTTAAAAGGAGATTTTAGTTGAACTGCTTGTTACAGAAGAATGTGAAAAAAACTCTGATTAGGTTTTTTTTTTTTTTTTTTTGCGGTGCTGGGGATTGAACCCAGGGCCTTGTGCTTGCCAGGTAAGCACTCTACCAACTGAGCTATATCCCCAGCCCGATATATTTTTTATTAGAGAAAATTCCCATTGGGCTTTTAATTCTGGTAAAACGGTTCCCAAGAATGAACAAGCTATGAGAGAGCAAAATAGGGAGAACTGTATTCCTCTACAAAATTAAGATCATGAGTTTTGAAACATTTCTCTGGTAGGCCCAGAGAGAAAAATGCAAAAAAGACAGGAGGGGAATTCAGAGTTGCTGTGCTGGCCAGGATGTCCAGGCACCATGTGGAGGGGGAAGCAGAGGATAAACTGGAAGAAAGGGTACTTGCTGAGAGACACGAATGGCCTCATCTTTCCTTCAGCTTCCTCACTAGAAGCTGAGCAACTTTAGATGTGTCATATATAAGAAATGGTAAGAAAAGTCTTGGAGTGGTACCTCATTATGTTAAGTGAGAGTTCAGTTTCAGACTGTATGGAAATGCTGGAATAATGGGCCCAAACTAATAAAACTGAGTTTAAAAGCAACACACACACACACACTCACACACGCACACACACACACAAGATTAAATTGCCGGATGTCAGAGTATCATGCAAATTTTTCCCCTTTAAAAGATATTGAGGTCCTATTTCCCAGTAAGCGTGATCTTACTTGGAAAAACATCTTTGCAGGTGATTAGGTTAAGATGAGATTATTAGGGCAGGCCTTAATCTAATATTGCTGTGTTCTTATAAAAGGGAGAAACATGGACATAGACACACACACAGAGAGAACACACCATATAAATATGAAGATAGAGACAAAGTCATTCATCTTCAAGCCAAGGGACAATGATTGCCAGGAAGCCACTAGCGCCCAGGAGAAAGGCATGGAGAAGATAAAAATTCACTGGTACCTTGGTCTAATATTTCTCATGCAGAGCTGTAAGACAATAAACTCCTGTTGTTTAAGCAGGAATTTTGTTATAATAGCCCTAGCAAACTTGTACAGGGACATAGCAGCTGGCACTATTAGAAGGGCAAATTCTGGGGATGAGGGGAAAGGCACAGAGAAAGACCCTGTGGGACAATGTGGAAGCATTTAAGACTAGAGATGGCTAGGAGACAACCTTTAGAAATGCTGACAAGGTCGAGGGCTTACCATAGTGTGCAGGGTATGGGCTTGAACTCTTAAGAGAAATAGTAAAATAAAGGGTGACTCCAGAAAGCAGGAAATTGTGTGACATTCAGATCACAAATCTAGACATATGATGATTACATGTGCTTAGGCATTATTTTTATAAATATGTATATGATGAACAATATATGGAAAGAAATAGGTATGTTTTACTAAAAATATAGATATGTATATACATGTAGGTATAGATGTAGAAATGTGTGTATATACATTCATGTGTATACAGAGACAAAGAGATTCTTGCTATATACATGTAAACAGTTACATGAAAAATAGTTTGCCATAAGTTTAACTAATGTATGTGTATTGAGTGTGGGAAAGAAAAAGTCCTCTTCATTCAGAGACTTCTATCCTGCACAACTGGAAATAAAATAAGCTGAAAGGCAACTAAAAAGATGAAATCACTGTCAAGGACAGGCACCCAAGGAAAGCAGTTTTATTTTTAATGTTTTGAAGTCATAAGAGTTATTTTTGCAACTGTACTACTTGATTATTTTTCCTTTTTTCATTTTCAGTGTTTGCCTTTCATGTCTTGGGGGCAAGGACATTGGTATTGCTATCTGCATGGACACTCCCAGTAACATCTCCCCATCAGCAACCTCAGAACAGCCGACAAAACCCACCCATCACACCATTGCTATTAACAGATCACATGGGCAGCCTGTTGGTTACATTTGCAAAGCTGAAAGTGCTAGAGTCAATCACGAGCACCATAGAGAGTGGCTTCTCACTGTGGGTACTCACTATGGGCTCTTAACACCAAGAAAGCTGCTTTCACACTTTCTTCCTAAATAAGTGGGTCTTGGGTAGGCTGTATCCTGAATCAGAAAGTGGGTATAGACAGTTATTTGACCAATAGGAAAGAGGGATAGTAAGAAATGATTATTTAACTCCAGAACATATGTAACAAGAGCTTCCATTTTTTGAACACCTGTTCCAGGTGGTTATTTGCTAGACCCTTAATATGCTATTATTTTATTTAAATTGGAATACTATTTTGACATTAGTATTATTATTCTCATCTTACTGGAAAATTAGCTGAACTACAGATTTTTTCATTTGTTTATGGACATAAACAAATAAGAATTATGTCCACCAACTGAACCTGTCTGTACAATTTTCAATCTACTATGCTGACCAAGAAAAATAATGGCTATAATCTGTTATGAGATATAAGTCTTTTTGCTCCAAAAGTTCGTGTTTCAACCTATTCTCGACAAAAGAGCTGACGCTGCTTCTGCTGCTGCTTTAGTTCACAAGGGAAAGAGCTGATAACTCTTAGAACCTCCACCAGTGTGGTCCTTCAGTGGCTGCTAAAGATAGGATTTTCCTCTCTGACGTGTCTATCGGCAGTTACTGCCTAGGAAGTCTGTCCATGACAGTACCTCCTGTACCTGCAGGAGGAATTCAAGGTTGAGAAAGAAATCACTACCATCCAGATACCTTGGAAATCTGATATAACATATACTTAAGGGGATCAAGTAAATAATTGTTACATTTTTTTTAACCCATCAATATGTGATTTAATTTTCTTCTCAATGTCATTTGCACTATGTGCACAGCCAATTTTTTTCCCTGAACATATCATGAAAAAAAAATCGACCTTGAACACAGGCAAAATTTCAAGAAAAAATTTACTTTCATATTTTATTATCATTTCATGCCCATGATGTGCTTCTGTCAGATTACAGATATGTACCAGAAACTGTAATGGTCACAGGTAAATCTTGCTAAAAATATTCAGAGCATACTTTTCTCATCCCAAACCACCAAAATCAAAGAAGCAAAACCAAATTGCAAAACCATCCACTATCCAGCAATAGAATTAAGTCTCTGTTAATAAAGAATTTGGAGGGAGAACAACATCATCATAAAATAAACCCTAACTCAACAACACTTAGTCTTTTTGACATTTTGACTCCTGCAAAATGTGCGAGGTGAGCAGAATCACAGGAAGGATTGCTTTATACAAGAGCCGTTGAAAAATTACAGGGCTCTTCTTGGATAGAACAAAAGCTCTACTGGGCCAGCCAAACAAAAGGAACCAGCTGTTAACAGGAGAGGAAAAACCTCTTCATTCTTCTCTCCAAAGGAAACAAAGAATGTTAGTGAAGCAGAAATCATTTTGTATGATACTCTAACTTCTGAGCAAAAGTACAAGAATCTTTTAACATTGTTGAAATAATGGCTTAGAAAATGAAAAAATGAAGAAGAAATGACCTCAGAAAGATGTTTTTTGGGGTATATGAGTGGCAGGAAGTAGGCTGCCCAAAATGCTTTTTAGAAAAATACATCTAGGGTTAAAGATAGTTTATTGGACAAGCAGGTTTTCAAAGGTGGTGGCCAAAATGTTAATGGAGTTCTCCAAGAAGCAATAAATAACCCTATTGTTTCAATCCAAGACGCAACAGGGAAAACTTGACAATGTTTTCTGAAGTGGCAACTTCTTTGTCTTTGAAGTGAAGTTCTTTCCCCCAAAATTGAAATACATAGTGAGTAGAAGCATTGCACATGTATGCAATGACAACATTGGTTTTGCTTTATTTATTTTCTTTTTTAAAATACCATCAATTCAATCTATAGATATCCCTGGTTTTTGAGTATTGAGTAAGAACTACAAGATCTAATGAGTTACTTCATTACTTTCATTATGAAAAATATAAAAAGTTTACTGATGCTTAAGCAAAATCCTTCAAAATGCTAGACCACCAAGAAAAAAGAGCTTCCAAATTTAGTCTTCAACAATTTATCTTCAGCATTTTGATTTCTTAGCCACCATACTCAAAAGTCCAAGTCAATACACTGTTTGATAATAACAGTAATAAGACAAACATTTATCAATAATTGTGCAATGTATTTTTCACAACAAACATATAAATAACATAGTTTCTATTATCTTCTCCTTATAAAGGAAGAAACTGAGACATTGAATAACCTCATCTGAGTTTACTACACCAGCAAGTAGAAAAGACTGAACTTGAACCTAGGCTTGTTTATCTGACTGCACAGCTTGTGCTTTTCTGCCTTCTATGGGATTGCACATGCTTTTCTACAAAGGGAACTTTAGAGCTCTGAAGACACAAGAAAGTGCATATTTTAATGCTTTTATATGGTAAAAATAAATTTATCAAACTCTATGAACCAGGGTTAATAATCTCAGAAGCACATATCTAACTAACTAAAGGTCCTTATCTTAAGCATAGATCGAGGGTCAATAGAACAGGCACAGCCTTGTCGCCTGGCAGCATCACCAGCAAATAAAATAAAAACTGTGCAACTGATCAGTTTGCATTTATATGGTCTTTTAGTTGTGGTTTTGTTGGTGAGTCAGCTGGTGGTTGCAAATTAAGCTTCCATAGGCTGTGGGTGGGTAAGTGCTCTTATTTGACAATAAGTTTCAAAAAGAAAAGAGAACTGGGTGAGAGAGAAGAGAAAAACAAAACATACTTGAAATCAGTTTTTTTTTTCCTTTTTTTAAGTTCACAAAATAATTTCCAGGAGAAATTGAAATGAGGAGGCTGATTTGAGGAGTGAGTTACACGTACATGGGAGGGTGGACTGACATGAAGAGGCTTCTTCGTGAGAAGACAGCACAGAGGGAGGGGAACAGCAGAGGCGGTGCTACAAGTATGAGGCATGTCTCATGGAGGTTGTTCCTGTGGCTTCTATGGAACGACACAGCCGAGGGGGAACCATGACTTTTCCCTCCCACTGATTATGACACAAGTATTGTGTGCCTGGAGGAGGGGAACCTGGGCTGGGAAAGGCCCATCTGCTCAGCAGCAACCAATGGGGCACAGAGTTAGGACTGTACTTCACTCCTTCCAGGGAGAAGTAATTAATATAACAGAATATTGGGGTTCCATGATAATTAGAATCCTAAAATCACAGAGATGAAAGAGACTTTATGACTTATATACTACCCGATCTTCACAGAGAACAAAGGATCAGAGATTAAAATATTTAAGTCTACCATTTGCTGATGAAGAAGGCATCAATAATAAGTCATGTGAGGACACCTGCTGTTCCTGTCCTGCCACCCTGTGGTCCACACTTACCACACTGCCTGAGCAAAGATACTTCTCAACTGCCTCAATGAATAAATAAACCCTTTTAAAAATGTTTTTCCCTCATATTCTCAGCTAGGCTAACATATGAAACAAATTTAACCAAAAATATTCCATCAATTAAGGACAACTTTGGATTCTAACAAGTGAGTTCAAATGCTAAATTAAACTTATGAACTTAGGGAAGTTGTGCAAACTTTCAATTTTTGCATCTGTATACTGGGGATGAAAAGAGTTGTGAATACAATCCCATGCCTTAATGAACAGCTCAATGAGTGGTATTTGGTATCTATAGAATTATTACCATTGTATTTGTTATTTTTATATAATAACACTATTTTTCTTAGCCCTCAGGCTTCTCAGCCCTTCACTCTTCAGGTCAAGTATAGATGGATATAGGGTGGGTCTAAAAAGAAATTGGAGTCCTGGAAAGATCCCAGACTCCAGGGACTGTAGGTGTTGAGATATTGGAGGTGGTAGGATGGATAATTAACTACTGATCTCACAGGGAGAGGGTAGGAGTCCAGGTCTTTGATCCTTGTTTCAATTAAGAAAACTTTGCTTAAACAGACATATTAATGTTTGGCTAAGATTTGATTAGAAATAATAAGAAGTTGTACTCCTACAAAAAAAGTTTCAATAACTACAAACCCATATTTGCTTTATGCACATATGCTGCTTACCTAAGACATTTATTATACTTGTGCTCATCACTCCATGGATGGTTCTTTTCTTAATTGATAATGAAAACAAAGGTAGGATCTACCACACTCTTCAATAATGAATAAACTCTAATCAAAGCAGGGGAGAGAAACGCCTTTGGGTAAATACCTGATGACATTCCCATGCCATTAAGTTAACACACACTCTCATTCTTACCAATCAGCCAGTACTTTGCCTTGTGTACTAATTCAGCAAAAGCTAAAGATCACCCAGAGGTTCAATGATGGAATTTAAAATCCTGCCCCTTATGGCAGTTCAGTGTGACAGCCCTTCAATATCACAAAAATGTGTAAAATAATTTAGGTCCATTCAAAATCCCAGAGCACTTCCAAGAAAATGATTCTGTACTTGATTTTGATTATAAAGATATGAGTGTACAGAAGATAATTGACTGTCAATAATCTATCAGTGACAATATTCTGATTTTTGAAATTGATTTACAAATGGAAAGTAAAATTTCTGTATGTATTTTCTTATTTCTTGTAGCTTACTTGAACAAATCAGCAGAACCACGTCACTGTTTTAGAAAGAGCAAATCAAAATAATAAGATGCCATAGAAAAATTGCATTATAAAAGCAATGACAGCAATAAACATCACCTTTCTTCATTTAAAATTTTAATTATGAAAAGTGATGCCTTAGATGAGATATTTGAATCAAATTAGAGTCAAACAAAAAGTCATGATTTGTCTGTGTTGATGATGTTTTCCTTTATGTTGTACTATATTTATGAATTCATATAACTTTCCCACTGTTAAGAATTAAGTTCCAGATACAATCTTTGAGTGTTCAGTTTGCTCACTATGGATCACAGGAAAGAAAACAACAAAAACAAAACCCAACCTGGTCTCTCTATTACATTTATCTCAAAGTGAAACTCTGCAACAATGGATCCTCCAACGATGCAATTATTTTTTTGAAAACAAGTGGGTGGCATGTTTATCTTTTTTTTTTTCTGCATCCTTTGTAGAACTTAATGGAGTTCTGTGATGAAAAGATTGGCTAAGTTTGAATATTAGATTGATTGGAGGTCAATTCTCTCTTGAAGCCATATGATTGAAAAGTACTTGTTATTCTTCTACTTCTACCTGCTTGCTTATTAAGGCTGTTGCTCATAAAACCCCTTTATCTGGAGTGCTCATTTGTAAACTACTTCCTGTTCTCCAACAACATTCCCTAATCATTCAAGACTTACTTAAAGCTTCTTTTCCTCTCAGGCAGCAATGACCTCTCCTGCCATCATCTCCCTGTGGTAGCTGCCCCTTTGATTAGTGCTGGAAATGCTCTGTTGACTTGGTTTATTTACAGTCTGCTTTCCCAGAAGGATGTGAGTCTCTACTTTTTTTTGTAGTTCTATCTCCTTGCACAATAACTGCCATATGGTAATCCCTAGATGAAAATTACCTTTGAAAAGTTAAAGTGTTATTATAAAGTAAGTAAATCTATAAGCCAGAACGTGGTGCTTCCTCTAATTCCTTTACTCAGGTGTAAGTATATGTGTACTTACACTTTTTCATTTCAAAAAATAATTATATTGTCTTTGTAGGATAAAAACTAGAAGCATAATTAGTTACTTTATTACTACTGGAATTGTGAGTCTGCTGGTAATGAAATAAAATGCTTTAAAATATTGACCACCAAAAAGAAGTTAAGGCAATCTTTTCTATCTATTCAGATTTATATCCAAGTTCTATCTACATTTTAATACAAAACAGATCAAGGGTCAATTACCAATTGAGCAATAATCATAAAGAACATATACTTACATAATATCCTTACATGACCCATATCCTTGTATAAAATTCATACTGTGTGGAAATAAGAAAAAAATTCTCAAAAGCAACTGAAAGTTCAAGGTAAAAAGGGACACTGGAAGGAAGGGGTTGCAGCCCTTCTAAGGAGACAGAGACAAATGAAGTGTTAGCTTGGGTGGGAATTTAAATGATCAGAATCATGCAGTCAAAATATATGTACATGAGGAGTTATAACAATAGCAAGCCACACAGATCCAAGTGGCAGTGGCAGGACTCTTCAGCCAGGTCTTCTGGCCCATGCTTAGCTATCTAGCCATGCCTTTTGCAATGGTTCACTATGTTGGTGACTGTGTTCTGGTCTTACTACCTACCAGGCTATTTTTCATCTGCACGCTTTTCCACTTTCTAGTCATTCTGCCTGGAATGTTTTTTTTTCCATACTTCATAAGGAGATCAAATATTTATGGAATTTTTTTACTTAATGATTCCATCTAATGATCTCCTGAAAAGACCTTCCATTACTTCCTGTTAATTTCTGTCATTGTAACCTGCTCATATTTGTCACAGCACTTCATAATTGGTATATATTTATATAGATAGATAGACTGGATATGTGTATGTATAAATTTGTTCCCTTGAACTGTATACTAGTTTGTTTTCTGTCTCCTCCCAAAGATATAAGTGCTATGAGATTAAAGGCAATGTCTTTTCCATTCATGAGTATAAATTGTATGATCTTGAAGTAAACTATCTGTAACTAATTTTCCTCAATTATTAAATAGGGCTAAATTCAACACTTTCTATTATTTTAGAGTTTTGAAAACAACAACAACAACAGATTTTCCCACATTTAAAAGCAAGGTTCTACCCATATGGCACATGAAGAGGGGTTGGTCCCAAACTAGTTTTGTGAATCATATGTGATCAACATCCCTCTCAGACTTACACACGTGGCTTTATGCAAGGTGAAGCTGAAGAAGCTAATAAAGAAAAACTCTTTGGAGATATCTGAATAAGTTATATCTCTGTCCAAAATCCCTCATAGGGAAAGAGAGGGGTGCTTTCTCCTCAACTTAAGTTTAGAGAAAGGGACTCTCTGTTGAGACAGTATAATAACCTTTCACTAAGTCCTTTATAGAATAAACCTAGGCAGGGGTCATTCTTTTCTTAAAATGATTTAGGATGCAAGAGAAATGAGGTTCTGGGAAATTTTCTCATCTAAAGGCTAAAATTCAGGGCAAAGTAAATTTGCATCTACTTGGCCACATCCATCAGTTGATGGGAGACAGCAAGTAGCCAAAGAGCAGAAAGAGCATCAGAGGCTTTGAGCCCTCCATAAATCAGGACAGCTCTTCACAGATACAATGACAGGCCTGTCTGGCATCCTAGAATTGTGCAGGGATCTGGTGAGAGGACACCCAGTGTCTTTTCTAGGGCCTTTTAAAAAATTATTTTCTTAAGTGATTGCATCTGTGAATAAATTGCCTCAGTCATTTTTCAGTGATCAAGTGCATGTTCCTCCTTCTCTGCCCCACTACCCTCCAACACCTCTTATAGGGCTTAGGAGAGATCTTTCCTTTGGAGCTCCCAGCTAGAGAAAGACATTTCCAGTCTCTGCTTGAACCTTTCTAGAACAGAGAGTTCACCACATTACAAGTCCCAAGTTCCAGCACCAGAAAGTTTTCATTATTTCAATCTTTTTATTTTACCAAGTGAAGACCAGCTGCCCAATAATACCCACTCTTCCTAATTCTGCTTTCTAGATAAATAGTATTATTTTATACAATTCTTGATTTTTCTCATTTATCCAACAAAGATGTATTGAGCACTTATTCTGTGAGAGCTACTATCGTAGGTGCCTAGGTGGGCATAAGCAGAGAGCAAAATAAAGCTTTCTGCTCTCTTGGGGCTTATATTTAGTTTAAAAAATAAAGCCATAATACAATGCCTAGCAGTGATACATGCTATGAGGAAAAATAAAGTCCTAAATAAAGAAAAAAAGCCATGTCAAGAGTGTTCTAGGCAGAAAGAACACCAAATACGAAGGCCCTAGGAAGGAACGTACAAGCTTAGAACTTGGGATCAATAGTAAGAAATAAGGAAGCCAGGGTGAGTGAAGCCTCCTGGGCAGGGGGAAACTGATAGGAGACGAAGTCAGAGGAAGCCAAGAGTTGGTAAACTATGGTAAGTCTGGGGAGTTTGATTACATTGAAGGAAGCCTGTGGATAGTTTGAAGTAGGGGTTGATATACCCTCTATATAAGGAATTATCTGGCTGTTGAATAAATGGACTGTAGAAGAAGCAAAGTGGGAAAAGAGAGACTAGTTTAAATACGACTAAAGTAGTCTAGGCAAGAAATGATAGATAGTGGTTCA
>JAJEJO010000454.1:552736-582394 GCA_020662805.1 Glaucomys volans | reverse complement strand
AAATACGACTAAAGTAGTCTAGGCAAGAAATGATAGATAGTGGTTCAGACTACAGCAGCATGAGTAGAGTTAGTAAGGGTAGACAGGCAGGACTTGTTAAGGAACTGGATGTAGGTGTTAGAAATCAGGGATAACTCTTGAATATCTGGACTAACCAACTGAGTGCTATTTAATGAGCAAGGGAAGACTCCAGAAAAAGCTAGCTTGGGAAAATAAAATCAAGAGTTGTGCTCTATGCTAATCTTGAATATCTATTATAGTGACTATATTAGATACACCACTGCTATGGTTCTAATGTGTCCCTGAAAAATTCATATGCTGCAATTTTGGTGCCCAGTGTGGCCTGGTTGAGGTGGTAGAATCTATTAAGAAGTGGGGCCTTGCTATGATTTGAATATAATTGTACCCCCAAGACTTATGTGTTGGATGCTTGGTTCCCATGGCAGCAATGTTCACAGGCAGGCATCTTGAGAAGTTGTTGAATCATGAGGGATCTGACATCATCAATGGATTAATTTATTGATGGATTCATAATCTGATGGCATTATTGGGAGGTGGTAGGAAGTGGGGCCTCAATGGAGGAAGATCAACCTTAGGGACATGCCTTTGGAGACTGATCCTTGTCTCTATGAAGATAAATGATAAGTTTATTGGGAGAAAATACAGAAAATTTCAAGCACCTTCTTTCTTTAACTTCTAAAGCCTAGAGTTCCCCAAGTCTGAATGTTGGTATTTCCTTTTTCTACCTACCTCTTCTGCTAGGTTGTTTCATTGAGTCCCATGGCTTTAAATTTCATCCCTTTCCTCCTCTGTGTGTCTCTTTCTCTGCCTCCTGGCTGCCACGAGCTGACAGCTTTCCTCTTTCATGCATTTCCACCATGATATTTCTGCTTTGGAGGGAGCTGACCATGTGCTGAAACCTTTGAATGAGGAGCCAAAATAAAAATTTCCTTCTTCAAGATTTTTGTCAGGTGTTTTGGTTGTAGCAATGAAAAACTGATTAACACAGGCTTAGTGGAAGGTGATTGGACCATGGGGGTGCACTCCTGAATGTCTGTTCTGTATGAACCACTTACCACTCTCTCACAAGCTACCACCATAACAGCACTGTGACCATGAGGCTCTCAACAGAGTTGAGCAGGTGCTGGTGTCATGCTTTTGGATTGCCAGAGCCCAGTCTCAGATAAATATCTGTCATTATATCAACAGAAAAGGGACTAAAACAGAAAGTAGTATAGGGATGAAATTTAAAGCCATAGGACTCAATGAAACTCCCTAGCAGAGGAGGTGGGTAGAGAAATAGGTGATACCAACACTGAGATTTGGGGAACTCTAGGCTTTAGAGGTTAAAGAAAGTGTTTGAAAATTTCTGTATTTTCTCCCTATTATTTACTTGTGTATCTTCACAGATACATCTTGAAGGCTCATTACTGGAAAAGCAAAATAGCTCCTTCCTGGAAAAATAGCTGGTGTCTTTTGTGACAATGAAATGATGTTGCTAGGACTGGAGAACCAACGTAGAACAAATGAACCAGAAACCCTGATTTTTTTTTTTTAATTGCCTAATGGATTAAGTGTTCCACTCCTAACAGACATTCCATTCCTTTGATGATATTTGAAACTAAAAGCATTATAAATACAAGCAGCAGGACCAACACTATATTTTTTCTCAAATCAACTATTACTATTATATTTTCCAGGGTCCTATTTTTAATAGTTATGTTCTATTCCTGAGAAATTACACCGAATTTATCACCTCTTTTCTCGTTTTCCTTATGGCACTGGGAATTGAACCCAGGGGTACTCTACCACTATGCTAGAGTCACAGCACTGTTGTGATTTTTTATTTTGAGACAGGGTTTCATTAAATTGCTGAGGCTGGGCTTGAACTTGCCATCTTCCTGCCTCAGCCTCCCAAGTCACTTGGGTTATAGTCATGTGACACTGTGCCTCAAAATTGTCAGTTTTCGTAAGTTTACTTAAATTCAAGAGTTTTCTTAAGAAGAGTTGCAAGAGAAAGTTCCAGTTTCAGCTTTAAAAGTTATAAATTACAGTAATGAGGAACTGTACCAACTAAGTTAATGAGAGAAGTAACAAGGCGTGATTCCTCATTGAGTGGGTCACAGTGCCTTCTGTGAATGAATAGAGACTAATTTCAAAGTGCTGAAGGAAAAATTTAGAAGGGAGCAATTCAATTTCATCAACCCGTTGGTGGGCTGCCAAACACTCAACTGTCATATTTGGTTTCCAAGGATTCATTCAAAGTGTAACCCTTCTGGAGTCTGATCTAATGAAGCCATCAGGAAATGATCACTACCAATCTTGCTGGGGCCATCTGAAATGCTATTGCCAGTAATAATCTAGGGTAGAAGTCTGTATGACAGATAATCAAGTAAATGAGTATGCTGCTGTGCTCTTTAGAGCAGTGAGGAAATCCATGTGACACTAGACCTAAAATATTATTTTTTATTAGTTAATGTAAATGTAGATTCTCAAAGGGTTAGCTTCCTATTAAAAAGAAAAAAAATCTGTCTCAATTTGAACTTATGCATGGGGGCAAGATATTTCTAAAAATCATGTACCTTTTGTTCTAATATCTCTTTCCTTAAAAAAATTATGTCTGCACACTGCTTTAATTAAGCAGAGAATTAAAGTGCAAACAGCTGGAAAAGAACAGGATATCAAAGTAGAAAATCAGTTGAAATTTTTGAAGTCAAGATCCATCCAAAAATAATTGCTGCTTTTTATGGGAGAAGGCAGATTTGATAGACAAAAAAAAACAAAAGAGCTGATCGACCTTAGTTAAAGTGGGGCTGTTCAGATGGTTTATATAGCATACTGATGTAGATGTGAATAACTGTATTTCAAGACAGTTCTGATTTAAGGATCGTACTTTTAAATATTCTCATATTTACATCAGACACTGAAAGTGAGAAAAGGGTCCTATTTGTCTCTGTACGGTCTGTTCCTCACATATTTCCTGACCCATGATGGAGGATGTTTAGCCAGATGCATGAGGAATGAATTGAGCTGAAACCACTCAGCATCTCTAGTTAGCCAAATGTCTTAAGCACAAAATGGAAATCTTTTAAATTTTTATAATGAATTCTATTTTGCTGGTTACTATCGTCAAATGTATTTTTTGTATGTATATCTTTGCTCATCTTCCCATTTTTAAATTTCTGTGTTTTCTTTAAAAATTAGTTTTTGGTTATTAGAAAATATGGGATACATACATAGAGTAGAAATCTAAAAGGTATGAAGAATACACAGTTTAAAACAAAAAAAAAATTTCTTCTTATCTTTTCTGGGGCAACCACTGTTAACAATGACTTTTCCAGATATATTCTATATATACACATGCATATTATTTATATTCATTTCCTTTTATGCAAATGATAAAACATTATTCGTATTGCCTATACAGTGTACTATGTATGGTTTAGTAACACATATTGGGTTTTGTTCCATCTCAATACATTCATTTATTTTTTCAGTACATTAAGTACATTCATTCACTCAGTACATTAATTTCAGTTCTTCATTTTTGTAAAGCTGAATGGCATTATATTATGTAGATAAACTAAATTCTTGTCGATATTCTTATAACTATTTGTTTTGCAACTAGAGATACTTTGTTATAATTAATGTTGCAATGTCATATAGGCAGATACCTTTACAGAATGAATTCTTAGAACTATAATCAGGAAGCCAAAAGATTCATTTAAAAATCAAAGATATTTTAATATTGTTCTCCAAGATGATGATATTATATCAACCTTTTCCAGTTTTCAGAAAGAGCATATTTGAATTTGCTATTCTTTTATAATGAATATTTTAATATCATATGAAAAAGTACAATAGATTTTTTGTTTTGGAATATTGTCTGCACTCTATGGCTTTTTCACCATTAACGGTACTCTCCAGTGAACAAAAGTTCCTCATTTTAATGTAGTCCAACTTAACCATTTTTCCATAACTTCATTTTTCATCATAAAAATCTGATTGTGTGATATTTATTTGGAAAAAGGGCATGGAGCAAGGATCCAACTGAATTTTTTAAAGTCAGAGATCCAGTTTTACTAGTACGACTTATTAAATAATCTTTCCATGCTTATTCAAAATGCCACCTTTATCGTATACTAGATTTCTTCATGTTGTTTATTTTTGAATTTTCATTTTTTAATTATTACAGTTTTAAAACATATTTTAATATATCTCAGGCCTAGACTTCTCTCTTAAAAGTTTATTGTTTCTTTTCTGAATTTTAATGTATGATTCCTATTAATTTTCGCCATGTGAAATTTAGAGTCAATTTTTTGTTTAAAATTTGTTCATTGATATTTTTGCTTAAATGTTTTTGCTGAAAATATGAAAGTTATAATTTTTTGATGATGCATCTTCTTTTCCATTGACAAATTATGGGATATATCCATTAGTCGCACTTAAAAGTTGCTTTTACATAGATTTCATGTTTATTAAAAATTTATTCTTAAGTGTTCATCATTCTATTGCTATTGTAATTGATATGTTCTTCCATTACAACCTTTAGTTGGTTACTGTGTTTATATATCTGCATATATTTTATATGCTATTTATTTCTACATATTCATCTATACCATCTCATTGAATTCTTTTATTGCTTAAAATAATTTCTAGATGGTGTTCTTTGGTTTATAAGACAAATAAAATTTTTTTACTTTTTAACTCATAATCAAACATATAATCAGAATAACATAAATAACATTTTTTGTATAGGACATGTTTTAGGAAAGACTGCATGGATGACAACATACTTTTTGAACCCTTGACTGAGTCTAGACTCCTTCAGTCACAAGCTCCTTTTTAAAATCTGTGTTCACCATGATTATCTCAGACTTTTACCTTTTGTCATTCATTTCATCATTCTCACTGTTTATCACATATTTATAAAATCTGTAATGATATTACAGATATTACAGATTAACCTAAATTACAGATTTAGGTTATTTGTTGAGTTCCTCTGGTCTGTATTCTTTCTCTTCAGTTCATTTTATAGTTTAATCATTTTGTCTTTGGACATGTGTTGACTTTATTTTCTTAAGTTCTGTAGTATAAATAGTGACTAATTTCATCTCGTTCCTTAAAGTACAGGCTGGCTCTTTGTTCTCTCTCTTCCTTTTCTTCCTCCTTTTCTCCCTTCTTCCTTTCTACTCATTTTCTGCAGGTTATGAGGACCAAGATCACACAGGGTTATTAGCATGAGTTCTGGACCCAGACACCAGTGATTTGCATCCTGTCTCTGTCACCATTTGTTTTTTCATGCTTGTTAACAGACTGCAGAATCACTCAGAATGAATGGGCTTCTTAAAAGGACCAAGAGAAGGAGACATATACAGCACTTAAGGTGCTGCTTAACATATAGAAAGTGCTTAATGGGTTTGATGATGATGATGTCAATGCATTTTGGTTTTGATTATGCTTACAGAGGTACTGATTGTTTTCATTTTTTTATGGTTGGCACCTCAGATTTCTATCTGCTCTGATGTAGTACACAGACTAGTTTGTCCTTTTCCTTTGTAACTTTAATCATCTTGTTTTTCATTTGAATTTGTGGTGGGAGATATTGACTCTGTGTTCGAATCACTTTTCGTGCCTGAACAATGGCTGAGGAAGAAATTGAAGAATAGCTCAGTAGAGGCTGCCAGAAGGGGCCACTATTTTTTTCTTTTTTTCATATTTTGAGTTTTATTTGTGATTAATATAGTGTGATTTGTTGTTACATATCCATACAGGCACACAAGATAACAATATAATTTGGTCAACTAAAGTGGTCACTGTTCTGAGAACACCCCAATTCTACTGCCTCTTGAGGCTTTGCTCCTATCCTATACCAAGGTTTCATCTGTTGGGTAATTTCTCTGATTCCAAGTGGACCTGTAGAACCCTTATTTCCACTGGAGGGTGCCAGCATTACTGCTCACTTTCCCTGTTTCCTGATTTAGATTCTCTCCACAGCAAGTTTCAACTACTCTTTGAAACGAATAAAGCTACTGGCTTAGTGCACATTTCTCCCCATTTAATAGAATCAGTGAGAAATCTCAGTGTTGCAATCACCAGTAGGGGTTCAGGAGGGGAGTGGGAGTGGGGAAGCTCCTCAACTTTTCTAAGTATCTTTGTTACTCTCTCTTTCTTTAGTCACCATTTGTCAAGTTCCTTAAGCTGTATTTCATTACTTCTCTCATTACTGTTGACAAACTTTTCTATGGTTATTGTTGCCGATTTCCTCTGTATTTTGTTCTTTTTATGAATTATTAGAGGGAAGAATATCTATCAGCAGATCAAATTAATCAACTGTCATAACCTAAGAATCAGTTTTTTAGTAGTATATAAATGCTGCTTGGTAGAAAACTTTCCCTACGGGATTCACTTTTACATATAATGTGCTGGGTAATAAATGTACCTGCCAGATTACATCCTGTTTGTGAGAATCCCATTTATTTAACTTCAGGTCACTATAGATACAAATGAGGAAATGGTGGCTAAAATTGAGGAATGGCTGAATGATTATTAAGAATGATATTGGGTTCTAGTGTCATGTATAATTAAAAAAATGTTATGATAAAAAAAAGAATGATATTGACAGGGGCTAGGGTTGTGGCTTAGTGGTAGAGTGTTTGCCTAACATGTCTGAGGCATTGGGTTTGATCCACAGTCACTGCATATGAATGAATGAATAAAATAAAGATCCATCAACAACTGAAAAAAAATTTTTTTAGAAAGAATGATATTGACAGATCTGGATGCTATGTCCTGTTCAATAATATTATGTTCAATAGGGATAAATAAATTTATAAATTAATATCAACTTTATACATTGATATTAAATATCCATTATAATAAAATATAATGCAATATGTCTGATTGCCAATAGATAATATGAAGTATCTCTCTCTATTAGTGATATAAACCAATAAAAAGATTCACAAAAAAAGCTAACAATTTCATATTCCATTAACAGAATATAGTATGGAGTTCACAGACAAAATTCACTTGCTATGGTCTGGGCTTATAATCACATAGAGGGATCTTTAGATTCCATTCTGTTTACAGTTATTTAGGCAGGATACTGCCAAACTTGAGAAAATTCATAGTACAAAAGCAGTAAATGAAAGGATTTTGAAATGATAATGTATCAAGAATGGCTAAGGAATTGGGTTGACTTGGTCTGAAGAACAGGCCTGGAAGAAGCAATGACAAGTGACCTGTAAACCTCTAAAAGGGCTCTCCTGTGAATAATATCCATTAGAACTACAGAGGGCAGAAATAAGATTAGCTTCCAGCTTATTTTTAGGGGGAAAAAATATCTATTGATTAGAGCAGTTTCCCAAGTAAATAGCTAGCACCAGTATTGTAAAGCAGTTTCTTTCTGGATCATTAAAGGAGAAGTTAAAAGTGCTGGTCAAGGTTACCTTGTAAAGGCTTATGCATGTGTTTATCTGGTGGCAGTATAATTGTCTAATTATATGTGTATTTTACACACTATATTGTGATTATTATTACATGTGATGAAATACCACATCTCTATTCCCAGCTTTTAATCTGAACAGAACCATGAAGGTAAAATGGAATATACTGAAAAAAAAAGCATGCATGTACCTACACAGACACAAACTTTCTTCATCCATCATTATCAGACAGTGACTCACCTAGAAAAATGTACCTAGTTTGTTTCCTGTGTCATTTTGACTCCTCCATCCTCCGAATTGCTCTCACAATCATGCCATTATTTTATAAATTTTCAAATTTCAGTGGACTCTTGGTGGGATCTCATGACTGGACAACCCATGGTATATTCTGTATTTGAAAGATGCTTAATTTGGCTTCCTTTATGGATATTAGATTTCATCTTATCTTTCCATTAAATTTTCCATGTGAAATAAATTCTCCAGGTATCTAACCACGATTGAATTATACTGAGAGACAAAGTCTGAGAAGCACAAGATTCTTTTGATTGACAGTTTAATGGCATTAGGAGTCACAGTCCATGAATAAAAGATGCTGCAAACTTTAATTTCATTGGACTTCAGTGTTCTATAGAAGGGAGGATTTAATGTACATTCATCAATGATTTGGGGAACTAAGATGGATTTAGTTAGGGGATCATGATGAATTCAGCATGAATCCAGGACCAGTCACCAGAGAAGGACTGCATTATTTCAGTGTAGATAGATGTCAAGTACTTGGGAGAAAAGCTAAAACTTCTTTATTTATTTTCATTTCTTTGATTCTGCATTTAGAACTGTTTGAACTAATAAATGTTTCTGAAGTAAAATAGTTATTGAGTGAATAAATAATTTTCTGTATATGTTTGCTTTTGAAAAAAGTAAACATGGAAGAAAAGCATTTTAAATTTATTGGGTGTAATATCTCTATTTATTATGCCCAATAAACACTTCTATAAAGCAAGGATTTAAACTTAGGTTCCAACTCCAAACCCAAAAGTCTTTCAACCAAGTTGCTTTGTGGCTGACCATGAAGTGAAAGGATGTAACATTGTAGTATTTACTATGTCAATAAATTTCCTCTTAAAACTTAAAATAAAAATGCTATCAAGGTAAAACTTCAGTTTGGTGAATATTGATAGTTATTTCATAGGGTTTGCTGTGCAAATGATAAAACTTTGAATTTTAAAAATACTCAAACTACATCCAGTACAGTATATTTTTTAAAATCTGAAGTTTATAATTTTGACTTTAAAAATTTATACAAGGAGCCATAAATCATAAATTTTGTTAAAAAATTAACAAGCTTTAAATAGCAAATAAGTAAACAAACGAACAAAATATTGGTGGCCATGTTAGCCCCAAAAAGCAAATGAAAGGAGCAGCACATTTAGCAAATGCAATCAAGAGATCTACTCTCCCATTGTGTGATAATATACAGAACAGTGGGCATTGCAGTAGCAGTATTTGTAGTTTGTTTTTTCATGTATAAATCATTTGCTACAATGTCTCAGGAGAGAGCTTGTTTACAGACACCATTATGAAGAGTGAACAAATATTGGCTTAGGGAACACCTGCAATCCACAAAACCTTGCATGCAGAAATAATCAGAATTTAACAATATGCATACATAACAAATTACACAGATATGTGCCAGAAAACCAAATACATCAAATACATTGTCCTTTATCCAATTGGAAAGGAAGATTTGCTTTTTGGTGGATAGAAAGTGGTAACTTAGCTCCACTTTATTTCCAATAAGAATGTTTTCCTTATTTAATACATAGAGTTTGGCATTTTATTTGATTCTGTATTATTTATTCCCATAAAAGGTTGCATTATATATGTACTCAAGCAAATCTCCTTGTGTACCCAAGGGGATGATTTTGGTAATTCAAAAGGACCGAAAAAATTTTAGCACTAAAAGGAAAATGTAGTGCTTTGAGACCCCATGCCAAACAGTTAAATTTGCTATTGTGTTTACCAAGGGTCCAGTCATTATGCAGAATGGCTCTTCATCACAGGTCCACCTACCACTGGGAACATGGAGTCCAGGATATGGGCCTGAATAAAAAGTAAATTGCTCTTTGCATTCAGAAACAGATTTGCACATGCATTAAAAAATGAATATACATTATAATTTACCCCATGGCAAGAGATTGGGGGGATGTATGGTGTCCTTCCATGTAACTATTTGTTGGGTGCCAGTAATCAAACTTGTTGTATAAGCTTTGTGTTTAGTTTCTACCAGTGGTATAGTAAACTGCTTGGTCATGAACAACCAAATAAAATCTTTGATAACCTAAATACCCCAAATTAGATGACAGAAGTGCAGCTTATTAAAGAACACTGCTAGGAAAGCTCCATTATAAATGGGGGAGGGTGGATTTCAGTGCAGGCAGTCTCCATACTAAGTGTAAGGACACTGTATTTAATTTTTATTGACAATGCTAGTTCATTCAATATTCACTGAACTCTTTGTTCAGTACAGGAAGTTATAGGACTTATGCACTAAAAGTCAAGTTATAGAATAATACATGGGCCAAAAATTTCTGAAATTTTTATATGAGTTCTTAAGCCCCAGGACTTACAGTTTGATATACATTTAACTATATAGCTCCTTAGAAGTTATGGTTTAGAGTGTCCTTAGGAAAGTCACTAGAAGTCTTTTATTGTATATCTATTTCCTGGGTACCCACATATATTATTCAGATTTTCCTTCTTTGCTTGATTCTCAGTTCCTTGTCTAACTTAAATGGATTTGCTTAGTAAATGCTTTCTACATGATTGTTCTTTTTTCTCCCTCAACTGACTGCCCTCACAGATATACCCCAGCTGCTTTCAATGACCAAATCTCTAACTGTGAGGTTAGGAAAATTCTTACTTATTGTTAAGAAAAGACATTCTAAATCACAGTTGCATATTACCTAAATAGTCTTTACTGAAATACATAGTTATAAATCACCAAACAGGTAGTTCTATTTGAATATTGGGAAGATTAACACTGCCATAAAAACAGAATCACAAATATCAAAGGTTATCTCAGAATTATCAATCTGTGCAATAGATGGAAGGAATAAAACAGGGTATGGAATTATAAAAATACAAAATTTAATTTATATACTTATTTAATTACTGTTTCAAAGAATCCCATAATATTTTACCTTTTGTCTTGTGCAAAACCAAATAAAAACAATCTTCAAATTGAAAATAGTCTGGATGTTAAGACAGTCTATAAAATGGATTAACTAAATGTTTATAACTGTTCAAAATAACTAAAGTAATCAGTCATGATTTTCTAATATTAAAGATTACTGATAGGAGAAAGTCAATTATTCAGTTATCTCCCCAGTTAAAATGTTGGACAAAATATGAGGGGAAATCAGTGTATTTGACAGTTTTCAGTTTCCAAGTTCTGTTTCTTGAGATCCCCTTTTCAGATGCACCACACTCTTTCAACACGTACAAAAGCAAATCCTTAGTCATTCTTCCACAACCATTTCTTCATAATCTTCACCTTCTCACAAATGGCACCCCAGCTAGAAACCTGGTTCTCATCCTGGACACACCCCTATCCAGTTTCTTAATAAGTAACATCAACTGTATTTCCAGTATATAGCTCAAATCCATTCACCCTTTTCTGCCTCCTCCAAGTGACCCCTAATGGATCTCTTCTTTTACATTAGAACTTTTTGAGGAGACTCCATATGATTCATTTTCATCCTCCACAATGCATATGATTCTTCATGGAACAAGCATTGATAGAACTTTCTTTTAAATTTATCAAGTCAAAAATAATTATAAATTGCTAAGTGAAGATAGTACCATTAGATTTAATATAAGATCAAATTTAATTATTTAATTTATTTTGGTTCTGCACTTCCTGTGTTTAAGGCATTGGGAGAGGCATTAGGAATTCAAACAATGACTAAAACAATTAATTTTCTTGTAAATCTATAAAGTTTATATAGGGAAATCAGTTCCTAATCAATGATCTCTGCATTACAACAGTACAAGAAGTGTAACTAACTCAACATAATCCCAATAGGCCCAATAGGAATTTGGCAGGATCTGACTTTTAGGATGCAAAGTTCTTTTCAGTATTATCCTTGTTCTCCTTGGCTCCGTGTATCAAGCTTGTATGTGACCCCCTCTCCTATAGGTTGTGTAATTCTGGTGGATTATTGCCTCAGTATACCTATTTGATTAATGCTCACTTCTAAAGCTTCCCCCATCCCTGTCCCCAGACCTTCCATGTTACAAGGCAATACCTGCCCCACTATGGGCTCAAAGAAGAAAAGAGTTCAGAGTTAAGTAGACCAGATGGAGGGTTGCCCAAGTGCCAAAAATAAAGGTTCAAAAATGTGTTCCTGATAAAATTAAAAAGTTTTGGTTATTAATTCTTGATATAGCTTTTAAGTGCTCTGCTAAGCAGCCGGAAGTCACCCAGTGACTTGGAAAGTTGGAAGCTTGCAAATGAATGATAATACTTTGCTGGGTGCTTAAAATTAGTATTTGCCTTAGGACTGTACTGAATAATTGCTGATAAATGATTTATAGAAATAGCTACATATTATTTATATGTAGTATGTATTGTCAATAGAAATAATATGTATGCCTACTTTGTTTAAATTTCAGGTGCATTGCCAATACAATTTTAGTAAATGGATAGGGTAGATTTTCTTTTATACTACTAAAGAGTATAGTATAAAAATACTTTATTATTTTTTTTCTTTTTTTGAAATTTAAGTCTATGATTTTCATATTCTTGAATTTAACCCAAGAGAGATCTCTAAGTATTTTCCTCAGATTTCCAAACTATTGTTATAAAGGCTAAAATCACATATAGCAAATAATACTAAAAATAACATGTTTACCATAGCTAATATTTGTTGGGCAGTCATTTTGTGTAAGGCTTTATTCTAAACATTTAATGCAAATTGACATCCAATTTTCACAACTTCTCTAAGAACAAATGCTATTTTTATTTGATTTTTGTAGATGACAAAAGGCAAAGAGAGGTTAATCATTTTGCCCAAAGTCTCTCAGCTGGTGAGCTATAGAGCCAGGGTTCCAATCTAGACTGTTGTCTTCTAAAGTCTGAACTCTTTACCAGGCTTGACTCGTTTATCACATGTCCACTATTAGTTAAATGCTTAGTCCTCAGAAAGCTTATGGGATAGATATAGCTTTACGATCTCCTGTTAATGATGAGGGGAATGCTCTGATCAAGGTGACTCCATTAGTAACTGGCTGAACCAGGCTTTTAAACTCAGTTCTCAGTGCTTGCCTTGCAAGCACAAGGACCTACATTCAATCCCCAGCGCCTCCCCCCACCCAAAAAAAAAAAAAAAATTAAACTCGGTTCTGACTCTTGGACCTGAGAACTTGAAGACTACTTACTATTGTCCCCAGAGGAAGTTGAATGCTTATTTTTTTCAATCACATTAATATTAGAGATGAAATAGATTGTAAAGGAAAGGAAAATGATTCACTCAAAGAGTATAGAGATTAATCTAATCACCACCTAAAACATTTAAATACTGTAAAGCCAAATATTAGATTTTTCAAAAATATTTGAATACTCTTAAACTAATATTAAACATTTATCATTTTAAAGAATAGTGTTCAAAGGATTGTTCTTAAAAATTAATATAAAGATTCATCTTATTGCTTATGTGGTTCTTCAGAGAACCACAATAACCTTAGAGATTTGAGACACTCCAAAAATTTAGACAGGTGTGGTGGCACACTCCTGTAATCCCAGAGGCTTGGGAGACTGAGGCAGGAGGATTGTGAGTTCAAAACCAGCTTCAGCAAAAGCAAAGCCCTAAGCAACTCAGTGAGACCCTGTCTTTAAATAAAACACAAAATATGGCTGGGGATGTGGCTCCGTGGTTGAGTGCCCCTGAGTTCAATCCCTGGTACCCTCCCCCCCCAAAAAAAGTAAATTTATATTAGTTATTCCAAGTATAAAATACTATGCAATACTTTTTGGGTATAATGCATAAGAATAACATGAAATTAAATCATAACAGTGTTTTAATTGTTATCATTATTATATCAGGATAGATTATTACATTACTATTTTTCCAAATAAGGGGATTTACCACTCTTATCTGAAAAATTAGGAAGTATTAACATGCATTAAACGTTTTATGGAAAAATGTAATGGTTGTTGCTATTTATTATTCATAAGGACTTTCCTACCTAAATCTGTCATTTACAGTTCATAGTAAGAGTTTTGGGTTCTTGGGCTGGGAACATGATTTTTGATGCCCAGAGCCACAAGAAAAAAAAAAAAAGAAAGAAAGGAAAAACATGAGTTTTGCTTTTCTCCCCTTCTATAAAAACTATTATTGCAGATTTTAAAATACTGTGGTAAACAATGAATGTTAAAGTAAAAGAAGGTATGTTGTTGTTGGGTTGTGGCACAAACCTTAGCCAAATGTTTTTTGCTATTCATGTCTTATCAAGGGTCATTTTTTTTTTTATTACCTTTAGGCCCTTTGAACAGCTTGATTTCCACAACGGTCTCTAAAATGGGTCGTCTTCTACGCACGTACAACCGGACAATAGACCCTGCTTCTTTGAGGGCTTCCACTGCTTTACTGTGGGAAACCTCTGATACATCCACTTCATTCACCCGCAAGATACAATCATTGACCCTGAAAAGAAGAAAAAGAGGCAAGATTCAACAGTGTTGGGAGGATTTTAAAAAGAATATTTTTATGACTTTCTACTTTTATGATAAGGGGAAGTAAAAAATATAAGAAAATTTTAAATTCAAATTCAAAGGATACTTAAACTACAAGAAATCAAGAAAACCTTAAGCTCTTCTGCCTTCTCAGCCTTCCCTACATTGAGCACACTAGTCATTTCCCATCCTGAATTTCAGTTCATGCTGACAGGCATTGCATCTCATATGGCATAGTTAGGATATGTATTTTAAGATGTCTATCAATTACATCATTGTTTTGATTGGTTTTAAATTGGTTTGGTTGAAGGTTATGATTTGAGTGGTTTTCAGGACTTATTACTATGGACTACATAGACATAACAAATGTAACTTTATACATTAAATTTTCTAAAACTCTTAATTTGCTAATTGTAAAAGTAACATACAATCATTTAAAAAGTCTGAAAAAATAAAAAAATGTTGGAAAGAAGAAAAATTATATATGACTCAATCATCTAAAATAAACCTGTTAATTTTCTGGCAAATTGTCTTCAAATTTTTTTCATTCATCTCACAATGTTATAAATATTGAAGTTCATATTTAATGAAGTTTGAAGAGACTTGTGATTTTGTTCAAAGTACTTTGAAAACTAAGAACTATTGCAACTTCTACGTGAGAATTTCATTTTTTTCATTTTCACACGGGAAGAAATAATTTGAATTTTCCATAAACATTTCTGGGTAGTTTACAGTTATATGGCATGGACTTCAAACTCTTTTATTTTCACAATAACAATGCTATTAGTGATAGCATTAATAATGGTTAAAAGCATGGGGCTTGAGGCTAGAAAGATGTCATCACTCTGTACATCCATTCTAGAATTCCTCAACTCAGGTCAGCACGTTGCTCAGAGCCAGGGACAAGGGCTACTCTGGCTTGAGTCTTCTTTCCCATCACCTTCACACATTCAGCTGCACCTGCACAGTGTATTTTTGGTTCATCTAGGTTTCTTCACCTTCACAACTGCCAACTTCATCTCTCACCTGAACTACTTTCACAACCGTCTGCCTCATCTCCTTGAATCCTCTCCTGACACCTTTTGATTTACTTTCTACATAGTAGTCAGGGTAAAGTGAACATGGTTTGGTTGCTTACATAACTTCTATTCCCTACTTCTTCCTTCCAGAGTCCAGTTTTGTTCAGAAGATCTATTATGAGCAAATATTAATAAAGAATGAGTGTCATTTCAACTTTTGATTCCTTTATTTCCTTAATTTTTATCTATGGATGATTGTCTTAGCCTATTTAGGTGTCCATATTCTCATCTTTAAATTGGATATAATAGTAATATGTAGTACAAAGGCTTTGGGTGAAGATTAAAATAGACAATGTACACTTGAGCCCTTAAAATGTGCCCAATATGGAATGTGTACCTAATAAATGGTTGTTAGTGGTAATAGTACAGTATTCTTTGATTTATAATATTATTAACTACTGGGTTCTCTCTGTAACATTGTGGAATAAGACTTATTATCTACATTATAGAAATGAGAGTAGTTCCAATTGGTTCTGTTCTTTGTTTAAAGCTGTCAACAATTTGGGTGGACATTGGATTTGATCTCAGGTCTTCTTATTTCAAAATGTGGGCAATTTCCTCTTCCGACCACATACATCTAATGTGATCAAGTTTTCAATATGTTGTACATATTAATTCAAACATACAGACCCATAGAAGAAATATTAAACAAAAAGTATGGGTAGAATTTTCCTGTCTTTGTTTTGTACGTAATATTTCTATGCTTGTTTGAGAAGATGAGTTATAGGAACCCTTGCCTCAGTGAGAATACAGAGCAGACTCAAAATCCTGAGATGGAATGTTTTACAAAGATTCAGTGATATCACTCATCATAACAGATGGTATGGCATTAATAGGTTTACACATACATTTCCTCTCTGATTGACAAAAAAAAAAAAAAAAAAATCCGGAAAACTACCAATTAAAATAGTTTTGAGAACGTAGGCAGCATGGGTGCCAGCCGCCCTGCAGCAGCTGGTCCTTTGAGAATGGGTAATTTTGCCATCTCATGATAATGCAAAAACATTATGTTTACCATCACCCTATGCTCAGAATACTAATTATGTCTTAAAACATTGATTTTCATAAAAGGGTGGGGTTGACATTAGAAAAAATTCTGGAGGCTATATCTATTGAAACTCTACTTTGTTTTTTCCTTTTGCATATAGTGGGATCCTTGATTGTCAATTACTAGTGTGAGGAAAACAGAGCCCAGAACACATGGTTTTTCCTGAATATGTAGATGATGTAGGCAGATTCAGGGCAGTACACAGAGCACAGGATGAGCAGTCAGGAGGTCTGGATCTGGGCCCCAGCTCTGTGTCAGCTCTGCAATCATGGTCAAATCCCTTTATCTCTAGGGGTGGGGAGAGGAGTAATCAGAAAACTAAAATGTACAGGCACATGTGTACATGGCAACATGCTTCAGCTATGAGCTTTTGCTATTAGCAAGTAGGTCAAAGATGTGCTCAGAGATTTGTTAAAAAGAGAACAGTATGGAAATGTAAACATTTTGGACACCTATTATGTGCTATATTAGCATAATCACTGCATTTATTTATTTCCACTTCAATTCATAAAGTTTTGATTCCTTTGTTATAATTAGTGGAATTTTACTGACAAGGTCACAGTGCTGGTGGAGACAGTGACAAAGTCTTAACCTGGTTTTGTCTTTTTCAAATTCTATCCTGATAAAAGGTACTCTGAGTTGATTATTTTAAATTAAAAAAAAAATAAGGAGGAGGAGTTTATATTCAAATTCTCAAAAGAAGCAGAGAATGTCAAGCCAAACTAGGACACTAAAGTTCCCTTCCTCCCAGTTCACTTGAAATAGAATTTGGCTAGAGGGTCACAGCTATTTAAAATGAATCTGCTTTCTTTACCAGTAGATAACCTTTTTGAGTGAAGTCAGTACACTCTATTCATTTTGAAACATATAAGTGTATTAGCTTCAAGTTCAAGGAATACTTTGTCCCAGAATAAAGTACAGCTTTTATCATGTTTCTAAGCCACTGTATTAGAAGTCATTTGCATGCAGACTTCCTCCCCACTCCACCAATGTAATTAAGTTGATGCTTTCACTCTTTCTGTGCTTTCTGTTTCATAAGACTAAAATATTCATTTGTAGAAATTTTCATCTTGTGGTCCAGAAGTGTGCACAAGTTGAAAACTTAATTTTAATCTTTTCCTAGAATTTCCTTTAGAAATTCTGGCACATTTCCTTGAAGAAAATATACTAGCAACCAAAAGGACATTTCATTATCAGAAATCTTCACAGAATCACATCTTATTTTTTGCTTAACAATTAAGTACTCTCTAACATGACATAGCATTGCTGAAAAATCAAATGATAATGAATCATTTGTTCCACTTTGAGGATATAATTTAAAATAAGATCTATTTTTTTCCAAAGGTGCCAAAATATGCTTTACTGGTAAAATAAGATTTGTGATTTTATGCATTTTAAAGGTATTAAGGCATTCCAAATGATTAACAAATAATAGTGCTAGAAATTAAAAATTTACTATGTGCAAAAAATACAGAAGGAAAGAAAAAAGAACAATGCTTTAGCCCTGGTTCTTTTTGGGTGTTTTTTAAAGCACATTTCTTTTACATTTCTTCCAAATGTTCAGTAAGGAACATATATCAGAACAGAAACCTTAAGAACATGGTCTTAGAAGTCTTCTCCCCACCCAGATATATTTGATATTTCATCCCAACTCTAAAAGTTAGGAGCTGTGTGATTTAGGAAAGTCACTTGACACATTAAAGCCTCAGTTTCTTCATCTAAAAATAGGGATAAGACTGCTGTATGCCTTAAATGAGACAAGGCAGTTGAACTATTCAGCAAAATGCCTGACAAACAGTAAACATCAATTAATGTTTGTTATTATTGTTATGCAAAGAAGAGACATGAAACATTTGCATAAGAGAGGATGTGAAGAGACCAGAGTAGAGGAAAAAGATAGTAAAAACAAGAGAGAGCTGAAATCCAGATGCTGAAAGGAGTTATTAAATTTTGTTTACAAAAGACAGGAAAAGGTGAGATGAATGGTATATTTTCAGGAAGAAAAATGCAAAAATAGGGCATTTAGTAATCTTGTTTGATGAAGCATAATGGAATTTCTCTTTAATACTGCCAATGAATCCTTCCTCTGCCTACAACAGAACTTCAGGTATAAACTAGATTTATGGCAGTCTTGGTGAGTGCCTCTCAAGACCAGCATATTTAGCAGAATTCCTATTAACTCATGCCTACTCTGTCCTTGGCCCACTTTCCACCATCTCAACCACATCTAACTATGCTCAGACTCTCTCTTTAACTCAAAAGGAGGTTCTAGGCCACAGGGTCTGAGACTCAACTTTGCATCAACTATTATTATTTAGGGATGTCCTCTACTTGGCTTACCCTTTATTTTCTTTATTCAGTACAATTCATTTTCTTCAAATAGATGGATAAATCACAGATCAAAGAACCACATAATGGAGAAACCTGATCAATGCTTAAGGTGCTAGATGAAATACAATAATGCATGATCAAACACAAGTTGGGGAATTATACTCCATCCATGTAGAGAGAACAATCAATCACTTTTTAAAAATCAGAATCTATTTAAAAGCAATAACTCTATATATCCTTTGTGAAACCAGGAAAGTTTTGAAGGTTAATATATCAAAAAATCTTATTTTTTATTTTATTCCTAGAGTTACTAAAGGTAGGTTGAGAACAAATAACAGCAGCCAATACTTTAAAACAGGAAAAAAGAAGATCACACTCACATTCAAGCAGAGGTGGACTTGAATGGTCCTGTTCATCATGACCTATTATATATATATCCTTAATTATGTCTGTTTGCTCTTTCTCTGTCTTCCTCTCCTAAAGCACAAATTAAGTATTCCTGGGGATCTTTAAACTCCATCCACAAGTTTAGGTTCTTCTTTGTTGAAACTTGTCCCTTATTTCATTGACCTCACTAGGGGCTATTAGTATAGTAAAACTGAAAAATAAAGGATGAAAATTGGCACAATTCAATAGTTTTCCAGGACAGGAAGAAGACTAACATTTTGGAAGCATCTGATATGTGCCAATGTAGTAATATCTTTCTTAATTACATTAGGCCTTTTCCAAACAAATATCCACATCACTGCAGGAGGAGTGACAAGTTCATGTAACTTACCATGAATCACGTGGCAAGTTTGGCCAGTCCTTGTTTGGGGTATTGTGTATTGTGGAACTGAACTCATGAAATTAAGAGATTTTGTGTAAATAGAAATAGAGTTGAATATTTGGTGTCATTTTTTCCTACGTTGACTGTGAAATGTCAAAAACCTCACTGCCAGAATATTGGGAAAAAAGTAGAAATATGAGAAGAAGCAAGGACTGCAGACAAAGGACAGGGTCCTTCCAGATGCCCCATGGTACCTCTGGTCCATGGTTGCTTTTCCCAGGGTTAATTGTCCTTGGATCCTTGAATTTGAGAAGATACTTCAACTGTTACAATTTAATCTGACTAAATAAGCTCAGATGTATCTTTGCTACTTGCTAACAAATAATTCTCACTAATATAGGCAGACTTTGTAACCAACACTTTAATTGTGTTATCTTCTTTAGCTCATTCCTATTTTCCTTTTAATACTTCAAGTTTACCTTATCTTTGAGAAAGTTATCTCTTCCCCAATTAATCAGTCCAGTTACTGTAAAATATTAATAAGTTTACCAAACTTAGCTAATAAAAATACAAGACAGATAAACTAGAATTTCAGATAAATAAGAATTATTATTCAGATTAAGTGAGTTTTTAGTTATAAGAATATTCTATGTCATGTTTGGGATATATTTACATTAAAAATATTTGTGTTTATCTAAATTTCAAATTTCAGTGTACCATGTTTATAAAAACACTCATTATACTAAACTGTGATCTCAAGTTTATTGAAATGACATAATCCCTAGTACATAGTAGGAGATGTAGATATTGTGTACTGTGTATATATTCTTTAAATAGAAACAACAAAGTGTCTACATCACTGCTTTAATTTTATAGCAGAAACTAATGCTGAGAGAGGTTTATAATGACAATAGGGGATATCTAGGTAGTTTCAAAGTTCATGCATTACCTATCCAAACCTCTCAGATTTGTTAAGAATAATGTTGTGACTTATTTAAAGATGAATTCTAGTTGCCCATCAGTGGGTTAAGGAGCAAAACAGTAAAGTCAGGCCAAATAACAAAGTCTAGATCAATGGTTCTCAAATTTTGTAGTGCACAGGACTCATTTGGAGGGTTTTTTAGACCACAGATTGTGCTCCTAGAGGTTTTATTTTTGTGTTTATTTTCTTCCCTGTCCCCCCCTTTTTTTGTGTTGAGGATTGAGCCTTGCACCTGCTAAGCACACACTCTACCACTGAGTTATATATTTCCCTTACTTGCACTGAGTTTCTGATTCAGTAGATCTGGAACAGGAGAAAAGATTCAAATTTCTAAGTTCTAGGTTATTCTTGTTATGCTGGATGGGACCATACTCTGAAAACCACTGGTCTAGGTTTTGAAGGGACGTTCTATTTGGTTCATGTGTGGTTCATTCTAAATTGAATTGAAGTTCTTAAGTGTACAAACTGATGATAATGAAAGTTCTACATTCTAGGAAATTAATCTCCTAAATATTTCTATCTTTTCATTATTTCGAACAAAGTCTCAAAGGTAACCTGGACCAAGACACAACTCTGTGAGCCTTTACCCATGAAAACCATTTCTCAGCTTGCATTTGATATCTGCAATTCTTTTCCTGACTCCTTTTCTTTGGCAAGGACCAACTGATAGCCACTTCATCTTACATTTTACAAAATATAGGGCTTCTGCTCTCATCTCTCATTCTGGTTGGGAGTAACTCAGGTTTATGATCCATAGAAGCCATCTTCCACAGTGAACGTACTGTTTTCCTCTCTCTATTTGCCACTTCATTTCTCTTATATAAAATGCTTGCAGAATTCTCTGCAGCTGTCATCTGGGAAACATCACAGTTTTCCACAGTGGGGGAAGAAATTGCTATTTCAGCACCAGTGATTGGTCTTTTGGCATTTTCCTGGAGAAGTAGAGAGGCCAGTAACAAATCTCAAGCCAGGCAACCTAATGGCTGTAACAAGGAAAATAGATATTGAATGGGAATTTTAAAGGGAGAGAATCATAGGACTGGACATTACTAATTCCAATCAATCTGATATTCTGTCCACAGAAGGACTGCATGTCAACTTTCATGAGATGAGACACTCTCCACCAGGTCATCCCCCTGCCCCTGGATTCAAACACTGCAGTAGTTTCTTAGATGGTTTTTCTGATGCCAGACTAATGGGCCCCTCTCTACTTCATCCTGACACAAAACCAGGTTCTCCTTCCTAAAGCAGTTCTTTTGTTGTTTCCTCTCCCCTCAAAATTCATCAAGTTACTTAATATATGTAAAATAAAAAAATGTGATTTATTTTTGTATTCCTGGTGTCTGGTACACATTTGTCAATTAAGAAAGAATGAACATCACATATGACCTCTAAATCTGCCACTCTTTTTATTCTGCAACCTGTACCAGGAATGCCACTGCATTTCATTTCATGTTGCTTTCTGTCTCCCAAATGCCTAACCAAAACCAGCCTTAGGAGAGGGGAAGCTCACTCTCCATGCTTTTTCAAATGTTTCCTAAGCACTCTCAATTGTCCATAATGCCTCAACTACAAATACATGCTAGATTCTCATCAAAATGCTACAGATTGATTTGATACCTTGCAAAGACTAAAATGATGAGGGCCATACCTAAAGAAATGTACTTTCAAATATTGGGTCTGATTTCCTATTTCCCTCTACTCCAATTCCAGATACTGATCAGTGTAATTACACACTTTCTCGTTCTAATTTAACTTAGCTTTATGATACTAATAGACATTTCAGAAAAAGTTGAGAACCACAAGGAGCATGGTATGATGGAGGAGTTCTGGGTTACAAACCAGATATGAGTTCTAATCCTGGTTCTGCCACTTTCCAGTTAAGTTCTGGTATTCTACAAATCTAAATTTAAGGTCAACTGAGCCTGGAACCTGTCTGTGTAGAAGTCCATTGTGCACCTAGGAATGAGTAAAGTGCCAGACTATCCATATTTCTTCCCCGTGGGACACTCTGCACTTCAATTTCCATCCCCAATCAAGGTAAATGGTTCCATCACCCAAAATGGAGGATTTCTCCTCTCTAAGCCACATGTATAACCTACCATAGTTTATATTTTTGAATTTAGATCTTTCTTTTTTCCTCACTTATACTATTTAATTCTTGACTCTATTGCTAATACTTAAATTCTGGAAAAAATGCCATAACTAGTTTTATTGCCTCAAGCTTTGTCCACATAATCCCCTTCCAACTTATTGTCAGAATGGTGTTATTGAAATATAAATTTGATTGTTTTATCCTATGTTGAATAATCCTCAATTACTCACTACTGACTATAACAGATTTTTAAACATTTAAAAATTCTAAGCAAAGAAGCTCCTTCTTCAAATTAAACCTTCCTCAGAAGTCAGATAATGAACATTTTTTAATTGCTTATCTAATAACAGAAAAGGTAGTTTCCATAATTTCTACATCAGGGAAGACATGGAAATCAGAACACAGCCTGCTGGAAGGCCATTTGTGAACCTCAGAGAGTTTGAGGGATCTAGAGTCAGAGTGCCCTACATGACTGGGAGAGGCTAGGAAGTGCAGGAAGGAATCCAGCGAGCCTTTGTCCCAGCTTAGTGTCCTGATACTGAACTGTGTCTACAAGGGGGCGCCTTTCTCTAATTCATATAAAGGCTTCTTATGGGCTATAGACAGTGATTGCAGATTTCTGTACAGTGAAAATTGAACCCACTTGCCCACAGACCTTCACATAACACATAAGTCTTTCAATAATCTGTCTGCTATTCACCTCTCCAACTCTGTCTCTTGAGAAATGGTTACAAGTTCATTGTTCAGCCCTCTTCTTCTACCTGGATTAGCCACCTCCACACACCACAGCAGCCTATGGAGTACCTTACATTCCTTTAAAGGTTAATACCCACACTGAAGTAACTTTACACCTTGACAGGGAATACAGAGGAGCAAGCTACTAAAACTTAGTGCCACCACTGTGGCAAAACCGAAATAGAGTGTTGAAGGAGCACATAATGAGATAATTTAGTTCTAAGGAAGCCAGGGAAAACTTCTCAGAGAATTTGAGGTAGCTGATCTGAAGGCCAAAAAGAAGTTAGCCAGGTAAATAAAGAATGGGAGAAGTGTTTCTGGCATAGCTTAGTGGCTGAAGAGGTGAGGAACAAAAATCAAGGTACAAAGGCCCTTGTAAGGCATGTTAAGGAATTTGGACCTAAAGGCAACAGAAAGTGATCATTCTGTGCGAAACTAGAATAGTGTTATAGAAGAATTGTCCAAGTACAGTGTGGAGATACACATTTGATTAGATTTGCAGGGTGGAGTTAGGGTAGAAGAAGGCAAGGACTATTGTTAAATGTCACTATAGAATTATTATATAAAGATATGTAGCCTAGAATAGACTATTGGCAGTAGCAGTCAGGATAGGGACTGATGCGGGGGGCTGATTAGAATCTACTAGATATGCTGTAGGATTAGACTTGGGAGAAAAGAAAGAGGAGAAATATTTTGTTTATTTCCATTTATAAATCGTGAGTCACTTGAGAGAGAAATTGTATCTCATTCACTTTTGCATGTTTAGTGTCTCAAATGGCGGCTGGCACAGATTCTATGCTTGATAAATAAGTAAATAAATGTAGAAGTGTGGAAGTTAGTTAATGACACCTTGCTGCCAGTATCCACACACCATCCCCATAAGAATGCTGTCTTCTCATGCCATCTCAGCCTTCCTGCTATAAAGATAGTGAATTCAAATTTAATCACTCTAACAGACTAAATTTGCATTAAAGAAGGAACTCCAGTGAGAGGGTTAGGTTCAAACAAAAACAAATGATCACTAACAATAAGAGATCAAATATTAGTTGAAAAAGGTATGTAGTATCCACACACATTCAACCAAATTTGTTGAAGATATGCTATACATTGCCAGGTATGGTTTAGATACTGAGGACACAATGGTGAACCAGAAAGATACTAGCCCCTGACCCAGGGAATAGGGAAGAACAGATCTACAAAAGCACATCACAGTGTTAGCAGCCTCTATCAAGTTCCTATAAGATCAGTGCTAGACTGAGCATGTCTTTCTAACTTTACACCTTAGGTTTTAATACCAAGTTTTTGTTTATTATTTGTCTGATTATTTTAATTCTCAAAGTTTGGTTTCCATAGAAACAGGAGAAATGATTCATAAGCAAGAATTCAAGTATACCATGTTGCAAACTTCTAAACATGCCCCTTATTTTGAACTGTTCTTCACTTACCAAGAGTATAAGAGGTATTCCCCACTGCCCTCCAAACCCTGAAATGTAGAGTATCTTACAAGCCAGCTGATGAGTTTTGAGTTTATACTTACAAAGGGCAAACACATACTTAATGGCAAGTTATTTTAGGAGTCTTTGAGATGTTTATGATATTCAAGAGGAGATTTTCAGCATTTTCAGATTCTTAAAATGATAAATGTCAAATCTTATAGCAAGTAAATTCACTGGTTGCTATATGGAATTCATTTTTAGCATTTGTGCAGTTCAGTAAAAAAATGTGATACTTATATTACTTAATTCATTTATCATTTATTATATTCCTTCCACCAGAAGGTAAACTCTATGACAGAAGAAATTTTATCTCTAATTTTATTATTACTAAGGGTTAGTTAGACTCCTCATGTGATAGGCACCACCATCCATCCAAATGTTCTTATTCTTTCGTTTCTCTCACTGTCCACATCCACTACTGATTGCTTCTCACTCCAATGTACTCCCCAGTCCACCTACTTTTCTTCATATCCACCACTCCCACTTCCACCCAGACATGCCGATTCACAGATTCTACTCATATTCTCTATAACGTTATCTACATGGAAGCCTGGGTCCCAATTTTGAAATTTAAATCAAATGGTGTACTCATCTTTTGCTTAAACCATGCAAGCTCTTCTTGTGTCATTGAAGAGGAAATCTCAACCCCTATCTACCATAGAAAACCTTGGTTTCCACTTACTCTGTTCTCTCTTTCTCTTGCTGTTCCCTCTTCCATCTCTCCAGCCTCACTGGTTCTACTTCTGTTCCTAGAACATATCTGACTCAATTCTGCCTTAGGGTACTTGAACTTACTGTTTCCTCAGCTTTGAGAGATTTTTGCTTATCTTTACTAGGCTGGCTTTGTTTTGTTATCAATATCTTTGCTTACAATTCATCTCTTCAGAGAAACCTAACTCCATCACTTAATTCAAAGCAACACTAGACACTCATCAGCATATCACTCTGCCTTTTTCTATACATAGCACTTATTACTTTGGAATATTTTATATATGTTTTGTTTATGTTCTGTCCAACACATAAAAATATAAGTTTCTTAGAGCAGGAACACTGGTTGTTGAAATATTTTATCTTTAGTGCCTAAGACTGTGAGTGCTGAGCCCATACTAAGTACTCAATAAACAGTCAAATAACAAATGAATTATTGAAGGGATGAATGAATGAATAATAGTTCTACATAGTTTAGATAGGGCTTCCTAGCAATAAAGCATATAAAATTTTGTTACGCAAATTTGAATTCTGATAGCTCCAACTCGAAGACCTTCTTAAACTCAACCCTATAATTATTGGAATTGTTTGGAACTGGCAAAGGTTGTGAGCAATTCTCTATACAGCAGATAATGCTAAATTGCCTGAAGGTACTAATTTTCAAGGGTAGATGATTAGCGCTGCTGCTTTCTGACCTTTTCTGAGCTACAATAATCAGCTGTTATTGTTTATGTGATTTCATAATATCTACACTCCTCACCTCTTCCTAGGCTAGATCACATTTCATAAAACAAACTCAAATTAACTTTGTGATGAAAATTGATGACACATTTTCGGATTAATGGTGACATTCTGTGATTTCATAAAACCAGAGCTGGAGAGTTGGTGTTTGTAAATGTATTCTTACTCCATTATACTTGTTCTCAGCTGTGGAGATATAATTCAGAGGTGTGGGGATGATGGCAAGAGGATTCAGGGAACCAAGAAAGGTACCTTGCTCACAAATACCTTCTTGCTTTCCAGTTATCTGGTCTCGTTTAAATTCATAATTTTCTTTTGAAACAAAGAAAGAAACACATTGGTCAGTTAAGTGATTCATACTTTCTGCATTACTTTATAACTGTTCATGAGATTTTATTTTGGAGCATGGAAAACTATGTCTATGATGGACACCTTCGTGGAAGAAGGTTATAGGTAATAGGGCAGCAGGGGAGAGAAGCTTCCAGAAGATACAGGAGAGCCAAAATCAAAATCACACATTTCCTAGGGCCCCTGCGACAACTGTAGTAACCTCTGGTTTTAACTTCTATCTATCAGAAATAAAAATTACATATTAGCCTTACAGCTTCTGGTATTGTTTTTGGTTTGTTTGTTTTTGTTTTTGTTTTTGTTGTTTTGCCATCTATCACTTGCATTCATGCTGCTGTCCCTTGATCCTTCTGTTATAATTGTTGGGCAAATTCTCAACCCTAATTGAACCTAATCTTCTGCCTTCTTCATTGTCTCTTCCAGAGCAGATGAACACTGAAGTGTGGAGAAAAACCCTCAAGTGATGGGACTCACTATCATTTATGACCTTCAAATGTAACACTGCCCTTCAGCCTGGTCAGCTTTTGTCTCTCTTTCTGCAAAAGTAATCTCCAAAACCTTTCTTTCCTGAGGCACTTGTAGTAAATAAATTTGGCTCTACTGTCCCCACCCAAAAATGAACCCATCTAATGAGAAATCCCTCAGTTTCTTATGCTAGATTCACTTATCTCAAAATGTGCAAATCCATGTTCTCCTCTCCTCTGAGTATAATGGACCAAGTGTTCCTTCTGATTCAGAAGAATTCACATCTTTTTAAAGACCTCACTGATTACTTAAACTTTACAACCTACATCTTCAAACCCAGTTTTTACTTAAGCCATTCTCTGCATTTTCAAACACATTTTGGCATCTCCTATTTTTAAAAAGTTATTAATCTGGAGGGGTGCAGTGGCGCCTGTAATCCCAGGGGCTTGGGAGGTTGAGGCAGGAGGCTGGCAAATTCAAAGGCAGCCTCAGCAAAAACAAAGTGCTATGAATACAAAATAGGGCTGGGGATGTGACTCAGTGGCCAAGTGCCCCTGAATGCAATCAATCCCCGGTTAAAAAAAAAAAAAAAAAAGAAAAAAGAAAAACTATTAACCTGGCAACTCCCCTTGCTTACCATTCTGTCTCTTACCTCTTCACAAATCACTCCTATCAGAAGAGCTGTTTACACACTATTTCTTCCTTCACAATCTCTTTTTATTAAATTCCGAGCTCCTCACAATGCCCCTATCAAAAGTAACATAGAAAATATTCCTCCTAAATTGACCAGTGTGCTAGATTTGGCCACATCTAGTGTAACCTCTTTAGTCTTCTTGGTGCATCTCACAATCATATGAAGCTCAGCTGCTTGTTCCCTCATTGAAATGCTCTTCTGTCTTCCATGAGTCTGCTCCTTTTGTTTTCCTTTGTAATATTCTGGTTACCCTTTCTCACATATCCATTTTAGCTCTCTAGTGTACTGGTCTTCTCACTTACAAATAAGAAAGAAGGGGAAAAAAACAACCACGCTCCATTTTGCATGTTGAAAATTGACATCTAATTTTTTCATCAGAAATTTAAATAGTATCACAGGATGTAATTTTTGGTCTACTTTGAACTGTGAAATTCTATTTTTTTCACATTTACATCACTACTTCAAATATATCCAGTGGAATTATATGCATACTGATTTGAAGTCCATGCTCATAATTTAAAATATGAATGAACAAGATCTCCTTGAATAGCTAGAAATTTATCTATTTCTTTTTTTCTTCTCAAACTTATGTTTTCATTCTACTTACCCCACAGAGTTTTATCCTAGAATATTTTAATGTTAGAACATCTTATATTCACTATTCTAGTGTAGTTATATGAAACAAAAATGCATGTTTAAATAGTCCTTTGGTTTTTTCCACATTTTCTGTGACTACATACTTTAAAATTTCTACAAGATTGAATTATGATGATAATTAATAGCACACAATTAGTCAAAATCACTAAAATGTATTATGAAATTCAATCTATAAGTCTAAAATAATAAAAATAAAATTGTACTGGGAATTCTTCTCAATAGGATAAGTAGAGCTTTTTGAAATTAGCTCCTGACTCCATAGATTGAAATGAATTAAGATTAAAATAAGGTGAGAGTCAGAATTCTCTTCTTCATTTTTATGGATGTCAGTGCTTGGAAATCTTGCTCATATAAGCAAGTAATTGGGAATGGGAAGAGAACTTTGCAATTCCTTCCAAGTTATAGGCCCTAAATCCTATGATCTATAATTGAAATTATTTTAGCAATCTGGCAACCAACAATTTTCAATCTTCATAAAGAAAAAAAAATAAAGGAAATCAAATGATAGGATTCATCACCCAATTATTGATATCATAGGTTTTTTTCATCCTGGACAATATTTCAGGGGTCTTTTTGTTTCTTTATACCTAGGGAAATTAGCCAAAGTAGAATTTGGAATTGACAAGATATATACTCTTCCTTTGAAAAATGGTATAATTTGAAAGCAGGAAAGAAGTACCTCCATAAAACTACAGGCTACTTCTTGGACAGGTCGAATTAAAGATCTAGAAATGAAGTGTCATAAATCTATCCATGTACTTCTAGGAGCATACATTATTCAAATTTAAAATCTCTTAACTTACACCTAAAAGTCTGAAACTACTCAGGACTTAGTAGTCCCTGGTCCTATTTTCTTTTCATTTTACATCTTTTCAAATCAATCCCTTAATTCTTTTCACTTTAACTATTTCTCAGTATAATTTCTAGTCAGATCTCTGAGCTCCAACTCAGTATGTACAACCTTTTCTTTGCTATCTCCACTTGAATTCCTTGTAAGCATTTGAAACTTAATATTGTCCAAAATGGAACTATTCAACTTAACTTTCAACTTTGCCTCTCCACCAGTCTTTACCATTAGCTATACTCCATAGCTCAAACTCATCCTTTAATGATTTGACCAGATAGTGAATTCTATGTAACCAAAAATATATACTGAGCCCTAAAATGGGGCCTAAACCAGAAAAGGCACAGGTGAATTATTTAAAGACTAACACTTTCCCTTACTTCCCACTCCTATTAATCATTAAGACCTATCAAGTTTATTCCTTAAATATTAAAAAATGCATCTACTTCTCTCACTCTTTACTTCTTTTTTTTTTTTTTTTTTTT
>JAJEJO010000454.1:530666-552636 GCA_020662805.1 Glaucomys volans | reverse complement strand
ACCACCACACCCAGCTTAGAATAACTTCTTAAACTTCTCAACCTGTAAGCTCTCTCATCAGCTAAACCAGACACCCACAACAACTTCTATCTAGGTAACAATCTAGTTTAGTCATTTTCCCCTTTGAATATTCAACATTTTGTTACTTTTAGATGGATAAAAACAAACTACTTACTATGGCACTCAAGGCCACAGTGATCTGATTTCTTACTTGCGCACTTTCACTTTGTGTCAGTGTACCTGCCTCACCAGGGACAGTCCCAGTGACCTCTTCTACATTCCTTCCCAGGCCTTTGGACAGGCTTTCCCAGCCTAAAGACTTCTCTGATCCATTTGCTTATTCTTCATACTTAAATATCTCTTCTCTCTGGGCTTCCCTGGAATACTCTGGACTAGACTGGGCTATGCTATTGACAGCCTTTCATGGGACTATGTATTTTCCTTTTATAATTTCAACTCTAAATTTATGTTTAAACTATGCAGGACTGAGAGGTCCTTGAAGGTGCAGATCCTTGTTACCTTCTCCATTCCAGCTCCCTTTGCCCTGATGGGAGCAAAAAGAACAGTATCTATTGAGGTGTGGATAACAAAAGTTGAGGGGCAAAGAGACAGAATCCATCCACTTAAATATTTGCTTTATGCCTTAAGTTTATTACATTATGCAATTTTCAAACTTCAGGAACATGCCAAAGAAGAAGGTGACAGTATATTATTCACTCAAAAATCTCTTATCCACGACATTGAAAATCCCAAAACTACCTTTTCTCACTCCCCACAGACAAAATAATGACTTGACTTAGCTATTTTTCTAACTCATGTCTGTATGCTAGATGCCTTGATCTGAAAGTCAGATCATGTGTGGTAACACAGAGAAGATGGTTTATGGCATAAAAAGCAGCTCTGGTACTCTTACAAATGGCACAAGTGATTAATTCATAAGATGCCTCTAAAAGAAGCTCTGAAATATGTGTAATATAATAATAATTGTACCTGGGATAATAACTATGAAAGAATTTGTCCATGTTTCAACACAGACATTAAACATTCAGTAGACATGAACAAAAGCAGCTGATAATGCATTCTTTAATTCATTGTCTTCTGAAAGGAAGCATTTTTTTTTTAAAGTGGTCTACCTTTCATTTCAGTAATTGGCTGCCAAATTAGGCTATGATAATTAAAGAAGTTAATGGAAGGCAGGAGTAGGAGGGAAATTATAAAAACATTTTAATTATCACTGGCATATTGTGAGTTATAAATTGTGGCCCTAATATCTGTGCTCTAAATACCAGACTAACTTGCCAACCCAAAATGATCTAGGGCAAATCCAAATAACATGGGTTTTCACCAATCAATTCTAGGCTGCTGAGCTGAGGATGACTTGTAAGTTGTCAGCTTGAGTGTTGGAATGAAACTGACATTAAATGTTTCCACCTTTATAGAAGCTGGTCTTATCCAGTGAAAGCTGCTTTTCTTAATTTATGCATACTAATGTAAAAGAAAATTTCTATCATCTGATTTAAAACAAAACAGGTCAGGCATGGTGGCACGTACCTGTAATCTCAGTGACTTTGGAGGCTGAGGCAAGAGGATACCAAATTTGAGACCAGTCTCAAAATAAAAAATAAAAAGTGCTAGGGAATTATCTCAATGGTAAATCACCCCTGGGTTCAATCCCCAGTAACAAAAATAAAACAAAATAAAAACCAACCAGCCACCTCTGCCCCCTGCCCCACACACACACACACACACACACACACACACAAACAAAAGCTAACTGGGAATACTTAAAACAATTAATTTCAAATCCAGAAATAAGTGAGTAACAACTATCCTAGGAATACTAATCTGGATTCTCTAATATTTGTCATATTTTAAAATCCCTCAACAAATAAGTCCATTTCAGTGCAATAAAAATTTAAATGTTCAAAATATGATAAAAATTGAATAATGTTATATCCATATAGCATGAAATTTTGTAGTCATTCAAACAAATGTTTACAAAGTATTTTTTATGCAAGGAAATGCCTACACAGAGATATCAAATAAAAAAGGCAGGACAAATGTTCAACTATAAAAAAGGAAGAAATGTGATAATGGCAATGGGATTATGAATGATTCTTTTAGCTTGTACTTGTTTGTATTTTCCAAATTTTCTACAAGTAATATCCTTTATAAACAGAGAAATAGACTAGTTAAAACCAAAATTATTTATATTTGTTTTCTTTTTGTGTAGATTTGTATAGGGACTAGACTGGCAATCTACACCAATCGGTCATTTTCTGAAGACCTCAAAGAATTTGGGTGCCATTTTGTTGTATTTGTGTTTTAATTTTTTTTAACACCATGACGTGGAATATTGGTAGGGCTTTGTGTTCATAGATTCTTAAATATGTGCTGAGTAATTCACCTTCTGATAATTGTAGCCATGTCCTCTTGTGAAAAAAAAAAAAATGACTCTTGGAGTCAGAGACAATACTTTCTCTACCATTTATAAATAACATCTTTAAGCTTCAATAAGCTCATGGAAATCATTGTAATAAATGGTCGATCTTATTAACTTTAAGTTTCTACTATGTGTAAGGAATAGTACTAGATGTTATGAAAAACAGTGAATAAATAAAAGGATTTGAGACACACAGAATGAAGGTATATGAATGGTACTAAGGTATTCCCATATTTCCTTACCTCAATGTAGCTGTTAAGAAAATAACTTTCATCTAAAGCAAATAAATGAATCATTAAAAAAATAAAATTATTCTCTATTAATTTGGTATGAAAGCAACATGACTACCACAAAACTTAATATGAGAAACTCTAAAAGCCAAGAATCTACCAGTAACACACATATTTATTCATTTTATTCTATTTATTTTTAAAAATTTCTTTTTAGTTGTCAATAGACCTTTATTTGTTTACATGTGGTGCTGAGATTTGAACTCAGTGCCTCACATATGCTAGGCAATCACTCTACCACTGAGCTACAATTCCAGCCCCTCATTTTATTTTTATTGGGCCAAAATCTCAATGAACATATTTCGCCTATCATACTTATCAATCCATATGTAAAGAATTAATGCTCGATAATGATCACATCATGCACAGTCCACAAGTCCCAGGGGAGGCAGTCACCTAGGATTTACTCCCATTTACCCTAAGGAATATACTCTGTAATTCCTTCACCAAAGGACTGCAGCGGGTTCCAGTGGGCTTCAATGATTATTTGGACCAGTGGTTGGTTATTTGGACCTCTTTCTGAAGTTCATGTTCCCAGAAGTTAAAGTTGTAGGCTTTATGCAAAATCCTAGGCTCCAAGATGGTCAAATGGCAACTATTCGAAGAAGTAGTAGATGGAGTTTTGAGTGTGCAAATTAAAACATCATAGGCATGCACTCAGAGTACCTCATGTGTAGGAGGCTGCTAGGGCTTTAGGTCAATTTAGTAGCAATCTCCACTCGCCTCTTATGTTTCATCTTAGTAATTTTCCATGTACTGAATTTTACCCTGCTCTTAGTCTATAAATCCCCACTTCTGCATGTTCTATTTAGAACTGAGCCCATTTATATGTTGAGGTCTCATTTTCCTGCTGTGTTAGTCCCTAAATAAAATCTGTTTTCACCAGTTGAGCTATTGTCCAGATCTTCTTTCTTTCTTCTTTCCTTTTTTCTTTTTTGACAGTAACTCTAAAAGCCTTATGATTTTGGCATCTAATTATTAAGCTAATTTGTAGTGATGTGATGCTATACAAGTTTCCCATATTGTTAGACCTTTTAAATAATGACATAATTTGAAACTGTTCAGAAAAAAGAATTCTTAAAAATAACTAGGGCTACCTTTGAATTAGAAATCAGGAAATGATTTGAGTGTATTTTCCCCCCTTTCCCCTATCGTTTTGTTAAGGTCTAGATCATACAGAGCTATTTGCTATAATCAATATCGACTACAGTCTCAGAAGATTCTGATGACAACACATCTTCTTGAGAGACTGTTAGAAATAAATAAAAACAAAAAACAGACAGCTTATCAGCATTTAACGATGCAATCAACTCTTTGGTATACAAATGTAGTGAGGAGTTGATCTTCTCAGAACTATAGACTCAGTCAAAACAAAGAGTTGATTGCTTGGCCATTATAATAGCATTCTGAACTTATCAGGTTGGCAACAACCATCAGAGATTAGAATATTATTTTAAAGCTAAAAATTCCTGACGATCCTCTACAATGTTCATTTTATGGAGAAAGATGCTGAGTTTGAGAAGGTTCTGTGACCTTCCCAGCATCTCACAGCTTGATAGTTTCAGGAGTCTCCAGGTCTCTTGCCTTCACTAGAGCAGTGCAGTGCTTCCCGTTACCTTTCAGTCTGAGCTACAAATTTAGCTCTACACCTATGAACAATGCCAGAAATTGCTCACATAACAGGAGATAGAATTGAATCAGAATTTTTCGGGTTTCATGGAACCAACTTTCGGGAATATGAACCATCACATCTGTCTTAATTCTGTTGTTCCTCTGTGAGGAATCAATATGCCATTCTGTTCTTTATTGAGTATAAATGGATAACTGGACCTCCTAAAACAGCCTGAATTAATCCTTCTAAATTTTAAAGTAATTCAGCAATTTATTTTCAGCCTCTGAAGATAGAAATGCTGCTTTTCAGGAAATTTTTATACATTTGATATATTAGCAGCCTGGACACAAGGTCAAATATCTGTGAGTAAGATTAGGGAATGGGAGCATGGTGTAATATTTGCCTACTTAAAAGTTACTTATACCATATAGACATGAAGCCCCAACAAAGAATTTTCTCTACTTAATAAATAGATTTCAGAACTTCACTGAATTATATCTTTAAATGCATAATAATATAAGACACTGTGAGCTTTCTAAAAGTCAGGGGGAAATCTCCCAGATTTGTGAATAGAAATATTTTATGACAGAAATAAATGGCAGGGTATTTTGAATAATAGCATTAGTGAGGTACAATTCACATACTTTAAAATTTGCTCTTTTAAAGTACACATTTCAGTGGGTTTTAAATTTTTATTTATTGTTTTCTACATCATGCACAACTACAGAACCCAAAAGATGTACCCCATTTGTGTACAATGAATCAAAAGGCAGTCTGGAAAAATAAAAAATAATTTTAAAAAAAGTCATCAGTATTATCCAATTGTAGAACATTTTCATAACTTCCCCAAAGAAATCTCATATCCATTTCCAGCCTCTGGCAACCACTAATCTACTCTCTACCTATATACATTTCTCTATTCTAGATATTTCATAGATATTTCATATTTTTATAAAACAGTACACCATATGCTTTTTGCATATGGTTTAATTTAGAATACTATTTTCAAGGTTTATCAATGTTTTAGGATATATCAATACATCATTCCTTTTATTCCACATTTTTAATTGGTGCACTACAGATGTACATAATGGTGGGATTGTTAACACATATTTGTGCTTGCACATAGAATAATGATAAACTTTGGTTACTATCATTCACCTATACTTCCCTCCTCCCTCCCCTTTTCCTCCTAATCCATTTCCTCTGTTCTACTGATCTCCATTCCTTCCTATAGATAAATAATATTTCATTGTATAGATGTACCACAATTTGTCTATTGATTCATCCTTTGGTGGACATTTGAATAGTATCCTTCCATTTTTTGGCTATCATAAATAATGCTGCTATGAACATGAAAGTACAAATTTTAGTGTGGACATATGCTTTCAATTCTATTGAGTATATAACTAGAAGTAGAATTGTTCATTATATGGTATTTCTTTTTAACTGTCTCTTGGACAGCCAGACTGCTTTCCCAAGTGGCTGCACCTTTGTACATTCCCATCAGCAGTTCTGAGGGTTCTAATTTCTCTACATCCTTGTTGATATTTGTTCTTGTCCATCATTTTGATTCGAGCTGTCCTGGTAGGTATGAAGTAGTATCTCAATGTATTTTAGATTTGGAGTTATCCTATGAAAAATGATGTTGAACATCTTTTCATAGTCCCATTGGTCATTCATAGGTCTTCTTTGAAGAAATAAATATTGGAATCTGGGTAAGGTAAATAGCACCTCCTCTACACACTTCCAGCCACAAGAAATCTGTGTCCTAAGCCCTGGAGCCTGTGAAGATGTTACTTTATATGGAAAAGAGACTTAAAGATGTAATTAAATTAAGGATCTTGAGATGAGGAGGTTATTCCAGATTATCTGTGAATGTAATCACAGAAGACCCTACAAGAAGGAGGAAGTAGAGTTGTAGTCAGAGAAGGGATATGAAAATGGAAGCAAAGTTTGGACTCAGACTGAGTAAAGAAGAAAGTTCAACATGGAGAAGGACTCTAAGAATTTATCAATCCCTTATGCCATTTCACTTACTGAAAATCTTTTTTTCCTTAAACCATTGGAAAGAGGGCTCTTGGGAGTAAGTTTCATTCTGTGATGTTTGGAAGTTGTTCCTTTCATCTGCCTGGGGCTTCTCATTTGTACAGGAAAAAAAAAATGAAATTTAGGTTTTCTTTCTCCATTTCTGAGTTATATGATGTCTTTACGCGCTGATGATTACCAATCTTTTCCCCCATTTCCTTCTTTGTGTCCTTTTACCTATTCTTCCCTTCTTTTTCTCACATTCTTATTTATAAATCACTAGCGAATTAATGAATATACATTATATATTAATGAATATACATATAATGAAATAATAAATGAATTACTTGCCAAAGGGGAGTCAAAAGTTCAATGTTGTGACTTGTACACAGGGGATGCATTCTTGAAACACTGATAGGTGAATTTTCAACTTGTCATTGTAATCAAACTTCAGTATAGTCAATATTATTCTTGTTTGAAATGAACATGTATGTTATTTTAGCTTTTATAAAGACAGAACCAGCCTTACCTAAAAACAGACACAGAACTAATAAATGAAGTAATGGACTTAAAGGAAAAAACAACTTTTTCTTTCATCCTGTCTAGGAGTACAAATGATTGTGTTGAGGGCTAGAAGATTAAATTGTGTCACTTGTCAGGAAACTGGCAAGCAGCCATCTTTTCTGCCTGCTTCTACACTCTGCTTTTGTGCTGTGGATGGGTTTAATAAATGCACTGTTCTGTAAAATGTCATTGCTGCATTGCCAAGTGGAGGATGTCATGTGATAGCTTTTCCCCAGGATGACATATCAATATTGGTCCCTGGCAATCTAGGGACTTCAAGCTGCACAAAGGGCATTTTTATGATTCAGATATAAGTGTAGAAATAGAAATCATTCTTCAAAGCATGGAAATATACCTATTTTATACCTATTTTTCTCTGAAAAAAAAAAACCTAATGTTCTTTCCAAAGAATTCTTATCTTTAAAGATATGTTATGTTCTCAAATTCTAGAAGGCAAAATATAAATGACTGGTAACAGTTTCGTCTTACTGTTAATCTAATAGAAGCAAAAGAAAGCAAAGAAATATACTTTTATATCCCCCCTTGGAAAATAGCCCAAAATGATATATGTACAAGTACATGAAATACTGACAACAAACTGTAAAACATGCCCTCTCTAGCATTATTGGTGAAGTAAGGGATTAGATAAAGATGTGGTTATTGGGGGTCATCTGAGAATTCTGCCTACCACAGTCTTCACTCCTGGCTGCACTGACATGTGGCTCAGGTTCAGCATTCTGCTAAATGGTTGGCTCTGCAGAGAACAATGATTTTTGAGGGCCTCACATTTTACTCAACTCCTTCTTGCCTTTCTTTCATTTAATCTTGCCATTAGGCTTCCTGAGATACATGCAATGTACCAAGGAGGCAACTGGAGAACAGACAGCCTGGAAAGAACCCCAAAGTCACAAAGCTAGGAAGTTAAACCTGGAACCCAGTTCCTCTGGCTCCTAATATAATGCTCTTTTTTTTTTTCTCCCCACAACTCTTTTCTGGGACAACCACTGAGACCACAGCTCAGTTCAAACTGAGCTGTTCTATTTACAGAAAAAGTAACTTCTCACTCTACCTGTACTGAAAGCCTACACTCTCACTTTATTTTGGGTGTAATTTAGCATACACAGTAAAGTTTTATATAATGTTCCCAGGATTCCTAGAATGGTGTGTGTGTGTGTGTATACCCTCAGCAGAGGGCTATATATATATATTTATATATATGTATGTATATATATATCTTATATATATTTATATATATATGTATGTATATATATATATATCTTATATATATATATAAATAAATTTTCCATGGTTCCTTAGAAGATCATCACAAATTGAGCAGCCTAAAACAACACCTGTTTCTCCTTTTTAAATGGCCTTTAATTTCATGTTAGGGTATGACTTAGAGGAACAGGAAAGGTAAAGATAGAAACAAGAAGCTTAAGGGAAGAATATAGAGGAGGGAAGGACATAGAGGGTGAAAGGAGACTGAAGAAAACGTAAACTAGAAAGAGAAAAGGGAATAGAGATAAGGAAAAAGAAACAGAGTAGAGGGCTGGGGATATAGCTCAGTTGGTATAGTGCCTGCCTCACAAGCATAAGGCCCTGGGTTCAATCCCCAGCACCATGCACAAAAAACCAAACCAAACGAAAAACCACCAACAACAAAAACCAGGGTAGAGAAGAGGAAATACAACTGAGAGGTACAGAGGTTAGCAGAGAAAAAGGATGATACAATGTTGGTAAAATTTAGTGAGCATCTACTATGTGTCTGGCTAGCTAAGGACTTAGGTGATCTTACTGAACGATGCAGTGAAGTAGCTATTACTGCTACTGTTTTACAGATAGGAAAATGGCAACTAAAAGAATTTAACTTGCTCAAGGTCAATAAGGTTAGTATATAGACATTGGAACCTATATTTTTTTTCAGAATTTATTATAACGCTTTTATTTGAGGAGTAATTGTGAAATTGAAAAAAATATTCCTCAAAGCTTGTTGGTCCAGCCTCAAACACTATTCTTGTTACACTGAGAAAAGATGGATGGGCTTAGTTGGGGTCTGAATGTGACTATCTCTTAACAGTCCTTTATAATGTTCATTATTTGAGTCAAGACATTTAAACTCTAGTTAAAGCAGATTCCCAGAATGTTTTATTCCTTCGAATATCACTCTTCTGAGTCTCAGTATCCCTCTCTATAAAATGTGAACCTTGGCCAGGAGTGGTGGCACATGCCTGAAATCCCAGTGGCTCGGGAAGGTGACTCAGGAGGATCTTGAGTTCAAAGTTAGCCTCAGCAACTTAGCAAAGCAGTAATTACCAACAAGACCCTGTCTCCAAATAGAATATTATTAAAAAGGGCTGGGGATATAGCTCAGTGGTTAAGCACCCCTGGTTCAATCCCTGGTACTAAATGGGGGAAAATGTGGATCTTGGACTAAATTTTAAATTCTAAAAATCTGTATTTAATGTCATGCTGCAAAATTTTCAATTGTTATTCTTGAATTCTCAGATGTCCTCAAGGCATTCAAATGAAGGCAGGTAGCAGTAAGTGGGCAACAATCTCAGCAGGGTAGCAAGGATCCATCAGAATGAAGGGGTGGACCCTGAAGCTGTCTTCCCATAGGTGAGTGGCCACCACATGGTTTGTGGAGTAAGTGTGTTTTGTTGCTCCAGTTAGGACCACCCTACAGAAATCCACAGGTTGTTTACTGTATAGCCCTGGAAGGTGATGTTCACAAACAGTCCTAATCCTGGATCTAGGAAGCAGAGCAAGGACCAATAAATAGGTTGAAGTCAGAATAAAGGAAATTGGCTCAGTAGAAAAATAACAATGCCTCATACATAAATAAAACTCAATAAATGGTGGTTCCCTTTATAATTTTCATCTTGACAACTAATAAATGGAGCTTTCAGGAGAGCAAAACTTCCCTTTATCTCTATAGACATGAGATTGCTTACTATGCTTGCAGACAAAGAATGGTGGCCCTCTCAGAGATGTCACTTTTCATTCTTGGTTGAAGAGCAAGCATGTAACATAGTCTGTTCTATCTCAAGCTGAGAGCCAGATTTGTTAGAGAGGAGGGTCCCCCACTTGCAGGTAAAGGGAGGAGTTCAAATGATGCTTGTGGCCCACTGATTTCTCAATTTTTTCATGGCAAGTCTATCACTAAACTTTTAAAATAGAGCTTCTACAGAGTTCAGTGATAACAAACTCAATTCCCCGTGTGACTTGTAGAATTATATAGTCACCCAGTCTGCCTGCCCGCCCGCCCGCCTGCCTGCCTTCCTTTCTTCCTTCCTCTTTTCTTTCTGTCTCCCCCCCCACTCGCCTTTCTTTCCTTCCTTGCTGTGGTACTAGGGATTGAACGCAGGGTGCTTTGCCACTGAACCACATCTTCAGCACTTTTTATTTTGAGACAGTCTATCTAAGTTCTGCAGGCTAGCCTCACACTTGCAATCCTCCTGCCTCAGCCTCCTGAGTCCTTGAGATTATAGGCAAGTGCCATTGTGCCTGGATCACAGCATCTGTTTTCAAACCTGGATATTTCCTTACTCTGAAAATAATTTTGTCAATTCGACTTGGAAATTCTATTGTCAAATAGAATGTGTTTCCTATGGAAGTGTTTTCTCTTGTTGATAGGAAATACAAGTATACCTGAAAAACAAAATCTATTGTCCTGTACAAACTGCAAGATAAAGCTGTCAAAACTAATCACTGCATCAGAACAACTAGAAGATTACTAAGAAAACAGCAAATCGGCTTATCATTCATGCTTAATGCAAAGAAGAACAAGGAAGGGATATGAAGTTTAGAATGTTGCCATTTAGTTCACCTTCGTGTGATTCCATGCAAGCCAGAGTCACTCCACTTCATGGGACTTGGGTCATCTGACAAAGACTCTCTTTGATCAAATTCAAGTCAGGTTCCTCGGAATCTTTTCCACTAGGCCTCAACTTTGGACTTCGTCTTTGGCCTACTTATTCTAGTTTTAATATCCTGCTGATTAAGTTTAGCAAAAGTCCCTCACCCTTGGTATCAGATGAATTTCCTCATCCTCCACCATCAATATCTTCTCACTCTGTTCTGCTTTCAACAAGAATCCTGTCAAATTCCCTTAGCCAGACTCCCCCTTATCCTTTATGCTTTCTCTTTTCAGTTTTCTGGTCCATATCCCCTCCCTGGCTATAAGTCCCCTGTGGTCCTTGTTGTATTCAGAGTTATGTATTCTCTCCCCTACTGAAAAGTCTTTCTTCCTCTATCTTCTTCTTCTTTTCTGGTGCTCAGGATTGAACACAGAGCCTTGCAGGTGCATGGCAAGTACCGAGTACTCTACCACTGAGCTACACCCCTACCCCACTACCAAAAGTAGCCAAGAGAACTGCAAAGTCATTACACAAAGCTTGCTTGGACAACCTTCTCTCTCATGTACAGGAGTTTTGTAGAATTACTATTTTCCAAAGGTAGAAGTGTGTCCCACTGAAGCAGTAGATCAACTTCCAAAGAATTCTAATGTTCAGATATTTACCTGAGTCTGCCATCCTCTGCTGCAGCACCTCCGGGTATAATCTTCGTAATAAATATGCCAGGGTCATCTCCAATGTGGGGATTATCTGTCCCTCCAGCAATACTGAATCCCAGTCCAGAATTCCCCTGTAGAAGCAATAAGCAGACATTAAATGATGCATCTGTTATCTAATACCTAGCTTACCTTGCACTCTCTGTTATCATGTTACTCTTTAAATGGAAATCAGATGACTGACACTATTGTATGCAAAGCCACAAAGTGCATAGTCAGCAGACAAAGGAAGGACAGGAAAAATACTCATTTGTCACTGCATTGCAAGAATTCAAGGGGCATTGAATTTTTGTTTTAAAGAAAAGTTTTCTTTATGCAGCAATTAAAATGATCATTAAGAATTAGGGAATGAAAGCTTATAAATTGTGTATTATGAAACATTCCTAGAGTCTTTACAGTATCAGTTGCACAAATTGTACATTCATATGAGAAATAATGGAAACAAACTATATGAAAAAATCTGATAAAATAGTGAAAGGTGGGTGTTTTTGTTTATTATGTTTAGATTTTCTTTCTAATGTGTGTTACCCATTAAATAAATGTTTTCCTATGTAGTATGCTTGGACTTCAGAAGGCAGGGCTCCCTTCTTGTCACAGTATGTGTGAACTACTTTCAACAACAAACAGATCTTAATTTGCAGTAGCAATAGACAAAGCATGCAATAATGCTACAGCATGTAAATTTCCGGAGTTTATATTCTAATAAAACTTCCATACTTCTGTAGATTGAGGAGCTAACATCCAACACACATATATAACCTTCTAAAATTTGTATGTAAGGCATAATTAAATGTCTCCTCAAAATTCACATCCCATCTTACTTAACATATTTCATATGTGTTCTCTTTTAATACCTATCTCCATGTTTATATTATGTTTCCATAATTGTGTTCTTAAATTTTTCCAATTCATATTACATTGTAAGGTCCTTCTGTATAGCTAGGCAGACTTTAAGTTTTCTTTTGTAAATGGCTAAACAATATTTCATTAAGGTCGTATGCCATCATTTGTTTAACTGGTCTCCTGTCACTGGGTATTTAATTTCTCTATATATTCTTTCAATAAATATAGCTCACTAAATTAAGTTCCACTCTTGGGTAAAAAGAAATGAAGACTAAGAATTTAACGGTTAATCCTAAGTAATTAATTAGAGCACTCAATTAGAAAAGTTCAATGTCAAGATAAAGTCAGCTATAACTAGATAGTTATATCACTGTAAATGTCAAGGTAATGTTTAGCATTTTTTCTTGACTGAATTAAGAAAACTGAACTCCAGAAGGTTATTGCACAGTTGTATATTTATGTTGAAAGGTTGCAATCAATAACCCAGCCAGAGCAACTAAAAATCCTGTCCTTATACTTCTGATATCTTCTCTAAGTCTGCTTGTTCTTTGAAAAATTCCATGTTCATTGAACAGAGATGTTACTTAATAACAATCAAGTAATCATTAGTTTTTAAAATATTTATTAACACCATCTCTGTGCCTGGCACTAACCTAAGCCCTAGAGCTAAAGCAGTGATGATATCAGTTTATGAGACATGTAAAGGGGAAGTGTGAGTGACTAAGAAGAGGAACAAACAGTGCCTTAGTGACATAGAGGGGAGAATGGCAACAGGGAGGGGAGAACTCACATTAAAATTCCTGAGGTGAGAAAGGGTATACTAGGTCCAAGAAACAGACAATGAAGTGGAAACAAAGAAGGCAAGGAGAAGTAGATGGGATAAGTCTTAATCATAAGCATCAAAAGAACAGAGCATGTAAGAATCCATTTGCCGTGGTAAATACCTATTAAAACCTAGTAACTGCATCAGTATGGGTTGAAGATCTCCTTTGTGACCAACTCTAATTTAAGGCTACTGAGATGAAGACTAGATGACTTCTACATTCATGGAATTCCAGACACAGCAGAGAAAGCCATGATAGTCTGGCATCTGGTGATGAATACATTTCATACTAAGTAACCATAACTCCCCAGGTGTCTACTATACAGCTGTGAAGACAGCATGTAGGTGACAATGAAGCAGTCTCTCCAAGGTCCAGAGGTCTGGGGATGGGAAGATGAGTATCTTCAAAATAATTTGTATCTAGTTCTGAGAACATCAACTGGAGTGCATTGCACTACCTAGAGTTAACACCTCAGGGATTATAATTTCTTGGTTAATGGGGGTAGGGAAAGAAGGAAGCAAGTGGAGATCAGGAGATACACAGATGCTTTCCCCTGATATTATCAATGTTTGGAGAAAGCAAGCAAAACTTCAACATTTGAGAAAGATATTCACAAACTAGTTTTTAGCCTTGTCCACTTTATTTTCAGCTTCCTCTTTTAGCCCCATGGAAACCATGAACTGAACCTCTGGCTCTTTTTTGTCTAAAACACACTACACCTCCTCTTTTGGCCAGCATGAGAGAAAACTCATGCTGTTTTCTCTACCAGAAACTTCTTATCTCCCATTGTTTGGCTCAATTCTTTACATTTTTCTAAGATACAGTCCAGATGGCATGCACTCCAGGTAATATTTTTTTTAAATTTAATTTTTTCTTATATATAGATTGACGAATTGTAGTAATGGGACAGAAAAGGAGATACGATTTGTAACACAATTTAGAAAGATTAAAGTAAGCTATCCCTAAGAAAATATTTAACATTTTCTTGTGAAGAAAACATTATAAATTTACTTTCAGTAATATGGACATATATAGAATGCAATTATCAGTCTTTACTCACCATGCTATACAATTTGCCTAAGCTTATTTCACTTAACATGATGTTTTCTAATCCCATCCATGCTGTCATGGATGATTGGATCTCTTCTCTCTTCCCATTCCTTTTATTTTTCTTTTGGCTGTGCTGGGCATAGAAGCCAAGGCCTAGAGTATATTAGGAAAGAGAGCTAACCCTAATCTGTATTTCCAGCCCTGACCTCTACATTTTTAAACATTAAATACTATTCCATTTTGTACCAAATTTTCTTTATTCATTTATTCACTCATGTCATGAAGGAAACTTAGTTTGATCTCACAGTCTAGCTATTGTGCATAGAGTTGCAATGAGCACAATAGTATAGATATGCCTTCAACATATTGATTTCAAGACTTTCAGGTAAATAAGAAGTGGGATTTCTAGATAAAATAGTATTTCCGTTTTTAGTTTTTTGATGAACCTTGATACTGTTTTTCATTATACTAGTTTACATTCTCACTAACAGTTCCCCTTTTTTTCACATTCTCACCAGTACTTATTTTTTGTCTTTTTTAAAAAGTCATTCTAACAGATATGAAGTGATATTTCACTGTGATTTTAATTTGCATTTTCTATAATTTGGATATTAATCTCTTATCAAATATATAGTTCATAGACACTCTCCTAATTCATAGTTTGCTCATTGTTAATTTTTTCACATCATATGAATAGGTTTTTTAATTTTGATACAATCCCATTTGTCTATATTTGCTTTTGACACCTCTACTTTTGGGGACAAATAAAAAAACCTTTTCCCAAACCAACATATTTCCTCCAGGTTTTCTTCCATTAGGTTTACAGTTTCAGGACTTATGTTTAAGTCTTTGACCCCCTTTGAGCTTATTTTTGTATGTGGTGTGACAAAGTTTCAGTTTCATTCTTTTGCCTATGGATATCTAGTTTTCATAATACTGTTTGCTGAAGAACTACCTTTCCCCCATTATTGGTGCCTTTGTTGAAGTTTTGCTGACTGTAAATGTGTGGGTTCTTTTCTGGTCTATTTGTTCCATTGGTTGATATGTCTATTTTTGTGCCAGCACCATGCTGTTTAATTACCATTGCTGTGCAGTATAGTTTGAAATCTGGTGGTGCAATGATTCCAGCTTTATTCTTTTTCTTATTGACTGCCCTGGCTATTTGCACTTTTGTGTTTTTCCATATGAATTCTAGAATTGGTTTTCTATATCTATGACAAATGACATTGGTATTTTGATAAGGATTGCTTTCAATCTGTAGATATTTCAGGGGGCAGTATGGACTTTTTTCATAATATTAATTCTACCAGTATATGAACACAGGTTGTCATTCCACTTTTTTCTTTCTTTTTCAGTTTCTTTCATTTAATGTTTATAGTTTTAAGGATACAGGTTTTTTTTACCTCTTTGGCTGAAGTTATTACTAATTTTTGTAGTTATTTTAAATAGGTTTATTCTCTTGATTTCTCTCTCATAAAGTCCACTGTTAGTGTAGAGAAAAGCTACTTATTTCTGCATGTTGATTTTGAATCTTATAACTTTTCTTCATAAGAATCTTCATTGTTTTCTACATGTTAGATTAGGTTATCTGAAAATAGGGACAATTTAAGTTCTTCCCTTTCAATTTGTATGCCTTTTCTTTCTCCTGCCCAATTGCTCTGGCTCGAACCCCTGGTAGTATATTGAATAGAAGGGGTGAGAGTGGGCATTCTTTTTCTTCTTATGGATCACTGAGGAAAGACTTTCAACTATCTCTTATTGAATATGATGCTACTTGTGGGTTTGTCCTGACATTTACTGTATTTTAGTACATTCCTCTTACTCCTTCTATATAATTCGTTGATAGGTTTTACCATGAAAGGATATTGAAATTTTTCAAATGCTTTTTCTATATCTAGTGAGATGATCATGAATTTTGTCTTTATTTTATTAGTGTGGTATATCATATTTATTGATTTGCATATGTTGAATCATCTTGGTATCTGAGGGATGAATCTCATTTGATTGTTGAATCATCATTTTAGTACGCTGTTGAATTTGGTTTGCTCAAAGTAATGTTAAATGATTATTTGACTCAAAGCAGGTCACTCCTTGTTTGTGTTTTTGTAGATTGTTATGCTTATCTATGCCATGTACCATTATTTTGGCTATTTTTAACATTCCTTCAGATTGAGCATGTAGAAGGCAGGAAGTGTGTATCGTTCATCCTTGTTTAGTTGGTGCCTCATCTGACACATAATATTGTCAATAAACATTTAATGAATGACTGAACAAACAAACCCACTGAGATGGTGTGCGCTAAAGAGAAGACTCGGAAAGGGTACAACACAAGTCCACAATGTGTTAAGAAATGTAATTTGAAAGTAGAATCCATTTTGTTTTGTGTGGCTATAAAAATAAAAAATGGAAAGCTCAGATATTCAGATATTCAAATCAGCTGAATGAACTACGAGACAGAACTGTTCGATTTGGGGATGCATTGCTTTGGAAGGAATGCAGTGCCCCTCACTCAAGGGGTGGCTGGTTAGTCACTGGACATAAGGGACTCAAGAATCTATTGAGAGGTTAAATTGGATGATATTTAAACATTCTTTTGGGTCTCTGGATAGATATTGGAAAAATTTCTCTTGCAACAGAGAAAAAAGAATGCTTTGAAGAAATGTTAGTAGGGGAAGTAGATCACTGTTGCAATTTTAAAAATCATCCTGTGAATAAACAAATCTTTGAAGTAATAGTTTTGATCTGAGAATTGACTACAATATCGAGAATGTGGTAGCTCTGGCATTCCCTAATATACATTCTTTTGACCCCAATCCCACTCTAAGGAAAATAATGAATGGGTGAGGTAATCCACAATGGAGAGAGGTAGATATAAACAGAGTCTAACTTGCCCTGTATTTCTGGTCACAAAATTTCCTGAAAGCTTTTGTAGTCCTATTAAAACCAGTCTGCCAGCTGGGTCTGGCTAGTCACCATGGTTCTTTAGAAGAGGTTCATCTATATTCAGCTAGGAGAACTATTTGAAGTGCTTTCCCACCTCCCCTTATTGTTCTCTCCCAGGTTTTCCTACCAGTTAGCAGCTTTCAATAAAATGGAGGACAGAAAACAAAAAGTGGTAGTTAAATTGCTGCCTGCTGCTCTCCATGGATGAATCACTCTAGTCCTCTGACAATCACTCTAGAGCCTACCAACTGCAAGGGCAGATCTTAGCTCCTCTCTCTTCTGAGCAGCAATCTCTCCATGTGGACAGGCAGACCTCTGGCTAACACTATTAGATCCTGAAAATCATGTCTAGTTAATCCAGCGTTGATCCTTGAACCATTCAATGGAAAGTTAGAGGCACCCTACTGGTAAGAGTAGCTCCTTTACAGAGTTCTGGGTGGGCTACTGTGTCCTTATAGTTGTGCAGACTCCATGACTGATGAATATGTCTGGCATGGACCATTCTTTCTCCTAGTTACCAATCCTCCACATTTGTTGACTCTCTCCCAGGAACACAAGCTCATTGTTTAGCCAAATGGTACTTTCTGCCTCATGTATTACTCACCATTTCCTCTCAGGAAAAGAATCAGCAAAAATGAGAAACACTTTATGACATTTGATGGTCATGAATATTATAAATACCATATCCCCAAGAAAGCTCCTCTTTCATTAAAGGTTCTTCCCCAAACATGGTTAAAAAAATGAGAGGAAAATATGTAGTAATATCATGATCACACACATTTATATGAAGTTCTACTGACAAAGAATTTCTTTGATTTTCAAAAATTAAATTGCTCTTTAAAATACTGTTGTTAGCACTGTAATTCTAGGAAACTGTCCTAAATAAATAACCAGCAATGTGTGCAAAAGTTTGTGTTCAAAGTTTGTTGCAACATTATTTTTCTAATGAACAAATTATATTCCATGCTTGTATGATTATGTCAAAATCAATACCAATATTGTATGTAAGTATAATGCACTAATAAAAAAGAAATAGAATCATGTAACAAAATAAGCCAATTCCCCTGTTTATTGCTCATCACTAAGAAAAGATTATAAGAACACATTTTCTTCATTCTAAATACTGTGCAAGCTAAATCATGCATTGACTAATAAATTCAGGACTGCTTTATTACCTAAAAAAAGAACTGAAAACAAACATTCACATAACAGAATGGTTAAAAATACTTTGGTACATATACCTGAATGTAGGAATATTTTAGAGTCATTAAAATAGTTGTATAACAATGGAAAATGTTCATTATTTAAGTGTAAAAAACATGAAATCTTAGTTCCATTGTTTGCTATAAGTATTCAAAGAAAAATTATTTATTTTTAACAATAAAATTAATTTTAATTAATAATAGTAAAATTATTTAATTATTCAAACTAAGAAGAAGACTTTTTAAAATAAATTACAAAGTACCTAGTTTATTACTAAAATATCCGTAAGGGGGCTAATATTTTGATTCCATGTTAAACAATGATCTAGGCTTCTTAAAATTCCTTATTCAGCTGAGAGCAACATCCTCTTTATATATATGAAAACCAAATGCAAAAAATCACTGAGGGTGAGAAGAGTGAAATGATTTATCAAAAGACATTAAGCTAGTTCATTTTGGATTTCAGGCTCAACAGCAGCTTTGTTAGACTCCAAATGCTATTTTTTTTCCATGATAGCATGTTGCTTCTTCTGAATTTTGAGCAATTTGATATCAGGATAATAAAATAATAAAGAACCCTTTTATATTTTGGAAAGGATATAAACTACTTCTATCAGTATGTAAAAGTATTTTAAATATTTCTAATGATCTGGTATGATTCAGCGGACAAGCATGTATTGGGGCCACTTAGGCCTTGTATTGGCTTTGCCATTGATAGGTGTGTGACAGTGAATAAATTTCTTAACTTTAAGTCTAGTTTCTGCATCTTTAAAATGGAGATGATGACATCTACTTCACAGGATTGTTAGATGAAAGTACACACTAGCAGAGTGCAGAGCACGCACACAGGTGATGATCAAAGGTAGTTCATTTCCTTTGGTTTAATACATAACACTGTTTAAGGGGTCCTCACAAGTGGGAATAGGTGTCAGATAGTGGATTCCTTCGTTCATACCTTCATTTATTCATCCAATAGTTATGGGTCAATTCATTCAGCATACACTACTCCTCTTGAGAAAAATAACAGCTAGAAATACTGAGGGTAAGGGAAGAGATGGGGAGATAGTCATGACTGACAATGTCAGATAAATAAAACCTAGATAAAAAGACACTCAATTTTTTTTTAAACTTTGACACCAATGTCCTCTTTTGATAAACACTGAAATTGTATATATAATCTCCCCAACCTCAAGATTCCTATACAGTGTCCTCATTCTAGAAACATCCATCTGTTTATTTTACCAGTAGCAATGAATCATCAATACACAAGTCTATCTTCTACATATCTGCTAGAGCAAAGAGTGTGATTTATATTTATTTAATATAATTTATACTAAAAGTATACACATTAAAATTATATATAAATTTATACATGTATAGGTGTGTACATATGTGTGCACATATATATATACACATTATATATCTTAATATATATATATTAAGATATTAAGGACCTTGGTCTTAATCTGAAGATTTCTAATATACACCCAGATTGAGAAGTAATAGTCCACAACTTGGCCACTGGTCAAAAAAGTAATAGAATATCAGAAATATAAGTAGGTAGAAGGATTTTATCAAAACATGTTTAAACTGGTAATAGCATATTAAAATAAAGAAATGTTAAGGTTACATGTCAGGAAAAAACTATTACTAGATAGAAAGGTCCATTGGTTGGTAAATAATCTTCCAAACTGTTCTAGAAGTCATCCAATTTTTTAACAATAAATCTGGAATGGCAGACATTTAATCAAAAAATAAAATTATGCTTTTTTCCACAGTCATTACTTATTTATACCTTTTAAATTATTTTTCATTCCACTTTCTGTGCCATATACTACAATGTCAAAACATACATTGCCTCAGAGCTATAAATATAGGGTGTACAGGTAAGAAAGCAATGCAGACATTTCTAACTATTATTGCTTACAGTTAACTAAATAAAGACTTTTCTGCTCAAAGTTTTCATTTTTTTACATGCTCTCTAACAGTTGTATATCTTGAAATAATTTTCTTAGTCCCAGGACTAAGAGATGCTTGCTTCACTTAATTATGAGCTCTGTTTAGAGTGTTCAACGGTTTGCTCTACGGAATTGTATTTTTCTGGAAGCTTCTAGGTAGAGAAGCCATTCATGGGGGTTGGTAACTCTTTAGAAGCAAAGATTTAACAAGATGGGAGAGGGTGAAGAAGAAGCAGTTCAACAGTTAGATGGAGGAAGCATGCCAGATTACTGCAGACCAAAGAACTCCTGAGAGGTGAAAGAGTGGACACAGTGAAAGTGGCCTATTATTATTGTTTGTGTTTGTGTGCGAAACAGTTTTTGCTTTGGAGAGATATGTGGTAGTATTTGCTGAAAAGGTGGCAAAATAGGAAAAAAAAGATGTTGGAGGAGAGCAGAGAAGAGGCTCCGGCATATTTGTGAGCTAGAGGAAAGAAGCCCCTCGAAAGGGTGCAAGAAGGTACAAGAAAGAAGGAGAGTACATGAGTAAGAAAATTCTGAAGGAAGAGGTGTGAGAATTGGGTCAGAGTCCAGATTCCTTGAGTTCTACCAGAGGTACTGATGAATTTCATGGAGTATAGCCATACAAGAGTGCAGTGGCATTGGGCAAGTTCATATGGTAACATTAAAAGATCTCTACACAAAGGTTTAGGCAAAGAAAGGAGAATACAAAGTAAGAGCTACACATTGTGCTCATTTGAGAATACATATGCATATAAAATTTGGAAATATACTCACTAATAGTGGTTTTCTGTGTGAAAATTATGGATCTTTTCCTTTTGTCCTTTGAGTAACTCCATCTTTAATGTTTTCTTATAAATGTATTTTTCTACACACTATACTTCTAAAACTTTTCTAACATGAAAATAAATGAAAATTTGCTTTTGTGATTGCATAACTCAGCTGTGGGTAGGGAAGGCATATCTTCCTCTCTGAGATAAGAATAACTGCATTCTTGTAGGTAAAGTGTTATTTTAAGGTAGAAGGAGGAAGCTGAACAATGATATGCCCTTACTCTATGCACTTAGAAGAAATCAGAGGGAAGGGTACAGAATGAAGTTGGAGACTTAAATTAAGCAGTAAAAGTTGGAACTGCAGCTGTGATTTACCTTAGGGATCAGTGAGACTCTTAGGGATCAATTGGGATTTGCTAAGCAGCACTATGGATATCATGGTGCTTAGTAATTATGCAGTGAAAACAGAAGGTTTGGTTGCTTGAGGGATGAGGGTGAAGGCACAAATGTGGTTGACTCTCAAAGTAATAAGTCACAAGTCAGTAAAGTTAGGAAAAGAAGAGAAGCAAGGAAGATGTTCATAGACTGAAAGAATAGAAGAAGCTGAAAAGACTGGGATCACAAAGTCAAAGTATGGATTTTTGGAGAATAGGGGATGGAAGAGAGGACAGGGAGTTGTAGACGCCATGAAATTTCAGGGCTTAAGATTTTGGAGATGAAGGAGCACTCACTGATCATCCTTGGAGTGGATTAAAGTGATGATGATCAAATCAGGGTATTTTGTGGCTGACACTGACACTTCCCTGGAAGATAGGAGGCAAATTAAAAAGGTAGTGAAGAACGAAAAATGATCATTTTTTTTTT
>JAJEJO010000454.1:367292-530266 GCA_020662805.1 Glaucomys volans | reverse complement strand
GAAGGAGGGGACAATGGAAAGATGAGTGAGAAGTAGATAGTAGTCAAGAGTCTCTAAGAAGAAAGAACTTGACTTGCTCGAGAACTAAAGCAAGCCCAGAACAGCTGCGGAGTGGTAAGGAAATAAAGAGAGAAATGAGGTTGGAGAGAGTAGCAGGGTCAGACATGGGGGGCTTAGGAGGACACCATTAAGGTTTTAGGTCATAAAATGTTTAAATAGGAGAGTAACATGATCTGATTTAGTTTAAGATTATTCTTTTTGCTGTGTGAAAACGTATTGGAGAGAGCTAAAGGGCTAAATGGTAAGACCACTTGGAGTGACCCAGATCAGAAAGTAATGGTGGCTGAACTAGGCTGATGACAGTGGGGGTGGCAAGATTTCTGGATGATCTGGAGGGATATAGTTGACACGACTTACTGATATCTAGAATGTGAGAGGTGAGGGGAAGAGAAGAATCAGATGATGCATAGTGGGACTGGGATGTTATGTGCAAGATGGAGAAGAATGACAGGGATGGAGATGAATGGCGGGGATGGAGAAACCAGATTGGAATTAATTGAGTTCACTTTGAATGTTTTTAAGTTTAAGAGATCTGTTGGTGTTAATCCAGAGGAAGAAAAAATACTGATAGCTAAAGAAAGAACAATGATAAATCGGCAACGCTCCTTGAGTGCTTTCTGTGGCTCAGCACCATGCTATACTTTGCAACTTCCTCCTTAAGGAAAGTCAAGATATGGACAGAAAATAGGAGTGGAGGTTACTGCAGCAATATTTAGGAATAAATTCAAAGCTCAGTTATATCCTGTGTACCTACAACAATTCTTGAGGGTATATATGAAAGTTTTCTAAATGTCAGATCTAAGAATATTTGGAAAAATTAGATTATCTGAATATGAGCAACATGCCAAATGTGAGCTTTTACCATGATTAATTCAAGAGTAGTCTATAGGGTATCTGGATAAAAAAAAGTAGACTGAGTAGATTGAGTCAGAAAGCAAGGAAAGCAATAGGGGATCAAATGTAATATTTAGGCTATGAAATTTTAAGATATTGATTAAGGATGTTGTCAATGACATTCTAACTGCAAAATTTCCAAGCAATATCAGTCTTAGATTCTACAATAGTATTTAGATGAAACGCTGTTAGAAGTAAACATATATTTCTCAACAGCCTTCAATATAGTTCCTTAGTTTCTTGAAAACTTTTCAATGTAATTTGGTAAAAATTAAGTCCTCTGAACTCTATTTCCAGTAACAGCTCTGCTGGTGTTCCCTGAAAATGATTTAAGCAGAAATCTGTTTAAAACAGTTTGTGTATAGAAAAGGCAGAAACAGGGTTTCTCATGATAGTCATCCTTAACTTGTGCCTGTCTATCAATCCATTCATTTTATTAAATATCGAATCTTATTGATCCACTCTGGAGATATTCCTCATCTTCATCCAGCTCCTCTTGACTTCTGTTGTCACTGTTCTAGTTCAGAACTGCATGTTGTCCTCATTGCTTTTTCACTTTTTGAGTCTAATTCACGTCACCTCATCTTTCTCATGGTAGTTCCCCTCCTTCCTTGTCAAGGTGGTTTGTGCTCAAAATAATGAATCTCAAACATGAATGTCCAAGAAGGCAGAAAAGACAAAGAGGAGAGAAACATGGGCCCAAGAAAGGTAAAACAGAGCAAGAATGTGCTTAAATGGCAAGTGCTCTTTGAATCAGGAATAAAACAGTTAAAAGTGGGGGATGAGCATGCTTCTCATCTAAAGAGAAGAGCTGTGATTCAGCTCTTCTGGTTATTGCTCCTCTGGAATGGGGGTCTATTGCAGGATAATTATTTTTCCCTATGGGAAAAGCCAGGAATCAGTTTTTTTAGGTAAATTTTAAATGCTGGGAAATTATTAGATTTTTATATAATACATATGAGGCTGCATTATTCCACGTTCTCTGAGAAGCAGATGTGATGATAGGATTAAATATAAGAATTTTATTAAGAGGGATGCCTGTGACAGAAAATGGGGGACAGGCAGGAAAGACTGCCAGGACTACTAGATTACAAAGGTTTCTGATCTCCAATGAAGAAGAGAAGGAAGCACAGTTAGTTGGAAGCCTTGTAGATGCCATTGAGGGTGCCACATACGAATCCTATTTCTCCCAGAATGCACTCTCATTTGTAGCCCTGTAGTGCCCAGTCATCAGCTCAGAGCAGCTCCTAGGAAACAGGAGCTTCAGGCAAATTCCAGATAAATTTCAGGCTTCAGAGCATAACAGCTGGGCTCTTGGTGTATTATGCTCCCTGTAGTTTGCAGCCTGTGAGGCACACGCACATGACTGCTATATAGCTCAACATGATGAGGATGAAAGAAAGCACATTTTCAAGCCAGTGATGTAGTCTGAGGGCCGCCCTTTTGTATACTGCTATCTCTGACTAATTTACACTTTCTTCTATGTAGGCTTGTGTACCCCTTGACAGCACGTAAAGAAAAATGCCTGACTCAAAGTAGGTCCTCACTTTCCCCTGTCTCTCCTCCTCTGTGTAATTCTGTCATGGGGTCACAATTCACTATTGCACACATCACTTTGTATTGTACTTGTTCACATGTTTGTCTTTCCCTTTCTATTGTGAGTAATAATACAAAGCATCAAAACTCAGTTATTCATTTTGGATGCCAGAATCGTGTGGCACCTGTATATGAAAAGAACTGAATTAACTACAGCATGAATTGAATTGGACGACTTCGTCTTCCTGAAATGCTTTTCTTCTTCACTAAAGAATTCTTCAAATAGCAAACTTCATTTCAAATGCTACCGGGAAGGTGTCCTCCATTTGCTTCAGACAAATGTGCCTGTCCTTTCTGTGTGCTTCCACATGACTTCATCCACAACATGAACAGATCACAAAGTTATTTGCCTATGTGTCTCTCTTTCTCTATACTCCTTAGTATCTAGAAAACAGAGGCTACACTGTATTTACGATTGTATTTCTATCTCTCAATCAAATTTCTTGTGAGAGCTGAGTAAATGTTTGCTGAGTTAAACTAAACTGTAGGACAATGAAGTTGTATAGTTGAGCTAATGAGGAAAATTTTGGTAAAAGGAGTGTTAGTTTTAATGTAAGAAGGTTAATAGGTCGGTTACCTATTAATAATTCATTGGTTTATTTGAGTAACTACCATATTTGCAACATTTTGACAAACTCTGCAAACAAAAGAATATGAAAGATATGGTCCTTGTACTTAAGGAGCCTGCAGTCTGTTTGGGGACACATGCCCTATACATGGGGATCACTAGAGGTGTGGTACAATGTTCAAATTTCCTTGGACTGTATCCTTGGGCTTCTCTCTCTGTATTCTTTCATGTATAGTTTGCCAAATTCTGTTGTTTCCATCACGAGTAATTCTGTTTTATTCTTCTCATTTTTCTATGTTCACTGCTTCTATCCTAGTGAATTTCCTCATTTCCTATTGACCAGAATATCTCTCAGATCTCAACATTAGAAAATGATCTCTTTATATACCATTTCTTTAGAATCATTGTATACAAAAATAAATTTTACCATTTTCACTCAAATAATCTATTTAAAAGTTCTTCTTGGTTTTTTCTTATTCCAAATCTTTGAAAACCACTAATAGTTGAATAAAGCAATCCTTTTTTTTTAATAAACCATGAAGATTTCTTTTTTAAAAAGGCTGATCCCCAGAGCTTTTCTTTCCTGGCAGTGTAGACCTACTCATTCTTTCTAATATTTCTTGGCAGCACTGTAGTTTCCTACTTGCTATAGTGATAATAATCTTGTATCCCTTTAAAACAACTTCACTTTAAAATGCCCTTATGGGAATAACCAGCTCTACCTCTCTTAATAAGCCTCAACCAATCTTGACTAAGCCAAGAGGGATGGAGACAGACACTCGCTGTCACCTCTTATGTCCACTCCCTTGGGAGGCAAAAGGACAGTGAGCTCTGTAATCATTCCTGCTGAGCTCAAATCTGAGCTCTACTATTTCTTGGCTTCAGACCATGAATGATTCTTAGTTTCTTTACCTGAACAAAAGGAATAAAAATACCTTTTGTATGGCTATAAATTAGCAATATTCAAAGTGTCTTTAAGATAAAATAATGATGTGATTCATCTTTTTTGGCCCTGTGCTGATGGCAGAAAAGCAACATTGCTAAAACTATTGGTGCCTCAGCGAAAGACAGGATGTTGGTAGCAAGGTACGCTAGTAATCATGGAATTAATCATCATACATTTGCAAAAAAAAGGTCAATTTCAATTTCTTAAGGATGTCTTCAGTAAAGCAATACAATTATTAAGTTTATTAAACCTTTGGATGTATGAGTTCATAATATTCTGTGGGATAAAGTGAGAGAGATACATAATAGAAATATATGTATATTGTATATGGGCTTTTTTGAGAAAAAACACAGCAATTATTTAAGTTGCAAACTAAGCTAATTACATTTCCATTCAACATTTTTATTTGAAAGAATGATTGACATATAAACTAAAGTTATTCATTATTAGGTAACAGGCAAAAGCTTTCCTAAAAACTAACGAACAGAGCTTTTCTTTTGAGGAAAATAACAGATAATATTTGTGGTCAAAAATAAAATTTGAGTTTTCAAGAAAACATTCCAGTTTGGAGTCTTGCAGTTATCACCATAAGTATGAGAGCTTCCCAAGACTTAAACACTTTTCTGGCTGGGTGTAATGGCACACACCTGTTCTCCCAGTGACTCAGGAGATTGAAACAGGAGGATCACAAGTTTGAGGCCAGCCTCAGCAACACAGGGAGGCCATGAGCAACTTAATGAGACCCTGTTTCAAAATAAAGAATGAAAAGGATTGGAGATGGAGCTCAGTGGTAAAGTGGTCGTGGGTTTGATCCCTAGTACCAAACAAACAAACTAAAACAAAACATAAAAACAGCAAAAATACCACTTTTTGGACTGGATGAATGATGATATTTTTAAATATTGCAAGGTGAAATATTTCAACATGTGTAGGATTGACATAACTCAATAGTAGGATCAATATTTTTCAATTAACCAATGTGTGATATTACACAACAATGCGTAAGCAAAATGCTCATTATGTGCTAGATAGACATGTGAACTTTAGTATAACAGTATAAGTTCATTGATATAGTTTTAGATTTCATATTGCAACTAAACTTTAAAAATACTACCATTTGTTAAGTTTTAGCACAGTATCAAATAATACCCACAATTTTCTGAAAAGGCAATGGAAACGTTTTGCCTTTCCCTATTCATATAAGAATAAAAAAACACCACTTTCCTCATTTGCTTTGACTTAACATACATAACAGACTAAATGCATACAAAGATATGGAGAATCTATCATATCTATCTATTATATCTAAATATAGAATTTAGCTATATTAAATAAAGCTAGGTGTTAGAGATTTGAAAAATATAAAACAACGATATTCTTCCTACTAGTCTTTTTTCTGACAATATTTGAAAACTATATTTTTAATTTTAAAAGTTGTTTCTGTTAATATACAATAGGTTTATATTATTTTTTTATAAATTGATACATTGTTACTCTAAAATTTTTCAGTTTTAATATCTAATAAGATAAATATTAGTAGAATGCATATAAACAATATCAGGGTCTTCATTAATTTCAGGTATAAAAAGGGATTCTTAGGCTAAAATATTCAAGAACTACTGTTATAAACATTTGATGATATAATTCTCATAAGGCACTTAACATGACTAAGTACAAGGTTACAAAAGTGACAATAAGCCTATTTACACAAAGTGCTCAATAAAGTATCAGGCAGTATTATATCTCGGAATCATCTTCAATTCTCATCCATTTTCTTAGTTTGAAAAAGAACCTAAGGAGCTGAGGTGGAGTGCTGAAGGGGAGTGAGAAGGTAGAATCCATTACAGTTTAATCCTTATCAAATTAATAGTTTCACTCACAACTTCAGGACATGGCATAAAGCACCAACTCCCAAAGCATAAAGATTTTAAATATGATGTACTTTTCTTTCTTTCTTTTTTTCAGAGTAACAGGCATGAATTTATTAGAAGGGATAGGAAAAGTGAGAACACTACACTTTCAAGAGAGAGAGTGGGTCCACTCAGAAAGGAGACGAATGGCACACCTCTCCCATTGTCTAGTTTTTTCCTATATTTTTAGTTGGTGCATTGTAGTTGTGCTTAATAGTGGGATTTGTGGTTACATATTGTTACATGGACACTGTACAACAATATAATTTGGCCAGTATCATTCCCCAGGACTTCCCCTTTCCTTTCCATCCTCCCTCCCCTGGTCCATTTTATCTACTCTACTGTGATGTGCTTTTTTACAACTGTGCTTTTAAAAGCACATTTGAAAAGCACATCGACTCATTTGAAACCCACAGCACAAGCTCCCCCATGCATTGTAGGACTTCATATTCTTAGACCAAATATTATCATTAGTGAAAGATTTCCTAATGCTCTACTGTATCCATAGCTTTACATTCCACTTGAAAAATGCTGGGACTATTGGCAATGGTAAAATATTTCAAAGCCCACCTTTTAAATTTTTATACAGGTAACTTTATTTATGGAGTATATTTCCTTTACTAAAAGATTATTTATGAATTTCAGAATTATTTTGAGATTAGCACTATTTTGGCCAAGGAATCCAAATTCTTAAGCTATCACTATCACTGACCTCAAAATCTGTTCAATGGCATTCAAATAATCCTAACTTTATAGTTCTGCCCATAAAACACCCATGGACTCAATATTACATCATAGATATACAGGTTGGGGTGAGGCAGTGGACACAGGCAAAGGCCTGCTGTGAGCACTCCATTCCCCTGAGGGATACATTTGGTCTCTGAAATATGAAGATTTCAGTTAATACCTAAATCTTACAGCTTTTGTAGGGATTGAAAGAATTTTAAGTCATGACAACCTGTCTCTCTTTTACTTCCTTCTGTATCCTTCCTACTGTGCTCTAGCCATCATGCTCCCTACATGTTCTTTCAACACTTCAATTTTATTTCTTCCTTGGGGTCTTTGTGTTTGTAGAATTTTTACATTCTTCTTATTCTTCAGATTCAGCTCAAGGGTTACCACCCCAAAAGTGTGCCATGACTACCAATAAACTGTTCTTCTCATTACCATCTTAGGTCACTTCCTATCTTACCACTGAGCCATTTTTTTTCAAGTCATTTGTCAGCATTTGAGCTTATTTATCTAATTGCTTATTAATTTTTTGTTTGACTACCTCAAAGGAGTATAAATTCCAGGTGGCAAGGATATTCCTGTCATGTTCACTAGCTGTACACTTCATTTCTGGAATAGCACCAGGCATATAATAAGCACTCAAGAAATAAATGAATCGATCAATGAGACACTGTAATATAGTGGAAAAAGCACAAATTTTGGAGCTGGAAGACGTGGGCTTTATTCCAGCTCTGTTCTGAATATGTTCCTTGAAATTCACATTTCAGAAACTTAATCCCCAATGTGACAATATTGAGGTGGAGCCTTGTGGGGAGTGGTTAGTTCATGAGTGCTTTGCCCTTAGGAGTGGATTATTCTTTTCCTCTTTTGCCTTCTACCCTGTCCCAGCACAGTGTTCCTCCCCTCCAGAGGTCACAGGGTTTCAAGATCCAACTTGGAAGCAGAAAGCAGCTCTCATGAGAGAATAAGTTACTGATGCCTTGATCCTAGTTTTCTCAGCCTCCAGAAGTGTAAAAATAAATTTCTGTTCTTTATAAGTTCCCTAGTCTGTGATATTTTGTTATAGCCACACAAATAAGTTCCCTAGTCTGTGATATTTTGTTATAGCCTGACTTCATTCATTAAATTAATTCCTAATTTTCATGTGTAAAAGCATCTGATATTGTTTGGCAAATAACAGGTACTCAATGAAAAGTGTATCTCTGCCCCCACTCAACTGTGCATGTGAAGCAATCCTTAATTCCTAAATCATGAAACTTAGCATGTTGTCAGGAAACAGGAGATGAATATAGATAGACACACACACACACAACACATTCGTACATACACACATATAATGTATATACTCATATATAATAACATCAAATATCACTATATGTCAGTACCAAATGGATGCCAGAAGGGCAAAGGAAATCCTCCTGCTTCTTAGAGATGAAGTCCAAATTTATTTGGCATAACATTTATAGCACTATGCAATGAGGCTTCACTTTGTTTTTTATCTCTCATTTCTTACTGGTGTTTTCTGTCTAAGCATCACCCTATCAACTCCATTGCTCACTTTACTATGTGTATAGACACACGTGCACACACACACACACACACAACACACATTGACCTTTCATATTTTCCTTATCCTTTTATGTGAATTCTGCCTGTCCAAGGCCTAAATTAATTGTCATTTGTTCTGAGACATGTCACTTTTTCTTACACCACTCCAATCCTTACAAATGAAAGCAACTGTTCCTGCTTCTAGAGCCTTGGAGAATAGTGATTATATGCCACTTTCCACTTCTAACTATGTGTTGGATTATGTATTTGCTTTTATCTTTAGTCTAACTCTCAAAAATATGAGGTCATGAATTGCCTTTAATGGTGTAAAATAAGGCAGGTATAAATTGGATGTGCCCTGTGTACATCATAGGTGCCCCCAAAGTAATTATATTTGGGTGAATGAATGTTGCACACCATGACAGATTTTCCTGCCAATGGAGTTGGCTATCTCAGTCCATAGATAGCCAACTACATTCCTCAGGGTCTTAGGTGAGACAGAACATCAATGGAGAAAGAGTGTGGCAGAGGAAACTTGGACATGGTTTCAGGAAGAAGTGAGAGAGAGTTCCACTCATCCAGAACAAAATATATACCCCAAAGGCACACCTGCAGGGACCCACATCCTATAGCTAAACCCCACCAGTCTACAGTTACCACCCAATTAATCCCTATCATGAGATTAATGCACTGCTTGGTTAAGACTCTCATAGTCCAAACATTACACCTCTAAACTCTCTTGCACTCTTTCACAGGTGAGCATTTGGGGGACACCACATATCTAAACCATAACATATGGAAAGCATTTTATAAACTTTTTCTTAGATATTCCTTAAATTATTATATTTAAATTCATATTTTTATTTACTCTTGCTGCTACCAGTTATAATAGATTAAGCATTTCACCTTTTGAAAAAGAAAAATACTCAGCCTCATGCTGTATGAAGAGGTACACTACATAATAGTCTGCCCAACAGAAGCCTGAGGAATTAATTCACCTCCATAGTTTCCCCTTAACTCCCTAATCACAGACAAAATCCAGTCATGCTTTAAGAGAAAATGAGGTTTGAAATCAACTTTGTGTTCCTCTTAGAGTCTTCTCTCATCTCCTAGAGTGACATTCTGTCTAAATCATTTTTTTCTCTAAAGAGTTCATGTTTGATGAAGGATTTGTGAACACAATATAAAGCATTCAGTTCTCAGCATCAACTCTAGAGCATTTCTACATCTGAAGGTAAACAAACTGAATTAGAGTGCAACAGAGAGATGTGTTTCTTCTAGAAGGTACTTTTAACTAGAATATAAGATATCTCTAGTTCTTTACTTATCCTTTCAGTAGCAAAAGCAAGAAGGTGTGCCATTTACTCTGTTCTCATTTGTAGTGAAAATAATTTTTTAATGATTCAAGCACCAAAAAGATAATCTCCAGTCTCTTCTTTAATTCCCTAAAACATTTTTTAGACACTGAAATCCAAGGATAAGGAGAACTGAAAAAATGTTGGTTCATCACTGTATTGTAGTTAATAATTCTCATTCAGGCATAAATGTGACTTGCCACATTCAATCCTTTGTGATATACTTCAAAAGCACAATGTGCTTTTGAAGTCCTCTAATACCTACAACAGCACAATAAATGATAGACCAACTACCAGAGTATTGGCCCTGATTGTAAGCAAATTATGCAATAATGCTTCCTTGAGAGTTTTTGAGCATGTAGCTCATTCTCTCCCAGAAGAAACAGCCACCAGATGGTAAAAGTGACAACCTCAGGAAAAAAAAAATCGAAGCTGAGTTGAAAACAGCAGCTTTATCAGAAGGTCAAGGCACAGATTTCTGTTAGTAAAGCACAACACAGAATTTTAGAGATAAACCTTATTACCCAAATAATGCTATTTCACAGCACTTAATGTTAGATGGGTAGTACATCTGCCTGAGGGTACATTACATTCTCATGCTAGAATGAATCCAAAAGATTTTAACCACCATGACAGAGTGGCGGCAGATAAGACCATATGTAGATGAGTGTTTTATCAGCAAATTCATACATATGTGAATTTCATATATCATACATGCACACAAACCACAATGAAGTACAATCTCATGACTATGTGTTTAGGCATGACACAATGATTTGCTATCTCAGGATGTCTTAGAAATCTTCTAAAAACACATTGGTGGAATTTTACACAGCTGGAACATTTTGCATTTAGGTTACACCAGGGCCATTTTTCCCATAACTACATCTCATGGAAGGCCTGGATAACATTCATTCTGCTAGGCAGTGTCCAGACACTGTCTGAATGAAGAAGAAATTCCAAATGGCAGGCTGGAACATTCATTCATTCCTCCATTTATTTAGCCACTTATTCATTTAAAAATACTAAATTTATACTATAAATCTGGATTGTTTTTGCTGGGTAGTCAAGTCTAAAATTAAAACAGGAAATCTTAAAGAAGTTATGCAGATGAAAATCATCTTTGTTTTTCAAAGTTACACTGCATTTCACCCTCATTTTTACCTAGCTCACACAAGTACATATATAATGCTTACTAAAACAGAACAAACCCCTAAATTTTTTATTTATTAAAAAGATATTTAAGAATAGCATGTGAATCATTCTATATTTTGCTTAAAACTATTAATGAGGACACACTTAAGGTTTAAGGGACAATACCTTGTAAAGTGGAGGTGTGTTTATGGACTAATTCAAGTGCAATGAAAGAAATTCTGGCATGAAATACCTCCTACTCACATTTTACTGGAACATTTATTTCCTTTTATGTGCAGGACAAAGGCAGTATAATTTGCCTTAACTGACTTTTTAGGGGTGGAGGCCTGAAAGGAAAAGTCTAGGGAGATACTTTGCTTGATTGCTAAACTTATTTCAACTTTAGTTTATCCAAAGATGAGTACTATCCAGTTTTGCAGTTAGGTGGATTTTTTTTTAATCCTTTGAAAAGTAAATAATTCTCAAATGTGCCTTATACCTAGAGAATAATTTGACAATCTGTTTCCCAAGATTCATATACTGTAAAATTTTGCTCATTGTCTAGGTATTTCACTAGGTTAAAAGATTTTTACCTATCAAGATGTATTCTCTTTTTTTAATTTTGGTTCATTGTAAACAAAGTAGAATCGTACAATTTGCGTATTCATACATATACATAGGGTAATGATGTTTGTCTCATTCCATTATCTTTCCTTCCCCACCCCCTCTCCATCCCTCATTTTCCTCTATACAATCCATCCTTTCTCCATTCTTCCCTTACCTCCCCCGATCCCTGCTATGTGTCAATCACTCAGCCTTTGGTTTTTTGGAATTGGGTTATTTCACTTAACATGATATTCTCCAACTCCATCCATTTACCTGCAAATGTCATAATTTTATTATTCATTATGACTGAATAATAGTTCATTATGTATACATACCACAGTTTCTTTATCCATTCATCTATTGAAGGGCATCTAGGTTGGTTCCATAATCTAGCTATAGTGAATTGGGCTGCTATAAACATTGATGTGGCTGCATCACTGTAGCAATCTGATTTTAAGTCCTTTAGGTATAGACCAAGGAGTGGGATAACTGGGTCAAATGGTGGTTCCATTCTGAGTTTTCTAAGGAATCTCCATACTGCTTTCCAGAGTGGCTGAACCAATTTGCACTAAACCCCTATCTCCTACCCTGCACAAAGCTCAACTCAAAATGGATCAAGGACCTAGGAATTAGACCAGAGACTCTGCACCTAATAGAAGAAAAAGTAGGTCCAAATCTTACTCATATTGGCCTAGGACCAGACTTCCTTAACGTGACTTCCAAAGCACAAGAAATAAAATCAGGAATCGATAATTGGGATAGATTCAAACTAAAAAGATTTTTCTCAGCAAAGGAAACAATCAACAATGCGAAGAGAGAGTCTACAGAGTGGGGGAAAATCTTTGCCACACACACGTCAGATAGAGCACTAATTTCCAGAATTTATAAAGAACTCAAAAAACTTTACACCAAGAATAACTCTATCAAGGTGTATTCTAAGAAGGGATAAACTAGATAGATGCACAGAAAACACCTGGAGGCACTTCAATCACTCATGAAACTGTGAATTTTGTCTACCCATTCATTTTGACTCCAAGAAAAATGAAAAAGAGATAGAAGCTATTTAATTATATGACTAGGAATACACAGGTAGTAATTTAACATCCATTCTTTTAAAGTACGACTCTGAGAAAGGTTTGTGCCAGTATCTCTATGTCAAAGATAAGGCAAAAAGTAAGTTCAGATAAATTAAGTGGTGGTCTACACAGCCTTGCATGACCGTTCTGTAATAGAAGTAGATAAGGATGTTGGATGGCAGACACCAAAATTTAAAACTATTTGGGTTACAAAGATAAAGTATGTTTCCTTTATTAAATATTAATCAAAGAATCTAATTTGAGTAATGTATAGCATCTTAGCAATATGCCCACACTCAGCAAATTTTAATCATGACATTCATCAAAATAGAACCGAAAGAATAAGATATAAGCTAAGATAGTCATTCTACATAGGCACCGATGTAAATTTTTTTAGTTGTATGCAAAAGCATAATATAGGACTTTGTGTGAGTGCATACTACATGCCTTCCAAATAATTATATTCTCATATTTGGTCACTAAGGGTGTTGCTACTGATTATTTGGATAGCTTTTGCAAATAAATACACAAAACAGTGAATTCCAAGTTATCAACACTACTCTAGTTTCTTTTGTCTTTTCTATACTCCACCCAGCCTATTCATTGTATGAATATACATTCACTCACTTATTTGCTCACTTACTTGTTAATTTATATTCTTTCTTTACCTAGCAATGGTTGACATGCTGGGGGTACAAAGTAATTGCACTAGGCATACTCCTGCCTTCAGGAGACCTTCACCAACCAAAGAAGTTTTATAAATGAAAAATATTCATAGCTATAATGTTATGCAAGTTACTTCACCTGATTCTTGGTTTCCTCCTCAGTAAAATGGGGTTAATATTTTATTGTGTTATCATATTATTCATAGTTGTATGTCCTTGCTTACTTGGTATACGGTAGGCATTCTATGTTCATTAGAAAGTCAATGAGTACATCAAACCGTAAACATATGGATCTTTTAAATAATGGGTACACATTATATAGTAGCTAATATTATGAACAATAAAGAATAGTTTTTCCTTCTTTGAAGGCACTGTTATAGATGATAACAGCAATATACATGATAACTAATATTTGCCTAGCCCTTTATTTTCTCTTCTTTGCTTATTTTTGTAGGCAATTTGTATAATTTTCTACATTTTATAGTAAAAATGCTGAGATATTCAGAGCAGAATTTATTAGCACCACTCTTCTAGAGAAGATGCAGAAGCTAAGAGAGGTCACTTGAATTATCCACACTAACATATTTTATCGGTGGAAAATAATTCTTGAACCCAGGTTTTCTAAGTTCTTGAACCTAGGTTTATTAGGAACTCAATTCTCTTGGAGAACACCTGAGGAATGGTTGTTGTGCAGTCCCATAAAGTTGGAGACTGACTAATTAACCTGTGGCCAGTAACAACTCTATTCACTGGGATTTTTACCAAGTTTTTATGAGTTCATAATTCTAAATACTTAGCTTTGAACTTCCACAATACCAGGACAAATAAGAAAAGGTTTTATGACCATATTGTTGGAGATGATGTGCTTCTTTTAAGTACATGCTAGGGGTTTAAAAAGTGGTGTGAGAATGAATAAACTAATGTTCTTTTCACCAAAGCAGTTCTTGAAAGTGTTGCTCAAAAGGAAGAATCCTTATCCCCATATGAAACCTCCCTTGAAGGTCTCTTTTAATTTCATAGGAAAGAAAGAGATTATATCCACATACACTCACATGCACACACACACACACACACACACACACACACATTAGTAAGGAATAGAAAGAATAAATTTACCTATGTAGAGGGGAAGAATGATGACTCTAAAGTGTACATACTTTCACAAATGATCACTTTTTTAAAGAGGGGACAGAAAAGATGGAAGAAAGGAAATGCTATTGAGATACAACTATGGGTCATGGACAATGCTAGGTACTATGTGTAAAGAGAAGAGTATGGGTTTCAAGTCAGATCTCAATGGCATTCTTCTATTATTACTATTTATTGCTAAGATAATTGATTTTTCCTAAGTCAGTTTCAACATATATAAAATTGGTATAATAATAGGTTTGTTGTGAGAGTTGAAACAGCTACAATATATGAATCTAAAAAGGACACTTCATAGTGGGCATGCAATAAATTATTTGTTTCATATTAATAATTCAATGCAATCAATGAATAGAATATTGCCTTCACTTACAGGATCTTAGTATAAGGTAACACATTCTTTCCACAGGATATGGGGGCAAAAAGTTAATTCAAAGCCCTGTCTGGGCTACACTTGAAGCCACATCACCTTGCCACTTGTAAGTCCTCATCAGCCCTGGATCCTAGATAGCTGGACCCTGAAATCATGCCAAGTCCTCTCTTACATATTCTTACAGATGAACCACTTTAAAGGCAATCTTTCCAGTGATTAAGTGGTTACTTTTGCATCTTAACATATCCATCCTGGTTGCTGAAATGAATCTTCCATAAACAGCTTTACTTGCCACATCATCAGACATATAAAAAGTCTTGAGAAGTTGGGGGATATGCTCTGATTAATGTAAAAATATGTTTTTAAAAAATTTGACAATGTATTCTACTCACTAAAAATCAAGCAAGCACCAACATTGTATTTTGGTACTCATGGATAAAAATAATATAAAAATAATTTCTGTTTTAGAGTTATTTCACAACATTGTTGTCATTCAAAAGAATTTTCATCTACCCTTGTCCCACCTCCAAAAAACAAGAAAAAAAATAGTGAAGGACATTTTGCCATCTACCCCAGGTCACATACAGTATTATGGGGGCCAGAAAGCCTACTCCAGTGGCCTTTTCAAGTATTTGCCTTGAAAAGCTACTGATCACTCCTAGAATATGACATATCCTCATGTCATAGGTTTTTAACCAAGAAAACTACATTGTTTGAGAATGGTCTAGAAAGGCGACATACAATGTCTATGTCCTCAATGTTTGCTAAACCTCTAGAAATATGTATTTGTATATAAGCATATATGTGTGTGTACATGGTATGTGTTATGGTTTTGATATGAGGTATTCCCCAAAAGCCTAGGTGTGAGACAACACAAGAAAGTTTAGCAGTGAAATGATTTGGTTGTGAGAGTTTAATACCCTGATAGGGATTAACTGGGTGGTAACTGGAAGCAAGTAGGGTGTAGCAAGAGGAAGAGGGTCACTGGGGCATGGCTTTGGGGCATATATTTTGTCCTTGGTGAGTGGAATTCTCTCTGTTTCCTGGTGGCCATGTCCTGAAATGTTTCCTCCTCTGCATCCTTTCTCCATGATGTTCTGCCTTACCTCACACAGAGGAATGGAGTTGATCATTTATGGACTGAGACCTCTAAAACTGTGAGTGACAAATAAACTCTTTCTCCTCTAAAATTGTTCTTGTCAGGTTTTTTGTTCACAGCAGTGAAAAAGTTGACTAAAGCAGTGCATGTATACACACACCACACAACCATATTGTGTGTGTATATACTATTATGTATACTTGAGGATTCACCTTGAAAAAGACTTTCACACCATAACCACGTAGAATTAGTATAAGAATATAAAGTTAGGTTAATATTAGGTTAATATTAAATGCTTCATCATATCAGCTACATGATTATCTTGAGAGATCCCAAAAATATTTGATAAAAATCAGTAGACATCCTTTTTGTGTACTGAGGATTGGACTCAAGGTCTTGCACATGCTAGGAAATCACTCTACCACTGAGCTATACCCACAACCCTACAGTAGACATTCCTAATTTTAAAAACCCATTTTGAAAATACTGTTTGTGTACAATAAATCAAAATGAAGTCTGTAAAAACAAAAAAAACTAAAATAAAAAAATACTGTTTGTAATACCTTTCTAACTTAAACTAACAGAGACAATCACTCTACCATTACAATTATTGTTGTTTACAATGTTCTAGCAAATGAAATACAGCAAAACACATAAGCGTTATAATTATTGAGAAAACAATGTAACTTGCCAATAATATACCTGTGAATTTGTAAGAAGAATCAAGTCACTTGAAAAAAATTGGAATCAACAAGAAAGCTAAGTAAACAAACCAGTTATAAAATCCATATAAAATGTTTTTCTATATAACAATTGTAATCAATCAGAGAACATTTTCCCATCTAGTAATCTATCAGCCTCAAATTTAAAACAGTATGTAAAAACAAGTAACAAGAAATATGCAGGACTTACATGAAAACAAAAAGGTACATTCACTGATGTATTATGTACACTTGATTTCAAAAACTTTTCACTCACAATGGGGTTAAGACTTGATAAATCCATCCTATGTGCAAAATACTGTTAAGTCAAAAATTCATTTAGTACACCTAACTTACAGAACACCATAGCTTAGCTAAACAGTACACTGTGGAGTATTGTTGCTTTCCCTTGTGATTGCCTGACTAACTGGGAGCTATTGCTTTCTGTTGCTTCCTGGCATCACAAGAGATTATTGTATTAAATATTGCTAGCATAGGAAAATACCAAAATTCAAATTTGAGATAGAGTTTCTACTGAATGCATATTGTTTTCACAACATTGTAAACTCGGAAAGTTTTAAGTTGAAATATCATCAGTCAGTGATCCTCTGTATTCAATAATCCCATGTACAATGCATTGTGCTAAGTTTTGGAAACTGAAAAATAAACAAAATAGATCTAGTTGCTATAATAATAGAGTATATTTTCTTAGGGGAAAAGTCAAGAACAGACATTAGGCAACTAGTTATGAAGTAAATTATTTGATTTATGATCGCTGTAGGTGCTACAAAGGAGAAGAAATTATATAGGAAAATATACAAAAAGACCTGCCCTAGTGTGGGTAGTCAAAGACTGCTTTTTGGAGGAAATGATATTTCACTGAGTTCTGCAGGATAATGAAGAGGCAACTAGTCTGGGTGCAGGGAAGAACATCTGAGCAGAGGGAACAATGTGTGTGAGATCTTTGAGGCAGAAAGGAGTTAGCATGATGGAGGAACAAAGAAATTGCAGAATTACTTAAGCACAGTGTGTGAGGCACACTGTTTTTCTAATCAGATTGGAAAAATAGGCAGAGCCCACATTATGCCAGAATTTATAGGACATGTTAAGACTTTTTAGTTCTATTCTGAAGAGTATAAGAAACCATGAAAGAATTTTAAACAGACTGGAGTTTGATAATAAGAATGATGATAACCACAATAATGTCATTATATATTTTTACTACATGCCAGAGATTATTCTATTATGTAAAAACAATAGTGTTAATTCATTTATTTCTTATTCTCTGAGATAGGAATTATTATCACATCCATCTGTCAGATGAGAAAATTGAAATATAGAAAGGTAAATAATTTAGGAGATTACAATGACTGACTACAACATGAAGGAAAGATTGATGGGAAAAAAGAAAAGGTAGCAGAGTTGATTCAGAGACTACTGTGCTCAAATTCATAAAAAGGAAGCAGCTTAATTTGCTGGTGAAAAAGATTCAGAAAGTGAACAGATTAAGAAAGATACAAGAATGTAAAAATGGATAGGATTAGGCAACTTTTCAGACATCACATGAAAGAAAGAGAATTTCTTCTGACTTGTCTCTGGGTTGTAAAACCTGATGATCCATGCACTGAGATGGGAAATTATGATGGAAATAAGTTGAAGGATTAGATATAAGGTACATGTTGAACATGTTTCAGTTTGGTTGCCTGTAAGGTATCCTGGTGGAAATGCTAAGTAGTCAATTAGATCTGTAGCACAGAGGGAAAATATATTTTCCCATTAATTTTGAATAAACAAATTATGAGATCATCTAGAGAGAGTAAAGAAGGAAAACAGACTCAGGACTGAGGCTGTAGCATCTCAGGCATCAGAAGATATGTAGAAGAACAGTTAAGATTGATTAGGAAAGACTGACTATAGAGACAAAAGTCAGAACAAATATTGCTTCAAGATGAATGGAGTTTGTGTTTCACTAACCTTTTGGTTCTCTGAAGAAAAAGTGCTTCCTGGAGCATTCAGCACAATAGAGCCAAGAAGATTGTTATATAGAGACAAAGGAGGAGGAACTCTGAGATAGTACTGATCATACTACAAATCCAACATCTTATGCTTGATTTCCTGGATAAATATATATATATATGTATATATATGTACACATATGATTGATATATATAAATATATATATAAGTATATATATGTGTATATATATATATATACATATGTATATATATATATTTTCCTTTCTTTTTTGCAGTACTGGAGATGGAACAACCCAGGGGTGCAATACCACTGAGTTACATCCTTAGATCTATTTACTTTTACAGTCAGGATCTTACTATGTTGCTCAGGCTGGTTTTGAACTTGAGATCCTCCTGCCTCAGCCTCCCAAGTTGCTGGTATTACAGACTGTGAACCACTGCACCCTGCTACTTTGTATCATTCATGTGACATGAACAATAACAGAGGTTCTCATGTGCTTCTGGTGGAACTTCAGAGGAAAGCAGCTGAAAAGCAGTGGGTCTCCCATGGGTCTATCATGCTTAAGAATGAGGTGACTTCAAAGCAAAAGCTTCAGGAGAAGCAACCTGTGCTAGGATCATTTAGAAGATGGTAATGATACTAAGGATATCCATGATAACATCTGAGATAGGTACAAGTCAGCCACAGGGGAGAGCAGTACTCTCACAAGAACTAAAGCATAATTCAAAAGTTGTTCAGCTATAGACTTTGGACACAGATGCTAGCAGCATATCTGAAGGCAAGAAAAGACAGGGAAATAGCCACAGAGTTTAGGAAGAATTCAGAGGACAATAAAAGGAGCGATTCTGCAAACTAGCTACAAATTCATTACTATGAGGGCTGGGGATATAGCTCAGTTGGTAGAGTGCTTGCCTCACAAGCACAAGGCCCTGGGTTCAATCTCCGGTACTGAAAAAAAAAAAAAAAGTTCATTACTATGAAGACATATTAGATTGCTTGGTCTTTCAAGCTGCCTAGTCAAAGGGAGGGAGAGACGTGTTGAGAGTTAAGAAATAGCCCTGATAAGAAGTTTGAAAAGTGAAATTGTGAAATTAATTATTTATTCAATAGGATTGTTACACAGTAATCCAGAGTAATTATGGCATGATATACTTTTAACCTGAAAAAGAGGGTTTAAACTGGAAGATTCTGAGATACTTTTAATGTGAAAATCAAGTGCCCCTCCCTTATTAGTAAAAAGGATGAAATCAGCTGTTGCAATAAAGAACATTGAATTTTTACCTTTCCATCTTCAAGTATATACAAATCCATTTGAGACGTGGATAAGGAGTTCATTGGAGACCTTATCAAGAGCTCTACAGAACTCACTGGTCACAGAAACCATGTAAGGATGGTTTGGAGAATGAGAAGAATATAAGCAAATGGAGGCAGAAAAGAGAAGCATGGTACAAAGGATCAGTAGAATTAGAAGTTCACTTGAGGTATGGAAGGAAGAATTCTATTTATGTTGGCAAAGAACAGAATAAATTTAATTGTTTATAGGAGAGATCAAGAAATGAAATGAAAATTAAGAAAGGAGAAGATGATGGACATGGTAGAAAGGAGATATGGTACAGAAAACACAGGTCTAATTGACTTCAAGGAGAATATGACCCTTTTTTTTTTTTTTTTTGAACCAGGGATTGAACTCAGGGACACTTGGCCACTGAGCCACATCCCCAGCCCTATTTTGTATTTTATTTAGAGACAGGGTCTCACTGAGTTGCTTAGGGCCTCACTGAGTTGCTGAGGCTGGCTTTGAATTCGTGATCCTCCTGCCTCAGCCTCCCAAGTCGTTTGGATTACAGGCGTGCGCCACCACGCCTGGCCGAGAATATGACCTTTTTAAATAAAACTAAAGAAAACTCCAAAGGGATTACTAACAGAGTTGACCATTTGTGTCAGAAATCATCTGATACAAAATTTACAGATAAAATACAGATCTGTGACATAAGATGCTAAAGCACAATAAGAAAAAAATGTAAGCATGTGAATTAAAAAATGGGCAAGGGGAATGCACTGGTAATTTAATAAAATCAACCTGCAAATCTTTACAATTATGTTTAACCTCATTAGTTTAAAATGCAAATTTAAAAAGGAAACAATTTTGCCTTTCAAATTGTCAAAGCTAAAAATTAGATAAACTGCCAGGCTCACTAGCACACACCTGGAATCCCAGCAGCTCTGGAGGCTGAGGCAGGAGGATCATAAGTTCAAAGCCAGCCTCAGCAACAACAAGGTGCTGAGCAACTCAGTGAGATCCTACCTCTAAATAAAATGAAAAATAGGGCTGAGGATGTGGCTCAGTGGTTGAGTGGCCCTGAGTTCAATCCCCGGTACACCCCCAAAAATAGATTAATAACCTATGTTTATTTCCTTTGCAGTACTTAAAGCATGTATAATTGTTTTATAAACTGCTTGGCTCATTTATTTTAGTCTCTTATTCACCCTCTAAACTGCCCATTTTAAGAAGACAGTAGAATGTCTATCTAGTTAATGTTTAGATTTTTAATTTCTTATATATCATCAGGCATGTATTAGGACCTCAAAAAACATCTATCAAATGAATGAATGCAGATTGGTAAGAGAATAAGTCACTTGCATGCTCTGTTCTTGTGAATGTCTAGTGGTGTGAATGACCTGGAAAGCAGCTTGAAAATATCTATAAAAGGTCAAGATCATATTCTTTAAAGTAGTCACTATAATTTTAGGCATTAATCCAAAGTAAATTATCAATATTCATATAATTTAGGATAAGAATATTCATTAAAGTATTACCTATTTTAGGATTTTAAATAAATGTCCAATGATAAATACCCAATTAAATAAATTCTTGTATGTAAATTTTATACTGAACAACCATTAGAATTTATATTTTAGAATATTTTTATGGTGTAGAATAATGCAATCTAAATTTACTGTTAAGTGAGTAAATTCTACTTTAAAATAGTGCCTACTATGCAACCTCAGTTTTGTTAAAAAAAAGTGGAGATACATAAAATGACTAAAAATCACACAAACATTCCAATAGAAATTATCTCTGAATTTGATTACAGGGAACTTTGTTTTCTTTGATCTTCTCTTTTTTAAGAGCATTATATTTACATATAGTATTTGAGTTCCTTTTGACATAATCATACATACAAGGAATTTGATTTCAATCCCCATTCCCTCTCCACATTCTTCTCTTCCTCCCTCCCCTTCTTCTCACTCATTTACTGATTCTTTGATCTTTTGTATGTCCTGCAAAATTTATACATAGAATCAAAAAATAATTTTAAAATAGCTTAAGAATTCCTGCCAGGATCCTTCTGATCTTAGGAAACTAAAATTTCTTCTATTCTGTTCAGAGAAAAGAAAACTTATGGCTTATTTTTATAAACTTCAAATAATTCTTCATCGTTCTGATTTTAATTTTAACCTTTTAAAACATTTTCACATAACAGCTTCTTTATATGTATGGTGATAAATATACACACATATATATTGCTTATGTTTTCAAAAAATCAATCTCTATTTTTTGAATAATAAATACTCAAATCTAACAGTATTGTTAAGCCAAATGTAAAACAGATTAGAATCTCCATCCAAAGGGCTAAAGACAGATATAAAAATTTAACGACATATTAGTTTTAGACTTTAACTATGAATAACTTTAAAAGCAATCTTGAAATAGAATTGTGTATTTTTATATGACTTCTGTGGCCTTTATTGGTTAATAGAGTAACTTTGGGTTTAGAGTAACTCATCTGTGCTATCTGCATTAGAATAAAGCCTTCTCTCTTTACAAGATTTCTCTTTTTCACAGACAAACATGAGAAATAAACTCCTTATATTTCTGTTTCTGGGTACTTTCTAGAACAAGTGCCCTAATGCATGTGTACAGGTATCTTCTGTGTGCAACTCCAACTTAACATTGATAGTGCTTATTTAACTGGTAACAGCATACCTAAGCAGGGTGTGGCAATGCTGTTTAGAAAATGTCACTTTCATACAAAAATGCATGACAGTTAAATAATTCTGCTATGTCTTTAATTCTGATTTTCTTCCATAACACCCACAACTCTTCCCATTTTGCCTGATGATTCATGAGCACTGTGGGAACAGTTCAACTCATCCTGTCATCCTTTGCCTAGATCTAACTGTGCATAACAGTGAAAAGACACAGACAAAGTTCTGAGAGGCAATGGAACAAACTAAAAATGTGCATTTTGTGGATTAGACAATAAGAAGTTGCACAGATTCTCCTATGAAGAATTACTGAAAGTATTGTAAGTCTAGTTTGAGCACCTACCATTATGTGGCACAAACAGATAATGGTAAATGTTGAGTTCATGGATGATTAAACATAGATGAATGGGAGAGAAATGAAAGTAATGGAAAAAGTCTGAAAATCTCTGAAGAGTCTCATATTTTTCCATGGGTCTCCAAAGGGTTGCAACCAGGTCTGCATTAGAATAGTTTGGTGTTACAAGTTTTGCATACATGATCTCATTTCCTTTTCACAATAACTCTATGAAGTGGGCAGAGGCATAGAGTGGATGAATGTGTAGATACACTGGAATTTGAACCTAGACTGTCTGACTCCAGAGATAATTCCAAACTATTATACTGATGGTTTTCAGAGGAATTTTAAATGATGAAGCCTGTTGTTTAAGACTCAAATTGAACTCAGCAGGGAACCCATTTTGATACACATTCTAGGAGTCCCTGGTCATCATAAGGTTCCCATTCCCTAAGGTTTGAATATGGTCCATATGTTAAAGGCTTGGTCCTCAATGTAGTGGTCCTAGGAGGTGGTAGAAACTTTAAGAGTTGGGGCCTAGTGAGAAGTCTTTGTGTCACTGGGGACATTTCCTCAAAAAAGATTAAAGTACTTCTCTGGTGACCACAAGACAGGGTCATTATAAAAGGAGCAATTTTGGCTCCTCCCCTCCTCTCTGCTTCCTGGTTGTGATGCTGCCTATGGAGCCCTTGTTAGGGTGCGCAGTATGCTTTTTGAAATTTCAGGCTCCAAAATTGTGCATTAAATAAATCTCTTTTAAAGTTGGCCTGTGTCAAGTCATAGCAACAAAAAGCTAACTAGTACACCATTCACATTTAGCTCTGAATTGTCAAGCTTTTCAGCATTGCTTCTGCTAAAGCCCTCCTGCATAAAGTCAATCCTTTAACCTCCAGAGAATAATTTCACTATCTCATAGTTCTGGAGGCTGGAAGTCTGAGATCAAGATGTTGACAGGGTTGATTCCTTGTGAGGGCAGCATGGGAGAATCTGTTTCATGTTTCTCCCCAGGCTTCTGGTATCTTTTGGGGAGAGCATAATTTAAATCATAACAACTGTTAACATCTTCATATGTAAACTAAAACATTTATTTGTTTATTACTGGCCTTCCTCCTTAGAATATTTGCTCAATGGGACAGGGATATTTTGCTTAATCATTGTTATGTTCCCAGGATATAAAATTGTGCCAACACAGCGTAGTGCTAGTTAAATATACATTAAATGAATGAACTCTAAGTCATTTGCTGAGGGTAGAGAGCTGAATAAGTAGGAGGAGTGTGTGAGATAAAGTTAGAACATTATTTGGACCCAGATCATAGAAGACCTTTGATTATCAACACACTTAGAAATGTCAAGTTAGTTGTATCTTATGTCTTCAAATTAAAAAAAAATACAAGCTTGCTTCAATTTTCTAAATACTGCTGAATGTATATTTTATTCAAACAATTATCTTGTTAATTCATTGCATTTAGTGTTTTAAAAATAATAAGAAATTTTTACAGACTTGATTTCTTATGTTATCTTGTATTTTACTATCTACACATTTGGTATCATCTATAGATTTTCAAAACAGCTCTTTATCAATCAGGAGATTACTTGTCGTGAAAACAATTCCTCCTGCTAGAAATGTGGATGGTATATGTTATGCCTGGATAAAGGTAATTGTTCTTATTTTCTTTTTGTCTATCAGGTTGGTTCTCATTTTTGTCAGAATGCATTGGAATGACACTCTTATATTTAAGATTTCCTCCCCTTAGCAGCACCACAGTGGAAGAAGTTTTAGTCTTTGGCTAATTGGATCAATCAGGCATTTGTGGGCAATATTCTACTTGACTGATGTCACCATCTGAGGCTATGCAGCCAGTAAACAAGGAAACACAGGGGCAAAAAACACAAGTAGCAGCAGTTTAAGTGGAACAAATGTGTGGGTTTTAAAAGTATATCTCCTAACTTCAGAGTTTAACATACAATTTATAAAATAAATTACTTCTTTTTTGGCATGTTCTGCTAGAGACTTCTAAGCTGTCAATTAGTGTTCTTAAAAGCAGTCTTTTTATTTTAGCTTAATGACCCTGAACTCAAAAGTCATTCAGTCTGCTGGCAGATGAAAATGATGTACAACAGATAGGTCAGAGGAAAGGTGTTTCAAGAACCTGAACAGGTTTTCTTCCACAGAGTCTTTTCCTAGGATGACTGAATAAATAGTATTTAGATGTAATGTAATAGATCCAGGCTTAGCAGAAAACTTTAAATTGGGAGGACTAAGAAGTCATCTATTAAATCACTCTGTATTTACAGACTAGATGACAAAGACTCAAAGACTGAATGGATTTCCTTGAATTTTTTGGTGCAGGCTCTAAGAGGATGGAAACAGGAAGAAGGTCAGGTACCCAACAAACATTTGTGTTATCTGAATTTCCCAAGATAATTCCAATTTCAGTTTTGAAGATTTACTATCCAAAAAACTATCCAATGGCCTCCAAATTTCAATACCTAAGATACATGTCTCAGTGCTTCTCAAACTTGAATGCTATACACAATTTCACTGTCAAATGTATTCCAAAGACAAACTGAATAGTGGAGACAGCCTGCCTCCCTACCTTGCCAGGTAGAAGGATGTACAGCAGGAAAAAGAGGTGATCATTGGATGTTCCTTAGTTGGAAAAATTACATACTTTAGCTACTTCACACAGAGAAACACAGTATTTTTAAATTCTAGTGAGGAAAACTAAAGGAATAATTCTAAACTCAATTCTAAAGTTCACAGTGAATAAGATCTATACTGTGCTGACCATGGAGTTTTAAATATGAATGTCACATTGTCCCTGCCACCAAAGACATTCCTTAAAAGTGAGTGAACTGTAAATTTTATTCCTGAAAAAGCAAGTGACTATACTTCAAGAATCCTAATCTTCCTTCATTGCCAAACCTAGAACTTTCATAAGATTATTACATAGAACAAAAAGTATACAGTACTATATTAAATATTTAATACTTTTAAAAACACAAACAAGAACGAACACAGTATTTAGTACTAGAGTGTATATTTTATTTTATTTTTAATGTTATATTTTATTTTTTTATTTTGATTTAGAGTATATATTTTAAAACTGCATAAAAGTTCTAATGTACAAAGCTTTTTTCCAGTTTCACCAGTTAAATCATATTCTTAAGATAACAAACAATAAATATATTTCACAGCACACAAAATAGAAGGCCTAGATTTACTTACCACAATCTCAAGAAGGGGGAGTATGAATCTGAAACTACCTTCTAACTGTAAGTTGGAAACCTCAATAAAATGTTTCAAAATAAGTCAATCTATGAAATTCTTTAAAAAATCACTGCATCATTTATTTTCTATATAGGAAAGCAAGTTAAATACTTGTTAATTCTCTTGGAAGGAAGAGAAAAAAATCACACTCTCACCAACACCTACAACAGGCAAAAATGTATTTTCGGCATTGTCAAACATACAAAAAATATAGGGCATAGTGGTTATACAGAACAATCCGCATCTACACTATAGAAATTTATCACACATGTACAAGTAGAAAAATAAGTATATGCTTCATTTCTAAGCAACTAATAGAGTAAAATATTCATATATCACCACTTTTTTAGTACTTCATTTGTGTCCAACTTGTGACCTAAATGAGCATGACAGCAGAAATAAATCACTCTTTTGCAAAATGGACAAAAACAAAAGACAGGGTAAAATGCATGAAATTAATACTTGTAAGCTTAGAAGTAAGTGGCCCTAATTGGTTCTCCTCTTCAACTTGTTTTTAGAGAATCACCTCATTCCAAGTGGAACTAACTGTTCTGAGAAATTAACCCACACAAAGAACAGAAAAACTAAGTGGAGGTCATCATTAAAAAGACAATGTTATCTTAGAGAACACAGGGCCAAAATGCCACAATCCAGATGTTTAAGTTAGATAACCAACACATACATGTACGTTGTAAATAAAAGACGATTATGTATATAGACCAATGTTATATATCTCTTGATTATGGTAGCCAAAGACTGAGATGTCTTCTTTGACTTAAGCTAGAAAGGCATCATGAAAGTGATAAAGTGGGTTTTGAAAGAGAAGAGTGAACTTCACACCTATGGAGAAAGAGGCAATCACAGCATACTGAAGAATGGAGGGATAGCTGTTCAAAACTGAGAATTAGAGAAGAGAGCAGTGAAGAGGGGAAGGAGCAAGTTTAGGTCATTGAAGCCTATGGTAAAGTTTCAATATGAATGCTCAATAGCATCCCCCAAGGTAAGTCTGAGCCAATTAGGGCCACTTACTTCTAAGCTTACAAGTATTAATTTCATGCATTTTACCCTGTCTTTTGTTTTTGTCCATTTTGCAAAAGAGTGATTTATTTCTGCTGTCATGCTCATTTAGGTCACAAGTTGGACACATGTGTGCATGTGTGTGTGTGTTCTCTTAGAATTTATAAAATTTCATTCATTCATTCATTACTTGTCGAACATCTACTCTTACTCAAGTACTAGGACTCCAGGACTACAATGATAAACCACATATAAAGGTATGACAGTAAGTGTGACATAGGGTGGTCAGGGGAGATGCACATAGAGGGTAGCTTAGGCTTGGGTACAATGGACTTCATACACAAAGGTTAGGGAAAAAAATTGGAATGAAGGGTAGAGTCAAGAAACAAAAGGACAAGACAAAGTATTTCTTCTGACTTATATTAGGATTAACTTTCTATTTAATTACAAAGCTTACATGGAACTTTTAAATCTTTTCTGAGTTTTAGATTCTTTAATATATACAAAGCATGACATCAAGTGCAGCTGTCCTGGCTTTTACTCTGGTCAAGGCTCTTGGTTAAATGGCTGAAGGCAGTTTTCAAAGAATATACTGTATGCACATTTATTCTAAGTGTTTGTTTGAAAAAAATGTTAGGTTTCATATTGGATTACTGACAGAGCAAAGCAGATTCACCAAGATGTATTTAGAGACTTTGAGCTTATGGTTGCAGAATCATGTGATGTGATGAGATAGTGAAGGCAAAAGTGCTTAGGAAAAAACAGAGGAAGCATGATGTAACTATTTGACTCCCTACTGCCTTCTTTCTGATGTATATATTGTTTCCAAAAGTGAGTCCCAAAATAATGGTACATAAAAAATAAAAATTTCAATCCTTTACTTATAAAACATTGTTTTTTCTGACATGGTTCTTTATTCATTGAGAACTTACTATGTGCAAGGCATGGTGCTAAATGTTGTATACTCACTGGTAAACCAAACAAGGATGGCTATTTGATTTCATAGAGTTTGTTTATCTACTGACAGAGAGAGGCATTAAAGAAGAAATAAGCAAATAAAATTAAATTACAAGTACTATGGGAGAAAATAATGACAGGGCCTAGCTGTTTTAGATTAGAAGGTTACCAACAGCTTATTTGAGGATATACTGGTGAAACTAATGCTTGAAAAATAGCTGGGAGTTGCTAAGCCAATAGCAGAGGAACTAGCACTTCAGCAGAATTAGTGTTTCTTTAAATCTTGGATTTTCAGGGCATGAAAGTATCCATGAGTCTCAACCAGAAAATGGGGAAAAGAAATTATCAAAATTATCAGGAGCAAGCAAATATTTGGGATCTTTAAGGAGAGCTATCTCTAGAGAAGCTGATCAGAATATTATTGTCCTTGAACAAAGGTCACTACAAATACTACAAAAGAATTTAAAAAGTTTAAACAATTAAGCTGCATTTGGCATGATGTGGCATAGATAATCAGGCAGGAAATCTGAAGAGACATTCTTACCTCACTTGTTTTTCCTGTGATATAGTGATGAGGTCACAAGAATCAGAATATTTTTAAAAGGTAAAAGAATATTTTCAAATATGTGAGAGAAATTGAAACGTCTAATATCTTCAAGGGAATAGAATGAAGATTCCAGGGCAACTAAGAGAAGAAATATATTCTCTTCCTATTTTTGATGTTTTTAGTTCTGGAGGCATACCTGAGGTCACATGATTTCTTAGGGCAGGGATAAGGAAACTGGTGGAAATATCATCTCAAAATGACTAGTTTAGGCTATAGGAGATTGTACCTGCTAAATATTCATAGGATTTTTTAAAAAGATTTCTGTATTAGGTTGGATTTGAGTCCAAACTACATGTGGGAAATACTATGCTGCAAAATGTTCATAGCTAAACTGGAAGTAGTGAATCTTCATTTAAAAGATACCTTGCAATGTAAGTAATCATTTTATTTTTGATTGATCAAAATAACCTATATTTTCTTAATATATTTTATAATCCAAAATTTCCTTCCAAAAGAAAGAGTGATAAAGATATATAGCTTTTTTCCTAAATGGCAGGTAGGTTGACCCTGGGTAACTCCTTATACTTCTGTGAGACTTCATTTTTCTCATCTGTCAAAATATATAAAATATTGTACTGTTGAATGAACTGCCAGACTTCTCCAGCAACAATATTTTCTGATTCTGTGGTATGCATTCTCTTTTGTTAGAAATTCAGTTTCCTTTCTTCCTTGATGTACATATTACTGTGTGTGCACTTGGCAAGATGGGAGGAATTCAGTGTGAAGGATACTACCCACAAAGAGCTATAGCTTAGCAGAGGGGTGAGATGAAGTGACTAAGAAATAGGCCATGAAGACAGAGTAGGATGTGAACCTGGGTGTTCCAGTAACATTGAGGGGGATCTTCTGACACAACCAAGAAGAAGGGAAAAGAGTCTGAGGAAGAAGAAACAGATACTTGTAGCCAATTATTGCTTCACTGCAACTACATGATTAATTTACTTGTACTATTTTCTTAATTTCACAGAAAAAAAAAAAGACTATTTCAGTGTCACCTGTGAAGTGGTTTCTCAAAGCCTAAGAAGCTATGGGGACTCAGAGGACATGCACAGGAGTGATTCTGGCCTTGACAATGCTCAGAAGCACATTCATATTCACAGTTTGACAGCTCATCTTAACACCCATCTGAATATAACATTGCTTTTTACTCCTTAAAATTATTAACACCTATTAGTTGTACAAATTAATGTGTTTCACTGTTTACCTTCCTCACTCTGCCCCTCCTCCCAGACCCATCCCCCTTCCTTAGGAGTTCCTCTACTACTTTCAGGTGCTTTAAAAAAATATTATATATTCCACATATGAGAGAAGACATGTGATTATCTTTCTGAGTCTGGTTTATTTTGCTTCACATGATGATTTCTAGTTCCGTTTTCCTGCAAATTACATGATTTCAGTTTTCTTTATGACTGAATAATACTCCATTGTGTATATGTACCACATTTTCTCCATCCATTAATTTCTTGATGAGCACTAGGCTGATTCCATAGCTTGGTTATTGTGAATACTGGAGCAATAAACATGGGTATGTAGGTATCCCTTTTATGCTGACTTCATTATCTTCAGCTATATTCCCAGGAGTGGGAAAGCTAGATCACATGGTAGTTGTACTTCTAGTTTTTTGAAGAGCCTCCAAACTGTTTTGCATAGTTGCTATATTAATTTACATCCCCATCAACAGTACATAGGGGTTCCTTTATTCCCATATTCTTATAAGCATTTACTGATTTTGTTTTGACATTTTGAATACCCAATTACCCAGTCAAGAGGGAGACAGGTCTAGTTCCCAGCACCAAATATTTGAAGGTGGCTTTTGTCCAGATAAAAATGAATTGTATCACTTGTAGTCTTGTCATAAAAAACTTCCCTAGTGACTCTGTGTGTGTGTGTGTGTGTGCGTGTGTGTGTGTTTAGGTAAGTGTGTGTATACTAATCTAGACTGGGATTACATTTAAGTTTATACCACTACTATATCTGTAGAATGTTCTGATGCTTCTTCAAGGGCAAAACTTGTTCATTCCATTCTTCCCCCTTTCTGATAGTGTCTGAAGTCCAGCCAACAGAGTGTAGCGATAACAGCAACTACCATGCTAGCAAAATGTAAAGACAATGATTATTTTGGAAAAAAAGATGCCATTTCCAGGGAAAAAGTCTGTTTGGGTGACTAAATTCAATAAAAATCTATTCTACTTTTTTCCATAGCACTTACAACATAGTATACTATTTATCTTATTTATTCAGTTTATTTAGTGTCTCTCTTACTAGGATATATGTTATCTAAGGGAAAGGATTTTTATTTGTTGTCTGCTCCTATGCACACTGAGCCTAGAAAAGAACAGAATACAATCAAAGGTGATCACTTATTTATTTTCTGATGCAATGAAAGTTGTTCAAGGAGCAGAAACTTGTAGGATGGAAAATGTGTATCTATGAATGACTCTAAAACTAGGATACTAATTTTTTTTCTCTTTGACCAAATATATGTACTCTTTTGATGGATAAGAAAGTTGGGGCCACTAATATTATTGCTGCAAGAAACTACCAAGGGAGGTCAACTTGTAAATTCTGGACTGGGGCTAGTAATTGTTGACACAGGACTTTTCAATGCCCAATAGAAGAGAAAGGCACCCAAGAGTTAAGAGGTCTTCAGGGAAGCCTTCTAGAAGGAGATAATACCTAAGCTTGCCCATGATGATTGACCAGACCTTGGTTAGGCAAAGGTGAAGGGATGGAGAAGAGCATTTAAAGAGAACAGGAGCTAGAAACAGAACCCCATGAGTTCAGGGAATTCCAAATAATGCCATGTGCCTGGAGTATGGAGGCAAGGTAGTGCTAAGGAATGAGCTGGAAACTTCAGTGAGAGTAGACTACACTATGCCTTGGGTACTGTACCTAGAAGATTGGATTTTTTCCCCTAAAAGTCTACAGGGAGTAATGAGTATCATAGTCAAGCTTTATTTTGGTCACAGTGGATAATACACTGGGCTGGGTAAGCCTGTAATATAATCCTGATGAGACCTGATGGTGGCCTCAAGTATGCAGTCTGCCTGGGAAACACAGGTGGGACTAGAAAGAGAGTGGGGGCATGGAATTGACAGAATTCAGTGGCTGACTATGTGATCAGTGAGGGTTGCTTTCTGGATAACAGATGGTGAAGCTGAGGGAAGAATAAATGAGAAGAAAGAGTGCTCTAGACTGACATAATTTCATGATTTTTCTCCATCCCTGGTATTTTCATATGAACCCAATACACTGGATAAGATACTTAACTTTCTGAACTTTATTTTCTTCTTCTGTATAAGGGTTTAGTAACAACTACCATGTTTAGTTTATATTAAGAAATAGGGTGTGGAAAAATCAAAATAGGACTGAGTTCAGGATCTATTTGAAATTTAGATTAATTATCTCCTATAACCTTCAACTTTCTAATTTACAAAATGAGGATAATAAAAACCTAAATGGTTGTTTGTTGTTGAGTTTAAATAAAATTGGTGTGTTTGGGGAGGTGGTTCTAGCATGTTGCAAATACTTGGAAGCTCTCGTTACTATCATTATTATAACTGTGTCATAAGGAAATGACAAATTAAAACTATTCAGTCCATTTAGTAGATGATTTTCTAAAGAAGTGAAGGATATGGTTTTGCAAAGTAGAGAAAATTTTAATAGTGAGCAAGCAAGGCAAAAGAATAAATAGGAGGCAATTGGCTGGAACTGAGATTTGTAACTAACACATGACGGGAAACTCTGGGTCAGGAACTCTGCAGTTGGCTAAAAGTTAATTTGTGTGTATAGTCAAGGCCAAGTCTCCAGAGTCTTCCACGTGGCATGGAAAGTGGGTAATAGCACTTTTTAAAATTTAGTGCACTTTCATTTGGGCTCAGTAAAACAGAAGATTAAAATTGTGGGGAGTAGAAAGATCTATTATATTTACTCCACGCATCCAGGGCAGGAGATGGAAATATCTCACTGCGTTTTTCTTTTGGAATTCTTACTGCCCAAGGGGACTTCTTGATGAATACAAAACTCAGAGGAGGAGCCACAGCAGAAATAAAAACACTATGAAGTATTCCACAGGCTCATCTTCATCAGACCACAGTGCCAAGGCAGTCAAGAGGGAGCTTGTGATGAGAATCACAGACTTTCTGGTATAGAGTATGTCTTTGGCTGCAACCGTGTAGTCTGTGGCGGCTTACCAGATGGCCAGAAAATTCTGTGGTGAATTGGGGCCTGGCAATTCAGTAGTGGCTTATAAATGTTCAGAAGGCTCAAATTGCTCTTGAGGTTTTCAAACTATTCAGCTTTGACATGCTTCATATGTAACAGTGTAAGTATGGTTATTTAATCTCCTTTTCTGGACTTTTTAAGAACTAGCAACCATGCTTCTACCACTAAAACGAAAAAATAGTCCCACATTTTCACAAAGAAACTGTTTTCTCTGAATGAAACTTCAGCAATGCTAGAGAGTATAATTTTAGGTGATAATGAACAAGTTTGTGTGTGTGTGTGTGTGCACACGTGTGTGTGTCTTTCAAATGCTTTCTACAAACTTTGTATTTATTATTAGACTTTTTTTTTTTTTTAGTTCAGACAAGTTTGGGAAGCACCAATTTGTTCTCAAGGTTATTATCAACAGATGTTTCACCATTTTGATCACACAGGATAAGTCACTTAAAAGACCTGCTGTGTATGGAGCACCCAATGTAAAATAATCTGAGAGAATGAAAGAATGTCTCCACCATATGGCTCTGTCTGCTTGTGGCTATAAATTGTGCATTATGAATGCGAACTGGGTTAATATTCAATTTCCTTTCTCAGGATTCCAAGAATGATACACAGCCTTCTAAGATAAATTTATTAATTCAATAACCCTGAGATTCAAAAAAATAACTGATTTCACAGTCCGTGTTGCCTTCATTTAATGTCATTACACTTCCTTCCCCACTAAGCACAAATGCAGACTCAGTGTTCAAGTTAAGAAACATCCCTTTGGAAACCAGACGCAAGAATCCCTAGATCAGCCATTCAAATGCTGAGCTTCCCAAAGGGAAAAGCACAATGCTCTGTGAAACAGGACAGTCGGCCTTGACAAAGTGGACAGAAAAACACTAAAACTGCAGTGGAAGCAGTTCTTCGGGAAACGTGCATTTGAGCCAGTCTCAATTCAGATCTCAGATCTATCAATTCATAGCTGTGCTACCTCCTGTAAGTCACTTAATCACTCAATGCCTCATTTTACAAGATAGATGTGATGATTTAGGAAGTTGTTGCAAGGAGGATTACAGAAGGCAATACAATTGATAAATTTAATAACAAATTTCATATTTCCAGAATACAGTCACCTTTTTGTATCTGACGGTTCCCCATCCACAAATTTATCCAGCTGTGGATCAGAAACAGGGGAAAAAATGTCTCTCTACCTAACATGTACCAAGTTTTTATTGTAATTATTCCCGAAACAATATGATACATCAATTATGTAGCATTTAACATTGTATTAAGATATTGCAACTAATCTAGAGATGATTTAAAATATTTAGGAGAATGTGTGCTGGTCATATGCAAAAGCTATGCCATGTTAAATAAGGGACCTGAACATCCTTGAATTTTGCTATCTATAAGGTTCCTGGAACCACCCTGCACATACCAAGGGACAAATTATATATATATATGCATATATATCCCTTATCATCAGGAGAACAAACATCTGAGTGATGTGTAGCTTGCAGGTAGAGCAGTGTGCTGCATTTTAACTGTATCTGAAAGTGTTGGCAAAGGAAAAGGATTTGGTCATTTCACCTAGGAGCATCCTTGAGGCACTGCCAAAGTGATAGACCATGCTGAAAAGCATGTATCATACTTTCTATCAAAACAGCTCAGGTTGCAAACAGTCTGTCCCTAAAGTTACAAACTTGATGAGTAGGTGGTTAAATAACACTAGCATGAATTAGTACATGATACAGGAATAAATATTCCTTGCAAAATATTTTGTTATTTGTATATTTTATCATTGAATGCAGGCACAGGGAAACCTACCATGGATTAAGAAACATTCATCTTATTAACTGGCCAATGTAGGGGTCTGGATTTTTTGTTTTATCATGGCAAAATGAGCAAGAAAGGCTTTTTTTCAGGCTTATTACATGGAATGGTTATGTAGATAAAGAGGATGACAAGCCTAGTAGGAGCTCAAGATAGATCCCCTGTAGTAAGGACTCTCATTCACGTGTCTCTTTCCTTCTAACTCTTAAGCTGTCTAAGGGTGGATATCATCTCATCCACTACCTAATCATGGCATCTTCTATGCCTGTCCTAGGAGAGGTGACCTATTTGTGTTTATTGATTGAACAAACGATGAACTTCAGGTACCATAGTGCAAAGCACATCTTGAATGAGAGAAAAATTTAAGAGGGGGAATAATAATCAGGAACATTGTCAAAAGGAGGAGACAATCCACATGGGGAATAATTAATGGATGGAGGACTATTCCTTAGAAAAAGATTCAAGGGAGAAAGTGGGCATAGTCTTTCAAGGCCTATCACTTAAAGAACAGCTGGCTTAGTAACAGTAATATTAATAATTAATTCTTGTATAATGCTGGAATTAACTTTTATATAATGCTTGCTAGAGCCAGGCACTTTCTGAAATGTGTTACTCATGAATGCATTTGGTCCTCACAACCAGTCCACAAGTGGACATTATCACCTGACTCAGATAGAAAACATGCCCAGGGAGACAGAGAGAGAGAGAGAGAGAGAGAGAGAGAGAGAGAGAGAGAGAGAGAGAAAATTACACAAATTCACAAAACTGGTGTTAAATCATTAAACCCATAATTCGATTTCAGACTATATGCTTACAAAGTATACACTAAAAAGACTTCACTACATTGGTAAAAATAGGTCAGTAAAAATTATCAGAAAAAAATTCTAGTCATTATAAGGAATGTCAAACAACAATATTCAAAATATAGAGAATTAAAGGGTTCCTTTTTTTGGAGGTACAAAATAAAAACTTGGTATGTGTAAATATCTCTCATTCTCCTTAATATCTATGATACTTGCTTTTTAAAATGCAATTTTAGATGATCTGAGGAGTGTATTAAAATCTAATTTGTTATGAGAGAATGTTGCTTCTGATTTGTGCTTGGTTTGAATGAGAAATCATTGACTGTATTATGATACTTTTTGTTAGTTTTATTTGAGTAGGGTGATTATTTGGATTTTTTAGCATTATCAGAAGGCCAAAAATGAAAAAGCAAGACAGTGAAAAAGGAAGGAGATTGGAAGATGAAGATATGTGATTTTAAAACTGACTGAATGGAAGATCATTAGATCATGTAGAGGGAAATAAGAGGGTGAGGGGGTGGGGGTATAAAAAATGTTGGAATGAGACAGACATCATTACCCTACGTACTTGTGTGAGGAACAAGAATGACATGAATGCACATCATTCACAACCATAGAAATGAAAATTTGTACCCCTTATGTGTACAATGAATCAAAATAAAGTCTGTAAAAAAAAAATAATAAAAAAAAAAACAGAAAAAAACCCCTGACTTTTGCTATGTATTGAGTGGCCTTGGGAAACTCATGCAAACACTGGTGAGTGCTCATTTCCTCATTTGCAAAATGAGGAGCATCATGTTTCATTTTTCTGTTTCACAGGGTACTTTGGAGGATGAAATGAAATATCAGAAAAATAATTTGAAAGTAATGAAGCAATATTAAACTATGAGATGTATCATAAGGTATACATTATATCACCTGAATGAAACAAGAATATTGAATGCATCATAATAGAATTCACAACCTCACTAATTTTGTTTCAGAAAATACAGATATATTTTCATGTAGAAAACTTCTAAAACATAATTGGAATGCTACTATAATTGCATTCTTTTTATGAGTTAGAAAAATGCTAAAAATACAAATGTGATATCATGTTTCTTGTTATTTTCACCCAGAGTTAGGGTGATGTTACTGGGTTTTGAGCAAAGTTGAAGTAGATGGTGGGGGAGGAGTACAGTTTATTTCATGAAATAATAATATGGTTTATTTCAGAAATAATCTTAAACAGAAATGAATGTGTCTCTAACCACCTACTGTCTTTGTCTTTTCCTTGATGCCGCTTTTTTCTTTCCAATGCTAACTAAAGCATGCCATGTTTGCTCTTTTTTTTTTTTGTGGTGCTAGGGATTGAACCCAGAGCCTTGTGCTTGCAAGGTAGGCACTCTACCAACTGAGCTATATCCCAGCCCTGTTCCTTTTTTTTTGAAACAAATTGGTTTTGTTTATTTTTTAGATGTTGACAGACCTTTATTTTATTCATTTATTTATAGGTGGTGCTGAGAATCAAACCCAGTGCCTCATACATGCTAGGCAAGTGCTCTACCACTGAACCACAACCCCAGCTCCAGTTTTTTTTCCTTTTGATGAATGTACTTAAGACCTAAAGGCAATCTGAACATATCATGCCTGGTAAGAAAATAAAAATTTTATCCCAGAAAGGTCCTTTATATACTCCATGCTTACAGATGGCATCTCCTAATATTTGAAGACAGATAAAGAGGTTTGCCACACAATAATTTGGACAAAGGGTTGAACTTTTTAAAGAAGTAAAATAATGGCATTAAGTGTATATGATAGACTTATTGTCAAGATATGAGACAGCCATTATAGAATGATTTGTATATAAGATTTAACCTTCAATAAATGATTGAGATTAATATACTTGATTGTTGCAGCTATTACTGCTGCCGGCACTGGAGAGGGCAGCACTGAGCATTGGCCCTGGCTAATGAAGAACGGTCTTTTTTTCCTTCTTATCTATCTATGGATCTATTATCTATCTTAGGACACATATAAATATAAGAATAAATATCAATTATATGAAATAAATATGTATATTGCATAAAATGTATATAAAGAATACATAACAATGTTCATTAGAAAGCATATGAATAGAAATATTTTTCTATGTATAATGTGTTTATATATGTACATATGTATACAGTTATATATACATATGGGTTTGTGTATTATGTATGTTTGGATAGAAACATTTGGGAGGGAAAATTAGTCTTTATCCTATATCTCTTGCTAAAAGACTAAATGGAATTCTTCTAATGATTAAAAACAACCAGATATAAAATGTCAAATGAAAAGGATTAAAGTAAAAACCATTTTAGCCATTTAGGGCCTTGAAGTTTTAGACCCCTGATTTTCCTTTAATGAAGCTAAAATCAAAATAAGCAGGAGCCATGGCAGTTAACATTCTATTAGATGTCCCCTCAAAGGATTTATTTAAATGCTGGGCTCATGCTGAGTAGTCATAAACTTACTTAGTTACATTGGTCTTATTGGGCCATATTTTAATCTGTAGGACTGGATATTAAGATGTCAATAGGTTCTTTCTCACTTAAATGTGAGATTCTTGAAGAAAGTGGCTAGATATTAGAGAAAAAAAATGAATCACAATGGAAAGAGGACACCTGTTATTGCCTCATGACCTTGGACATATATTAACCTCTGTTAACACTGGTGTTCTCATCACAGTTCAGCAATTCTTGGATAGGGACAGCACTGAATCCATCACTATCACCTGGGCTTATGTACTTAACTTTTACATTGGTCATTTTTGCCTTACCCCAAGTATTTCTTGTTTGTCACTTTCTTGACTCCAGGTAGAAAGATGATTTGCTTTGGCCAATGCTATGTGAAAAATTGGTTTGGTATCAACTCCAGGGATAAATCTCAATTTGTAGTTGTAATTTACAGATGTGAACACACCAGGATGAAGTCCTGGTCAGTGTGATTAATTTTATGTGACAAATTGACTGGGTTAAGGGGTACCCAGATAGATGGTAAAACATTCTGGGTGTGTCTATGAGGGTGTTTCTGGAGGGAAATAGTATTTAAATTAGTGGACTGAGTAAAAAAGTGTCCTCACGAACACAGTTGGGCAACATCCAATTTGTTGAGGGTCTAGAAAGAACAAAAGGGCAAAGAAAAGGTAAAACTCCCTCTGTCTCATGGAGGTGAATAAGATGGGTATCTCATCTTTCCCTGGGACATCAAAGCCCCAGGTTTCTTGGCCCTTTGTCTCTAAAACATAACTTCCTCTTCCCCCTTGTCCTTCTAGGCCTTTGGATTTGAACTCAGACTAAATTATAATACTGGATTATACTGACTTTCTTGAATCTCTATCTTGCACAGAGCAGATCATCATGTGACTTCTTGGTCTTCTAAAGCACGTGAAACATTTCTCATACTAAATCCCTCCCCTGTATCTATCAGTTATGTTTTTCTAGAGAACTCAGAATAAGATAGTCAAGCTCAACTCTTGAATAACTAAAACAGGAGAAAGATATAAATGTGTGATCTGAAAAGTCACTGGGCGTTTGAGTAGCCTATCATTACTATGTAATGCTTTCTCAGAATCTCAGCTCAACATTGAACATCTACCTTATGCCAGGTGCTGGGAATATAAGGCAAATGAAACACGGTTCCCAATTTTTAGTCAGTATACAAAAGGTAGACACAGTTTGAACACAAATGACAAGAAGAAAGAGGATGGAAATGCTAACTCTGGGGGGATTTGACAAGGCTTTTCAGAGGAGGTAACATCTCAGCTGGCTTTTGGAAAATAAATTGACATTGGTTAGGTAAAAATGATGATGGGGTAAAGAACAATTTTAGGATCAACAAACCTGACTAGTAATCTTGAATTAAATACAACATAACATCCCATTCTTCTTAATAACCAAATGTTCATTCGTTAATATTTAAGCTGAATCTATATGGACCAAACATTTTAAACTTTAAAATAGGTAACACATAATATAAAAATTTTGATGCCTATGAACATTTTCATAATATGTATGTTCATTCCATTTCTCCAAAGGATAATTTGAAAGATTAAAAATGCATTAAGCTCATCAAGATAAATGACTAAAATGCAAGCTTTTAAAGGTACAAATTCCAACTATTTCTCAAACACTTGAAATTACTTTTAGTTTTTCCTACTTTGCATCTCTGTAGTTTGGCACTACATGGAGACACTAGTATTTTTGCTTTTTCTCCCTGTGTTTTTCTTTTTTCTTTCTCTCCACTGAAATGGGTGTTTATTGCAGCGGGGAGGTCAGAGGAGGCAGGGTTGAACTCAGAAGAAGCCCACAAAGACATCCTTGCTTTTGTTTTCAAAATGTTAGCCCTTAGGAGAAATTAAAGGTTTTGTGGAGAAGGCAAAAGGAAGAAGAGTCCTCTGTTGAGGTAAGAAGTCTTCGTGAAGGAGAGAATAAAAGGTTTCCCAAGTGAGGGTTATTGTAGAGCAGGCACAGAGTCTCTTGAAATGGAACAAGAAAGGCAAGAAAATAATTTTCAGAGATGAATATTTTGAGGCAAGTTTAGGAAGTTGGGACCCTGAGCAATTTCATAAAGAATTTCATAACTTGCTATGTCCTAGGGTTTCATTTAGTTGCAAATAACAAAAGTGCCAGTTTGAACTAGCTAACACAACAAAGGGTATTAACTGTTTACTGTAAAAAAAAAATCAGAAAAAGGGGTTTGGAGATAGTTTTGTTCATGATCTCAAGGTATTACTGAGACTTTTCACATATAATTTCTCTGCTCTGTTGCCTAAAATGCTGGCTTCATTTGAAAACAGGAAACCTTTACAGTTTTACAAGGCTTGGAGTTGCTGTCCCAGTTATAGGCTTCCTTGTTTCATGCCCACAGAAAGAGATGGGCTTCTGTCTCAGAACTAAGTAAGAGACATGGAATTCACTCTGTTTGTATTGGACCAGGTTGCTTGTCCATCACTAATAGAGTCCAGGAGAGTGGGATATGCTGATTGATCTAAATCAATAAGGGCTCACTTCTGGAGTTCACAGTCATGCTAGCTGCTAACAAAGTGCAGCTAGCATGACTGTGGTTGTGTGGGGGCAGGCAGATATCTGAACCAAATTCTAGAGGCATAGAAACATGGTGAGAAGAATCAAATGTGGAGATAATGACAAATGCCACTAGATATAGATGTAGTAGACTTTGGTAGACTAGAAGGGACAACTCAAAGTGGGGCATTGGATGTTACAGCAGATACCTGTGAAGACAGATGACCAAACAATTTGTGGGCTGTGCCATCACTAAGTAAGGACATAGAACTGTGGGATAATTGTGGCTACAGTTGAAGTGGTTGAGAAGAAATATGCTAGGAATTACTGAGGTTATATTTCCTGCTAACCAGATAGCTAAATTACAGGAAAATGGTCATATCAGCTAGGGTTTGTGCAGCTGCAAATAACAAAATCCCCAGATTTTGCCACTTTTGAAGACCTACAATCTGATAAGTATGATTGCTGGGCCTCTTCCTGTACCACTTCTTAGATCTTTGCTATTTCTACTATCCTCAGTATTGGGTACCTCATGGCAATCTTGAACTCTCAGGACACCCCAAGTTACACTTTTTGTTGTTAAGCCTCCCTAACCTTCCACACATTTTTGATATAAGACATAGAAATAGATCTCGCTGATTAGATAACTCAACTTGTAGGTGACAGAGTTTTTCATTTGTATTGCAAGTTCTTTGCTGTGACTTGAGTATAGCCTCCAAAACTTGCATTGAAATTTAAATGCCATTGTACCAGTATTAAGAGGTAGGGCCTTTAAGAGATGATTAAAACATGGGTGTGCAGCCCTTATGAGTAGGCTAATGCTATTATTGCAGGAGTGGATTTGTTATCACAAGAGCGATAACTAAGATGAGAACCCTCTTGCCCTGGTCTCATGCATGCTTACCTTCCCTTCAGCTATGTTATGAGACAGCACAAAGACTCTGACATGAAACTAGCACCATGCTCCTGGATATCCCAATTTCCAGAATGGTGAGTCAAATAAACTTCTTTTCTACATAAATTTCCCAGTCTGTGATATTCTTTTATAGCAACAGAAAAGAGTCTAGACTTCTTTCCATTATAGATTTTTGTCTAAAGGCTGTTAGTTTTATAAATACCACTACGTAATCATTAGATATGCTGGTGATGATCAGGAGCCATATCAAAGAAAGATGTCATAAAGAGTGATGCACAGAAGAAAATATATCAGCCGGTTTAGATGATGTGAGGGTAGTAAGGTTCAGATTAATGAATGGAAGAGAGCAGTTGTTAATAACCTGGCAACAGAGGTTTGTGAGGTAGGAAAAGGAAGATAACTCAGCTAGTTTACAGAGAAAAATGGAGAAGGCTGGAGTCAGCAGCTGAATTTCAATTTAAGTGCATTTAGTGCTGATTCATCTAAATCAGCCCTTTGGGGTATGTTGACTAGGCAATCCTCAATCCTGAGACTTTGATGCTTACATCTAAGGAAAAGCTAGATTCATGACCCTACAAATGTCTGTAAACTATATTTCCAACACCCAATTTTTTTTCTCTGACATCTGAGTGGAAAAGATTTCCTACACATACAAAAGCCTGCTAGTTCCCAAATCAGAAAGGTTTTTAGACAGTGAAAACCTGAATTCATAGATTGCCACTAGTTCTTTTTTATTCTTGAGAGTTGGAACACAGTAACAGGTTACTTTAAAGGAGAATGTGCATAATCTTTGACATATTAAGATTTTCTGCAACCTGCCAATCCTGTTCTAGAGCTGTGCTTTATAATCTTATCTCTATAGAAAAAGGCATGATTAGGATTTAGAAAAGGCAAAGAATATTAGCAAGGCGATGTGTTCAGCTTTGTGTTATTACAATGAAACATCTCAGGCAACTAGTTCATAAAGAGAATAGGTTTATTTAGCTTGTGGTTTTGAAAGTCCAAAATCCAAGACTGAATGGAGGTGGGTGTGGAGGCAGGCATTGGTTTGATCTTTGGTAAGGGCTGCAGATGGTGGCACATCATGGTGTGAGTACAAACAAGAGCAAACAATTAGGTGTTCAATAGGAGCAGAGAGAAAAGAGAATGAATGGGCAGGATGAGACATGCTCCTTTTATAAAGATCTTTTGAGTGCTCAAGGGGAACTATTAAGAGGTTGCACATAAACTCCTTCCAAGAGCACACCTTCAATGTGTGTAGTACTTTCCATCAAGCCCTACCTTGTAGAGGTTCTGCCGCCTCCCAGTGGTGCCATTGTGGAGATCAAACTTTTAACACATGCACCTGTGGGGGACACTTAACATAGAAACCATAGCAAACAACACTTATTTTGAAAACAGGTTGTTTTCAGGTTCCTATCTTATACTTCATTGCACAAAAGAAATACTGCTCCTCTTTGCCCCATATTCCTGTATAAAAAATCCTGAGGAGCAGATACTTTGATTGACTTGGATTTGCTCAGGTTTCAGCCCCTAAACTGCATCAACAGCACTCACAAAGTTTTAGATGTAAAAGGTTTTTCCATGCGCAATCCTCAGAGATTCAGATTCAGTAGGTCTACACAGGGCCCAGATGTATTACTTTTTACCAGCCTTCCAGATAATTCCAATAAGTAGATGTAAACCAATCCACAGTGTGACCAGGAGTGCTGTGACTGCCAGTCTTCCTGAAAATAACATGTTTGGCATGGGGAAAAGAGCAGTTCCCCAACAGGGGAGGTTGTTCTTCAAAAGGAAGAACTCTCTCTAATGCACAAACAAAATAATACTGCTCACTACATCATATGTACAGACTAGAAGTGGGGATCGTTGAAATATAGTTCGAAACCACCAAAAAGAAAACAAAATGTTGTAACTGCTTGGAACAATTTTTACAAAATAAACAAAAAGAAATCAAAATGTTGTAACTGCTTGGAATGTTGTCTAGCCTGGAACTAAACTTTTGTGAGTTAACAAAAAGAAGAGCTTCAAATAGTGCTAAGTTATTATAGAAGTTGTAACTGTGAACTCAAAAAGATTCCATTTATACACTTAACATACTTAAAATACATTTATAATGGGTTATACATATATTTTGGAGATCAATGAAGAAGCTTATAGCTTTCTACAAATATAGGCATGTATATACATGTGCATACATATACAATGCAAGGAATGTACCTCTCACTTGACCTAGATGTAGATTCAAAACATGAAGCTATTCCAAAAATGACATTTTCTAAAAAACAGGGCCTAGAGAAATGTGCATGCTTGGGTATGTGTATAAAATTCTAGAATGTTACAGGAAACTTTTAGGTAATTTGTGTACGTTATTTCTACTTTTAACCACAACAGTAAGAGGCACATATTAGTAAACCACTTGTTGGGAAGAACACTAAAGTCTTTAATAGATGAAGTAACTTGCTTAAGGTCACATAGGAAGTGGCTAATCCTTGATTCAAAAGAGTCTGTCTGAATTCAAAGACCGTGCTTATTCTTACTGAATATATAGGTCTACTTTTGTTCCACAAATCTTGCAGTACCTTCAGCCAAAGCCAATAAAACTGATTAAAATTCACACATAGTCTGTAAATTTATTTATGTTTAAATGTACATGTGTGTTTGGGTCATATCTATGTCTTTTAAATATATATACATGTACATCTATTACATACTTGAAATACACACTGATATTTGGACATACATAAACTTTGGAGTTTAGTTTGGAAGCTTATGTGATATCAAAAATTATTTAACTAAATGAGAATAAGATTTTGCTATGGCTGACTGTATAACCCCATCAAATATTAAATTGGGCTCTGTTTTTTATTCCTATTACAACTAATCAAAAATAGCTAATGTTACCCCAATAGGAGGAATTTAAAGACCAAAAATCTCTCTATATATTTTTTGAATAGATCCTTAATTCTATTTGAGTTTCAGACTTTTCATAACAATAAACAATATGAGATAAAATAATTCAGCCAAAGAGAATCAGACATTCAATGACTGTCTAACTGAATACCTAGATGAAGCTGGAGAGGTCATCATTTGACAACATTAATGGATCACTTCTTACCTGGAAGTCCACAAATATTATTTTCAAAATTCCCTTGTTAACCCTCTTATCCACCAAGCTTGCTTCATCTGTAGAAATTTTCAAGATTGAATAAATGGCAAATTTTCTCTGCTTCCTAAATTCCAAAATAAATCCATTTATTTTGGAATAGGTGAAATAACAATTAACAAATGTTGATAATTTATACTTGGAAAAATGACTTAGATCTATGATTTTTTTTTGTTAGTAACAACAGAATATCCCTGACGTGTCAGAAAGAACATTCAAGTAGTACCACATGCCCATACATATATTCTACAACCATCAGGAAAGCACCCCAAATGTTCCTTTTTTAACAGGGCTGAGGACAGAAGAGAGTTGTAGGAGGCGATAAACATTCATTTCATCTTGCTAAATAGTGGTCATGCCTGCTGGTCAGGGTTACGGAGATATGACAAATCTATTATCCATGCAGGTCAACCAGCTTTTCATGATAACAGATCATGTAGGGGGACAGAGTCTATTAACTTCATACAAGGAGAACTGATGAATTACTCAGAGGCATGGAATTTACTTAGCTATCTTTGCTAATGCCAGACAAATCCAGAAGAGCTCAGGAAAGCCTCAGATAACACAGGTGCCCATGCTGAAAGGTTTAGACTGTGTTAATGAAAGGAATTTGTTGGAATTTACTCTAGTCATCTTTGATTCCTTCTCTCTTTTGTTTTCCTATTCTACAAAACACTGGTCCTAATATGTTTTGGATTTTCCCTTTCTACATTACTATTGGCTGAATTTAGTTATTAATTTTATGTCTAAAAAGGCATACCTGTGTCCTCTTCTGAGTCCTATAACATATACTCAATATTACAGCCAAAGTGATCTTTTTTTTAAACAAGGTGGGATTATGTCACTTTCATGCTTAAAGTTCTTCAAGGCTCGCTATTGCCTTCAGGATGAGATTTAAATGTGTTGTTGTGTTACTGGAGGCTTTCATGTTCTCTGCCCTCACTGTCTCTCCAGCCTGATCTCTCTCTGAGTCCTACTTCATAGCTTGAAGTGCAGCCACTGACTACTTGAGCATGTTAGGTTTCTATGGTTTTTAAACATTTTGTACCCACTACTCCCTGTCCAAGAAGACTTCTTCCACTTCTTTATACGTGGTTAGTTTCCTCTCATCTCTCATAAGCCTACTGAGGTATAAAGCCTCAAGGAAGTACTTCATCTTGTCCAGAAATCCACAGAACTCTGTTCTTCATGGTTTTTGCCTATTTACTTCTCTGTGTCCTCTCTAAAGCTGTCAAATTCTATGAAACAAGGGCTGTGTATACCCACGTTTAGTGAATGCTTGCAAAATTAATGTACGTAAGACATTTGTAGGGTTTGCCATTGTGGCAGATGGCTGATGCCTTGGACAAAGCTGTTGTAGAGGAGGAGTCACCCACTTGTCCCCAAATTAATGGTTTTTCCTTTTCCATGTCATCCTGGTGAATAAAGAACAAAATTCCGTCCAAGAAATTCACTGGAAGAGACAGAATTTATTCATTATTTAATGTGATAAGGTCTCTACCTATGTTAGTTTTGAAAGAGGTATCCTGTTTAAGAGAGGAAGTCAAAAATTTATTGGAAGAGATGGCATTTGAGCCTAATTTTGAGGGAAGTCTAACTTAGTGATAATGAATTTAGATTCTAGTCTCTGTTGGGTTTGGGACTGAATCCTAACTCCATTCCTTACTCATACTAAGACTTTTATCTCTGATATTTGTGTCTGATTGACAGGTGATTTAATGCCTGAGTCTCAGCATCCTACTATGTAAAATGGAATTCACAAGATTCACTGCACAGGGATGTTATTAAATGTGATCAGTTGCTTACTAAATTAAATGCTATAGAGATTAAAGAAAAAAATTAGTTGTCAATGCATATTGCAAGACCATAAATTGTCTACTACTGGATGACTGACATCTAGCAATGTAACAACAAAAACAAAGCAGATAGAAAAAAGAAGTTCTTGTTAATTTAATGTAAATTGCTCATTGAGACTGGGAAGTTATGTTTTTAATAAGTTTACACAATGATACCAATGAATAATTCTTGTGAAAACTGTCACATTAATCAAAAGAAATGTTAAGAATAACTATGCATGCTGTTTTAACCTTCAAATTAATTTATTAATTCATAACAAGGGCCCTATGAGATCATTACAAAACTTAATCATCATTTCCAGATGTGAAAACTGAGGTCCAGAGAGGTTAAGTAAGCAGTTCAAGGTCACCTGATCAACAAGGGGTAGGGCCAGGATTTCAAATCTGGATTCGACCCAGGCCACATGTATCTACTGCACATCTTCCAATGGTAAAGTCAGGCATAACCCATTCACTCACCAAATTTTCACTGAGTATGTATTACATTCCAGACAATATTCCTGGCAGATAGATATACAAATGATATTTTATATATAGAATATATTGATGAGCAGATAGACATTAACAAAGTAACCAAATAAACAATATAAATTTCAGATAATAATAAATACAATTAAATAATGACAAAGCTGTGGATTATGAAAAAAAGAGTGATGGAAATACTGGTACTAACATAAATGGGGTATACAGAAAACTTTTCTGAGGAGGTTACATTTCAGCAGACATTTAAATGATGAAAAGAACAATCTATGTAAAGACCTAAGGAAGATTTTTCCACACAGATAGAATAGCAATCATAAATAACTTTAGGTGGGAACAGACTGGATATTTTGAGGAAAATCAAGGTCAGTGTGGCTAGAATGAAATGTGTGAAAATCCAAGGTAAGGATGTGATGTTGGAGAGAGGAGCAGGGCTGGCTTTGTGTAAGGTTTTGTGGGTGAGGGGAAGAGGTGTGATTCTCACCTTTTGGAGGACTTTAAGAATAAAAATGATATGACCTGTTTTATATTTTGAAAAATACTACTCTCGTTACTTGGAGGAGCACAGTGTGGTGAAAGTGAAGGCTGTTACAGGGGTCCAACCATGAAAGCTGTTACAGTAGTCCAGCCAGGTTTGGACTAGGATTCAGCAGAGCAGGTGGTAAGATTTGATTGACTTTGAAATATATTTCTATGGATGCTCCAGGAGGAATTGCTGATGATGCTGAGGAAAAACAATAATTAAGTAAGACTTTTAGGATTGTTTTGGCTTGATAATAAGGGAAATTATAGAACCAATTAGCTAAGATGAAGAATATTAGGGTAGAAGTAGTTTTGGCTCTAAGGGAGAGAGAGCAGGGCCAGGTCTTCTTGGTACTTAAGCAGAGATGCCAGCTGGACAGTTACTATACACATGGAATTTAGCAGGGAGGTCATGGCTTCAGATTTGGGAGCTGTCCATTGATAGATGATATTTAAAGCCATGAGTCTGGAGAAGAGGCTGAAAAGAGGTCTGTTCACTGGCTATCTGAAATAATCCAACCTTCACAGGAAGAGCCAGTAAGGAGACTGAAAAAGTTCAGACAATGAGGTAGTGAGAGCACAGGAGTTTATTTGGTTCTGGAAGTTAAACAATTAACATCTTTGATGAAGGAAGCAGTAGCAGCTGCATTAAATCTTCCTGAGAAGTCAGGGTTGAAAACTGATGCTTGGACATAGCTGAATGGAACCTGGCATATCTTGGACAGAGAATTTTAAGATGATTGGGGAGGTGAAAATATGAAGTAGGTTAAAATAAGAAAATAATGTGATAAAGGGAGTTAATGAATATACACTACTTCCTAGAATTTTGGTACAATGAGGACAACAAGACAATGATAGGGAAACATTGGGACAAATGACAAATACACACGCGTGCACACACACACACACACTCATACATATATAGTATGTCTGTATTGAACAGTTTTAGGAAAAAGAAGGAAGCTGATATTGCAGAACAGAGAGAAGATATATACAGAAGCAAAATCATTTAATGAGCAAGAGATTATAGCATTCAGATCCTAAATGAAGAGTTATTGAAGAGCCTTGGAAAGGAAGAAAAATTCCCTCACAGTCCTAGGGAGACTGTTCTAAGCAGAACTTATGGTAGGAAAGTGAGGAGGTTTTCATTTGATTGCTTGGATTTTCTCAAGGAAAATGAAGGGAATTTAACAGTTAAAAGTGAAAATGAGGGAGGAAGGCTTTTTTTTTTTTTTTGGTAGATTTGAAGAGATTATGTGATATTGTTGTTTCAGTGAATAAAAAGTGTCATCCCCTCTCCCCCCACTGGTGAAATGTTGAAGAATCTCTAGGAGTATTTGAGAATGCACCTGAGTACATGCTAAAAATTTTATAATGAGACGAGCATTTCTCCAGCCTTGTCCAATTAATCATGTGCTGGCATGGAATGAATACGGTGACCAGTTAACCATGCTATGTTAACTAGGGCTGGAGTTTTACTGGATGAGCACCAAAAGGGAGCAAAAAGGAAAAAAAAAATGTTAAAGTACAAGAGAAAAAAAGTTAGAGTAGTGGACCAGTTAACATAATATCTACCCGGGGAGGAAAGAAGGGAGGACATAAAGAAGCAAGAAAATAAAGAGGAAATAGTGAAATTGGTTAAAAATCCCAACAAGAGTTGAAGAATTTTTGAAGAGGGGGTAAAGTAAAAGACAGGGACAGAGATGAAGTACTGGCTTAGAGAAGATGATGCTTGACACAGAGGTTTTGGAAGAGGTGAAGTTAATAGTAACAAGGTTCAGAGTACAACTATGAACCCAGTGAAGGAAGTGAGGAAGGTGAGATGCCAGACTCGAGAGCAGAAAGCAAGCAGCATCAGACCCACAATTACCTGATTTCCACTGAATACTCTCTCCCATCAGTGTTCACCCCTAATTATTTTTTGACCTATAAAACCAGGCTAACCAAATGATGTTCTAGACAAGTTACTTATGTGTATAGTGTAGGGTAGGGTGGGGGGAGGGAGAAGAGCTGACTTCACAGGTGAGACCTGTTCAGTTACATGGGTCCTGCATCTAGATGGGCTCTACATTTTCACTTTGCACTGCACCTCAAATATCAGCCAGCCAGCTCTGCAGAGGTTGGTGATTTAGAAATGCTATTTTTTTCACTTGGCATAATTTACCATAAGCTTCACTTTTCTTTATTTAACATGCCATTAACATTTTATCAAAGTTCATAATGGAAGTATTAAAAACCCCATCTGTCAAACACTTAACTTTCAATGTAAATTTCCTTTTAAAACCCCTCACACTCAATAAAAATTAGGAGGAAAATTAGAAATTCGCTGACTCCGGAAAGCAAAAAAGCAGTAAATTAAAAAGGTGATATAATTTCAAAGTGCAGACCTAGAGTTTTAATTCATACTTGAATGGTGAATTACAGAGAAATATATTTTATTTCCTAATGTAAGTATATTATATGTTTATAAAGAAAGATTTAAGAAATAAAGATAACTAAGAAGCTGAAAATTACCCCTAAATTCTTATCAAAACACTGCCTCTTTTAATATTTCAGTGTACATCCTTCATGTATATATATATATATATTTTTTTTTTTTTTTTTTTGAACCGGGATTGAACTCAGGGGCACTCGTCCACTGAGCCACATCCCCAGCACTATTTTGCATTTTATTTAGACACAGGTTCTCACTGAGTTGCTTAGCGCCTTGCCCTTGCTGAGACTGGCTTTGAACTCGCAATCCTCCTGCCTCAGCCTCCCAAGCCGCTGGGATTACAGGCCTGCACCACCAAGCCTGGCTTATCCTTCCATATTTTATGCAGGTATTTATATATGCATATTATGTATACATAGCTTTGTGTTTATCAGATTATATTTTAAATATCATTTTAAAACTTGATTTTTAAATTTAATAATGCAATCTAGATAGATCCCATATCCCTGTAATTAAATGTTTTTTTAAAGTATTTAAATATAACTTATTTCTTTTATATGGGTATATAATAACATCTTAAACACCTTCTCCAGGTTTCACTATTATAAACAATACCAAAACGATATGAGCATTCTTTGTGAGTTTGTGCATTCCTATTAATATAATTTGTGGATTCAAAAGTGTGCCTGTTTTCAAGGCTTTTGATTCTTATTTTCACATTGCTCTTTTAGGATTGCACTAATTTCTAGGACCACTGATTGGATATTAGGATCTCTTTATAATTTTTGCCAGTTACAGACAAAATCTGTTTACTTCCCTTGTCCTTCTTTGCTTCTTAATGAGGATGAACAGGTTTTCATATTTATTGACTTTCCTTTTATTGCGAATGTCTTATTAATGTCTTTTGGTTACTTTTTTCTCTAGATGCCCTTTGACTCCTACTGTTTTGTAAAATATCTAGACAGATTAGGTCTGCACCAAGTTTCCCTTAATAGGGACCTTTGTCAATGTCCTTCCAGCATATTTGCACAGCTCTGCAAGGTTGCTCTTTTTCTCTATGGGGATAGTTTTAGTATTCAACACTGTTTTTTTTTAAGCTAAATAAAATATGCATGGTAACTAGTTCTGATAATATCAATATCACCTAAATAAGAATATCTTGCAACATATCTTAGAAATGTATGGTCAAAACACTAATAATAAAAATATTAAGAATAAAGTACTCTATAAAAGCTCATGGTACATTTTTGTCTTTTTCATTCATTTCTCTAAATTCAAGCAATGTGATTGGTATACTGAACATTCTGATTATTTGGTCTGCTGTCTCATTTCTCCCTATTGCAAGCATTTCACTAATATTCCCATTGTGAATCCTGTGGGAAACTTCCAGTTTATAACATACAATGGTATAATTTTGCAAGACAACCAATGAGGACCTAGAATGTAGAACACAAAATCAGAGCTTTGAATTAGTTTCTTACCCTCTCCAATGTAATTTCTTCAAATTCATATTCAATTTCTGTCCCATTGACCTGTAAATAGGAAAAAAAAAAGAGAGTATTAAATACAGATTGAGGAAAAGAAGCAACATTTTAAAAAATTCTTAGGAGTGATCCTTTCATTCTGGCTATTAACAAATCACATTTTAATGGTATTTGTGATTATGCATTTTCATTCAAATAAAATACAATCCAACCTACTTTAAAATATGCAAATGAGTCAGTATAAAAATAATCAAGAATTATTGTATCTCTTAGAATTGTGGGGTTTTTTTGCAGAGAGGAGGAATAATACAAATTATGAATTATGAGTTCACAAAGAACAAATCATCTAGGGCTAATGATATAATTACAAATGAAATATTTTTGCATATCTTTAAAGATGTAACAAGTGAACACTAAAATATGACCTTAAAAATCAGTGGTTGTGGCAGCATAACCACATCATTTTTTGGTAATGAATTAGCATCAAAAATGTCTGGGTCTTGAATTGGACGTTACTACCTATGTATATAAATAACTATATGACTGGCAGGATTCTACATTGTGTATAGCCAGGAAAATGAGAAATTATACTCCATTATATATGGTGTATCAAAGTGCATTCTACTGTCATGTATAATGAATTAAAACAAAAGATTTTTTAAAAAAATATCTGTTTGCTAAGAAATGTCTTTTATTGGTTCAAGCTCTGGTAATTTATTTTCAATATTCTTTGATTACATTTGTTGGGAATCCTTGGATTGTGTAACCATGCCCATATACTTCAGCAGCAGTTAGAGCAAAGTAGAATATGTTTTGAAATTCTTAGTGAGAAATTGTTTTAACCATCCAACCAAATCTTGAATTGATTTGAATTTACAGGAAGAAATAGATTTTAAATATAGTCAGGCACCTTAGATTTCAACAGATATACACAGAGAATTATGAAGAGTTGCTTTAAAATAATATAACAAACATTCAATTCCCATTTTTATCTATCACATATTTCTTTTTAGTCAGGTACACCTCTGAGCAAGAAAATTCTCAAACCTGGGTGTTTCCTTTTTCTAATTTGTCTCTTGGCAGCGTCATTAGAATTTAGTAACCAAACAGGGAGACTAATAGTAAATTATAAAAGTATAACTTTTGGAGGTTCTAACTTCAGTTTAGTTTTCATCTTGGAAGAATGTAAATAAAGTACTTGCAGATTGAGAGCTCAATGGAAGTAAGAACTGGACAACCAGATCCTTCACCTAAGCCTGGCAAGAGAGAACTGATGAAAGGAAAAAGAGTGGATGGATGAATTTACTTATCTGACTTACAAACAGGTATTTGTTGATTCTTTTCCATAAGGAATTTGGAAGTAGTAGGATCAATGAAGGTGTAATTCTAGTTTTATAATCAGTACATATACAGAATGACTACGGCAATGGCCTAATGTGTGTCTGCTACTCACTCAGAGCATATTTTTGATTATTCAATTACATGAGTTAATTGGTTAATCACATTTTGCTGTGTTACTACATTATCAAACAGCCCTAAACTAAATTTGATTTTCTGGGCTTCAGCAACTTAATGACTCACAGAAAAGTCTTGATGATGTCAGAAAGCTTCAGCAGCTTTATGGAAGTTTTTGTTCAGCATGTGTAAAAGTAAGGAAAAAAAAAAAAACCAAGAAACCTCAAGTTCCCTGTATATGAGAGTATGCTTGCATCTGAATTTCTTGTTTGTTTTTCATAACCTCCTATTTGATAGGAGGAGGGCAGTGAGCGAAGGCTGAATTAATGTGATAGGCTTTCATTTTCGCAGTATGGCTCCATGAAGCTTTTCTTTGCTTCAGTGCTTCTCTAGAAGTCTTTCACATTATTAAAGTGCTGCAAACTGCGGAGAAAAAAACAACTTCAAAGACAGAAAAACAAGCCTCTGATAATAAATATCTAAAGATTCAGGGTGAAAGAAATTCTGCTGGGAGGTGCTTAAGAGAATATTTTAGTGACATACACTGCATAGTGGGAGTGTATTAACATCTCTAGGATCATAAATGCTGACTCTTAGATCCTAGAAGCTTAATACATGCATATCCTAATTGGCATTCCAAAATTCTCGAGTCAGCTAGGTGAACTATCCCAGACTTAAATGTATTCCATGGGTCTTTAGTTTTCAACCTAAGAAAACAGTGTTATTTGCTTACTTTTTTCATAAGTCTAAATGACACTACTCAGCAGGTATCCTTTTAAAAACAAGCATCCCATTGTCTACAACAGGATTTAGTGAAATCACAGAAGAGTGAAAGATTATTAACATGGGTAAATCAACATTCCAACCTTAACTGGTGAACATTTAAACCATGGAATCACAAGAACTAGTGTAGGAGTTCGAAAAAACATTTGAGAGGCTCTGGTGTTTATTCTTCTATCAGTAGGATAGCATGGTCTACATTCTGCCTAGGACTCCTAAGACAAGAAATTCTACAGCCTCTCTTAGGAGAGATTTTAATGAAAAGGACAAAATAGAAGAATTAAGAATACCTACTTTTTAATCAGAAATGCAGAAGTCTGGACAGTTACATCCATGAGCATTTGGTGCCTTTTCAAACCAGTGGACCAGCAAAATATTCCTTCAGTACTTTTTCCAAATTTATTTAGAGAGAGGTTGTTTACTGAGTGATGAAGAACCAAGGAATGAATATCTGCTATAATTCACTTCTTGCCATAATCTTGTGCATCATCATTCAGAAAAATCAAAATTGTGTTGTGAATGGCTCCCAGTATTATCTGGGAGGTGGTTTATAGACAATCCAGTTTTGTGTGAATTTGCCTTGATGGTCTCACTCTAATCCCAATAAGCTTTTCAATATATGACTTCCAAATAATGAAGTTCTCTTCCTGAAAAGAGTACATATATATTTTCTTAACCATTAATTCTTAACCAAAAATACTGTGATATTTAAGCCCCTTTGTAATGTTTTGCCTTCCTGCCAGGTTGGGGTCTAAACCGCTGTGTGGTTGGGGTTCCTTTTATTCCAGCTGATCCTAAGCATCACTTAGACTCTCCTCTCTACTTTGATGACAAGAAAAATGAGAACCCTACAATTTTGTAGACTCAGAGGATCAATACAATAAATGGAATTTCACAGTTTTCCCAGATGAGTTTCTCTTTAAATATTTGATTTTTCTGAGCCTGGTGGTTCTGATGACAGCTGGTATGTTTCTTTGGTGGACAGAAAATCATATGGATACCACACATTGTCCTGTACTATTCAGGGCATTAGCCTTCCTGGCACCATATGGCAGCTGGGTGAAGAGAGTGACCCCAAAGCTCACAGAAATGAAACTTGGTACTGATTTTGAATATTTAAATATATTACATATTTTTATCTCCAACCTTTTGTTAATTTTACTGGCTTTTCCCTCTTCATTTCTATAGCACACACATGCCAGAATGATGCAATAATTTGATTCTAAGATATAATTTTATCTCCTGAAAAGAGGTTTTTCATGAGTAATATATGACATCATGTTTTAATGTTATTTAATTTTTAATGTTTTTAAATTAGAATATCAAATGATAATTTCTCTGAAATATTTTTTTTGCTCATCACCTTTGCAGTTTCATTAAAGCCATGATCACAATGAACTCCAGAATGAATAAATGTTTATATATTCCCCATTTCACATTATAAGTTCTGAAACTGGGTATCAAGCATTGACTTCTTTAAACACAATTCTACCTAATGAACAATACATGAAATGCCAAAGATGGTGATACTGAGACAATAAAGATTTTCAGACACATCCATATTCTCAAGAAACATTCAGCCTTTAAAGAGGCACTAACACACAAATATATTAAGGTCTCTAGAAGTGTGATGGCCAATATATAAAATAAGAGAGATAGACTAGAGCCATAGCCCCACTATTAACACATGCAAGGTCTGTGTAGATCTGTGTACTCTTTGTTGTATGGATTCCATTCCTTAGTCAGAAAGAATATGACAGATGCTCTACTAATCCTATCCCTACTGTAAGTCATTATTATATAGTAGATAAGAATCGTCTCTGAATATTATTGTTTTACCATATTACACTACTATTGGACTCTGGAAAGATGGTGATAGTCATGGAAACCACAGCCTCAGATTCCCATGGGCTCTTGCCACTTCCAGAGCAAAATAGTCATACACTTTGCTTCATAAATAGTGGCAGCATATAGCACAGGGCCTTTCATGTAGCTGCATGATAACTATGATAATGAGTATACAGATGAGCCAATGAACCAATAAATAAAATTTGTTAGGTATGCAAATATGATATTCTCAAAGAAGACCCAGATTGCTAATGGGGATGCAATTTCTATTGGGTCTAGGTCTTTTGTCATTTCTAGTTTGTATATCTTTGCCTCCAAGACCAGCTATTTTTAGAAACCCTGACTGGCAGGGTTTTAGTACCACCACACACTCCAGAAAATCCACACAAACACACCTGCTTGGATTCCTATTCCTTAGTACTTTACTTGTATTTATCCTTCTCTTCTATTGGAGGATGTCTTCCAACAAATATGTCATGTTTACAGGCTCTTTACACCTGAATTTTCTCTATCCTCTCATAAGTTCAGTAGGGTTGAATGTGGGTTTCAGAAAAAAATACTCAGATTTGAATCTCCTTTCCAATATTTATTTTATGTGTGAATGTAGGCTACTTCCTTAATCTTTTAAAATCTCAGTTTCTTCATGTTTAAAATTATACTAATAATTGTACTTTCCTCATATGGTTATTGTGAGGATTAAATTAGATAATTTAGGTAAACTACTTAACACACATCTAAAGTATTCAAGAATTTTAACCAAGATTCCATGCAATTATTTTCCCAGACCCTACTTCATGAAATTCCTGGGAGGAATGAGATTGCACATGCTTATTGTCTGGTGCATAGTAAGTCTTCAATAAGGACAGCTATCATTATTAGTTTTGGATAACAAATCTGTCAAGGTTAGAAGATTTATTTGATCAAATGATGAATTTTTGCTAAATTCACTTAATTATATGAAATATCAATAAGAAAACAAACTTTCTGTCAACTACAAAATCCACTAAAAACTCTTCCTAACACAAACATCTGTTTCTTGATCTCATCTAAGATGCAACATTCTGGACAGAAATCACTTTAGGTTTTCCTCTCAAATCTAGTCACTATGGCTTTCACTCAGAATATTATTTCAACTGAACATTCGCCTAGTTTTACATCTACTCACTCTTGCATTTTCCCTTTAGTATTCTCTTGTCCAGGACTAACTTATGTATTTCTCTGCTATGGGTGCTCACTTTCCTGAATACTCTCATGGCATTTCCTACATCACCATCTAAATGACAGCATAGTTTGCATCTTCTTCATTTTTGTATTCCTGTAGCTTCTGGCAACATGCTTTGTTCACATTTTCTGGAGTCTCCAGAAAAATATTTAGAACCAAATAACCTGAGTTGTCCTTAACTCTTATTCATGTTTATATTACTATAAGCAGCCCCTAACAGCTTCTGTCCTTTCTTATGAAATAGGGCTTGAACAAGTCCCTCTGATTCAGGAAAATGTTTACCCATATTTACTGATAATTCCTAATTTAAATGCTGAATAAATGAATGAAAACATTAACAATTATTGAGCCACTACCTAAAGATTAGCCTTATAGGTATAAAGGTGAGTGAGATATGGTCCTACCTTAGAAGAATTCAGACTAGCAGAGAAAGAGAGGGACAAATGAATGAAATCATGGAACAAAGCAATATGCTTGCTGAGGTAGATGCCTGCAGACAACCAAGGTGATATAGGGGAGGTAACAGGTGTTTCCACCTGGAACGAGTCAAAAAATGCTTCATGGAGGAGGTTGGGTGAGCTGAATGTGTATGTGGACAGGTGTTCTTTCTACTGAAAAATTCACTAAAAACCTTAATATTGCCAGATGGTAGTTATCTAACCTGTGAACTTCTCTGCTGTGTCCCTTCTCCTTTATCTACAAGGTTCCCCAGCAGAGAGGAAACTAAATGGCAGGATCACACCCTTTCCTTGGTTCCACTCATTAGCTTCTTCCTCATTTGTACACTTGAAAGCTCTAAGATTTCTGGAATAAAGGTGCCTTATTTTTCTTTGAAGAGGAAAAAAAAGGTAAGGGCATTTTGCTCTATCTCAATTCAAAAGAAAGAACAAATGGAGAAGGCTAATGCTCATTATCTTCATCTTTTCATCATATTCATACTTAAAAAAACTACTCTGCTGAATGTCAAAAAAAAAATCAAGTGCTGAAAAAGTACAAAACAATCCACCAGCATGGAAACTCTAATCAGGACAAAAGCATCATTAAACAAAGCTCGACCAGGCAGGCCTAGTGGTATATGCCTGTAATCCCACTCAGGTGACTGAGGCAGGAAGATCCCAAGTTTGAGGTAAGCAATTTAATAAGACCTGTCTCAAAAGACCTGATGTAGCTCAGTGGTAGAGTGTTTGTCTAGCAAGCACAATGACCTGGGTTTGATACTCAGCACCAGCTCCCCTAAAACAAGATGAAACAAAGCCAGGAGTTTTGCAAGCATACAATTAAACTGTCCATCACATTCTTTAACTGATGTCCCTTCTCACTTCATAAAAACTTTCCCTCTCTCAAAGTTAAAAGGCATTCTCAAAAGCTTAGATTCTGAAGTCAAAATACCTGAGTTTCATACCAGTTCTGTCATTCAGAAGCAGTTAGAATCTCTTTCTAATGCATTTCTTGTTTAAGCTCTGAAGAGCACCTGCTTTATCTAAGGTATGTATCTAGTTATTGCATGAGCAAAATTCAGTTGTAATGATACTGGTTTAAAAATATGCAGAATTCTAAAAAGCTAATCCCACTTAACATTTCTTACTTTTAATAAACACACAAAACTATAAAAACAATTACTGATATTCTTAGTTAAGAATCTAATTTTGGTAACAATACTATTCCTATTATTCACCTGAATGTGTTCTACCAGTAAACTATGATTTTTAAGTTAAAACTTCTAATCCTAATTAAACTTTGGAGCTCAGTGAATGGCTAAATTATAGCTTCCACTAAATAAAGAGGAAAAATAATCACTGTTCTGTAATCTCTTCCATTTTGGAACAATTTTTCTTTTTCTTTCTTTCAAATTTCTCTGCCTATGTTAAGTCTTTAAAACACATGGAACTTGAGGCCTAGAAAAGAAAAAAAATAAACTTTTATATTTTAAAATTTTAATTAGAAACCATAGGTTTCTTTTATTAATTAGGTAGCTTTTCTCCCTATAAAGTCATGAAAAAAATTGTCAGTATTTTATATCAGGAGAAATTAATGAAAATGACAGAGTTATATGTATAAAAAGAAAGTCTTTAGATATACAAAGTTGTTTTGATTAAAGCTTTTTGTAATGAAGGGGAAAATCTAGTAACTTAATGTGATCATTACTGGTGTGTCTCTGTTTTTGAAATGGTGAATTTTATCCCAGCTTTTCCTCTTTGCACGGTGTGCAGAATGGAGGCATAAACAGGTGCATCCACTTGACTCCAGCCTGATGCAGTCTGTTTTGTTCTTTGGGTTTAAATATTTCATGAGTTTGAACATGTGCTCTGAGAGCACTAAATGGTGTTAAGAACACAATTGACCAATGCTTTTAAAGACATCATGATAAAGGTTTTGTACCATCCAGCCCCCTTACTCACCTTACCACATCCCTATGAAATCATTTGATCAGTTTAATGTCCCAATGAATCACTAGCTCAAAACACAGAGCCAAAAGAATAAAAGCAAAACTAAGTGCTAAACTGTAAGATGAGAATTCACAAATATGATATGCAAACAGATAGCCAAGAATATCTTCTCTTTCATTTGAGTATCAAAATACTATAGTATAAGGCAGAATATCAGTGTCCTCCACTACTTCCTCAACCCACTGTCTCCTTAATCCCCTGCAATCTGGTTTGTGTTCCACCACCATACCAAAGCTAAGCACAAAGGGTCTGCCAAGACTTTTTCACATTTAAATACAATCTCCTTTTCCCAGTTTTCCTCCTCCTTGGTTTTCATGCAGAATTGGCCACTCTGGCATGAACACCACTTGACACTTCTTTTCCTTTTATTGTGTGGTCTGTCCTTACTGGTCTCCTCTCTGCTGCTCTATCCACTGCATTTGTGTGCAATTTCTTCTCCTGCCAGAATGATAAACCTCTGCCACTTATTGTTTTACAATCTTTAAGTTTTCATCTCACCCACTGTTTTTTTCTGAATAATGCTCTAATCTCACCCTAGTCTCAACACAGCAAAACCAGAATTGACCATCTAGCTTAATTATAAGCACGATTTCCCTCAGTCTATTCTATATCTCTTTTAGGGGAATCCTCTTTTCCATATACATCCTTTACATTTGGAATCAGTATCTACCATTTCACACCCAAACTATCAATTTCCTTAAGACCATTGATATAATCTCTTAGAAATATTTCTGCCTATATTAATATATTCCTATTATCTGTTAAGGTTTATCTTCCTAAAAAGTAGTGTTTTCATTATGCAATTCTGTTGCTCAAAAAGCTTCAAATAATTTTTCTTTATCCCCAAACAAGAATTCCAGACAATCATCCCTCACCTATCTCTGACCTACTTCAAGTAACATACTCCATTTCCTGTATTCAAACATGTTCTAGGCAAATAATTGCGCTAAACTTAGATCAAATACCTCCTTCCTTTGGTATCTTTGCTGATGTCATAGTCTCCTTGAAATGTATTTACTCAATCTACGCTTATTAAAATTCTAATTTAGAACTGTTTTTTGTGGGTTTTTGATTTTTGCATAATTATGCAAAATAGTGGGTTTAACTGTGACATATTTGTACATGGACATAACATAACTTGATTAATTTTACTCTCTATCACCTCCCCTTGCCCTCCCTGCCTCTCTCCTGGTCCCCTTCCCCCATCCTAATGGCCTCTTCTAACATTTTTTTCCTACTTTTTCTCTCTAACTTCCAAATGTGAAAGAAGATATTGAGCACTCATTTTTCTGAGTCTTGCTTATTTCACTTAATATGATGCCCTCTACTTCCATTCATTATAAAATTGTCTTTGAAGTCCTAGAATTTCCCATGAACTTGGTTAGATCCGAGGGATGTGGCAGCAAGGAAAACAAGCTCTCTATCTTTGTGGAGCTGATTTTTATTAGGTGGGGAGGAAGCTTCCATTCCTATCAGCCAAAGATTGTCTTTTCCATAAAATCAAAAAGATTTTTCTGACAAATCCCCTGAAAATCATCAGTCTATTCTCCATTCTGCCAATAACAAAAATATTGATTATTATGATCAGAATGATTATTACAAATAGTCACTACTAACAATGATTATTATTGCTACTTTACTATCACGACTACTACTACTACTGGGTTTTGACAAGTACATGTACTACATGTTGGACACTATCATGAATTAATCTAATAATCACAATAATCCTGAGAGCTTGGTGTTAATGAATGCTAATTACGCTATGAAGCTAGCCTCGTTTCTATGTTAAGCAGTCTCTCCAAGGTTACACAGCCATAAGCAACACAAAACTAGTACTAGCTTGTTCATCCTTCTCATCACTTAGTGATGGAAAATAAATGTTCAAGTCAAATTTGTTGAAAAAAAATTAACAAACCAGTTAATGTAGGTAGGGAGGGAGGAGTGGAAATACCCAGTGTTTGAATCTAATGTCTGATATGAAAACACTGATCTTTCTTTATGGTCACATAGAAAAGCACCACTCTAATTGTGATTGTGGTCTTCCTCATGGTCCAACTTCTTGTATTGAGCTTTATCTTCCTTGATGTACTGTCCTCTTGCTCAGAGGAGGCACTATTAAATTTTTGTTCCTCTATGGCACCTATTATAATGATTTATTCCTTACAATAGCCACTTTATAAATAGCTATTGAAGAAGTAAATCAATTGACTCTTATGTTAAGGGATTCTTATTTGCTATAATCTTTAAAACTCCTTTGTGTTTAAAAGCCTAACTATTATCACTTTCCAAAGAAGTGAACTACCTTAATTTCTCTCTAATCATTTTACTTCAAATCTTGCTCACAATAAGCTGTCTCACTTTTCATTTGAATATAGGTCACACTTTCAGCAGCTTTCAAGATCAATCCATCAGTCAACAAAAATGTATTTACTGAGTCACTACCCCCATTGTTGTTACTAGCTCACATAATCTCTTTTTATCTTATTTAAAAACCATATCCCTATCTTCATAAGCTTAGAAAAGAGCCACAGAGCCACATTTCCCTGCTAATTCATTTAAAAATCTGTGATTCAGAAAAAAAATGCTTTGGGTTGCATGTTACAAAAAAAGTCATATCAATATTTATAGACCAGATAATAAAGGAAAGCATTCTGCTACTTTATTTTGTTTCATCTTTCTTAAACTACCCAAGGATAATGACAGGGGGTGATTATTAATGCCCTTCTGCCCCCACCTACTGCCCTGCCTCATTGATAAAATATAAGAATTGCAAGGTTTCAGGTTGCTCATATGTAACTTTTATAGATTGTTAGTAACAGTATTTCTCATTTATATACTTCTTCAACATACATTAATGCATATGTTCCTTATAACAATCTTATATGGGTAGATATTATTATTATCTGAATTTTATAGATGAGTGAAAGCTTACAGATGGTAAATGATTTGCTCAAAACTGCCTACATAGTAAATATGGGTGCTTTGATATGAATCTAGATCTCTTAGGCTCTGAATGCAGTTGTTTCTACTGAAGTATAATGTATATATAGGTTTTCTTCTAAAAGTGAGATAATCTTTAAATCACAAGAAATTGTTGATGTGTAACTGTTTTTGTCTTACAAAATGCAATTCTATATGGTCCCACCTGAGAGTAAAATAACAACTTAATATGGTGGTTGAGAAATGGGAATCAGGAATCACACTGCTTATGTTCACCACTTGATTCTCCTATTCTCTACCTATTGGCTTTGAGTGAGTTACTTAAACTTAATGAACATCATTATTTACAAAATGGGTAACAATAGTCTTATCTCATTGAGTTGTATAAGGATTGAATGGCATAAATTAAGCTCTAGAACTTAACATATAGTGATCCTTCAAAAATATTAATTGCATACTTGGGGGGCTACCAGTTAAGGCTTTGGATTTAATCAGATGTAGCAGCTAATCCTAAATTGGACACTTACTAGCTTTGTGACTTTAGAGAAACCAGTCAACCTCAGTTCCTCCTCAAGAAGATAAAAATGGAGTTAATAACACTCTCATAGAGTTTTTGATAAATAATTCAGTGAATTAGCATAAATTAAAAGAATTAACTACATGGAACAATAACCTTCCATGTGATTGGTACTGTTTTTACACTATTTATTATCAATATAGAAAGATTGTTTCTGAGAGAAAGGCTCTCAGAAAAACCTCACCCTAAAGAATAACTTCAAACTAGACAGAATTGTCAAAAATAACTATTTCTGAATTTTGGAAACTGAAAAGAATACAGCAAGTTGAAAAAAAAATTTACTCAAGAGAAACTTCTGAGCCTCTGCTAACCACAGTGGGAGTCTGTGGTCTAGCCTGGGGTTTTGTCTATTCATCCTTCCCTCTCCGCGCCTACCCCCCTCTTCACTACTAAATTCTGTGGGTGCAATAGTTGTACCAGGACAGGAAAAGCAGTGAAAATTAGCAGCTTCACTGCCTGAGGGTGCTGACTTCATTTGCAGAAGAATGTAGGAAAAACTCATGCTCAGTTATTGAAAGCAAAGGTAATTTCAATGGAAACAATCAGGGAAAGAGAAAATTAAAGTAGCCTAAGGTTATAAGACTGGTCAGTGTAATCAAAAGGCTGTCCAGACCAGTCATAAATTTAACAGGGAAATTTGAGGGATTAGAGAATCATGCAGACCTTGGAAGTGCCTAGATATCTTTGTTAACTGGAAGGTTGAGTGTGTGCAAGGTCACACATCAGGAGCCAGGAGAAGGTCCTAGCCATTAACACATCACTGGGCTCAGTGTAAGGCCTTGAACATGCACACAAGCAATAAGAAAAGACTTGCCAGAAGACAAAATTCTCTGGCAGAGTTGTAAACTTCTTTAATTTGAACATATGCCTTGATCCTCACATAAATCCATTGGTGAAATACAGAGGCCTTATTGGCTCAAAGAATTTAAGTATAACTTCTAACAAAACATTGGTTCCCACTAAGATCTAGGGGAAACCAGACTTCCAAAAACAATAAAAAAGGAAGAGAAGGAGGAAAAAGAAGGAAAGGAAGGGAATGGAGGAAGGGAGGGAGAAAAACATCTGATCAAAGATGTCAGTAGCTTTGTGTACAACCAGAAAAATGATAAGTGTACTCCATTTGTGTACAATGAATCACAATAAATAAATGTAAAAAAAAGATGTCAGCAGCTACACACAACTGTAGGCAGAACAGACTCTACAGATCCAGCCCAGTCACATGTTAAAACAATAACAACAGCAACAATCTGGGGTTGGGGGAAAGAGGAAAGGGTAAATAAGAATCCATAGTTGCTCCTACATAGCCTTTTACTTCATATACCTAATTCTCAAGAAAAATATACAAGGGATGCAAAGAAAGGACAGCATAATCTATACATACGAAAGTAAGAGGTAAAGAGGAGCCGTTTCTGAGGCATTCCAGATGTTGAAATTAGCTGACAAAAACTTCAAAGTGACTGCAAATATGTGCAAAGAACTAAAGAAAACATTTTTTTTAATATTAAAGTTAAGGGTTGGGGATATATCTCAGTGGTAGGGTGCTTGCCTAGCATGTGTGAGGCACTGCATTATATCCCCAGCACAACACAAAAATAAAATAAAAATATACTTAAATATCACAACAATGAGTCATCAAATGGAGAACATTAATAAGTAAGCAGAAATTACAAAACAAAATCTCTTTAAATTTCTTGTATTGAAAACTGTAATTCACTGGAGGTTTGAGTCCCTGGTCCAGCATGTAAAGAGCACAACTGTCTGATCAAGTAAAAAGGTAAACATAATGAAGAAGCAACAACTCTTCATCATCCGAGAAGTAAAGTTATGAGGCCAATTACATCTTCCAAAACTAAAGAGACACAGAGAGGTAGACACAGATAATCATAACTTACTGCAGCAAAATCAATGAGCAAAAACCTCTGTGGGAAGTAGAGCCAGAGAGGAAAACCTGAACTATATTTGATGAATTGATGGAGGCTCAGTGTGGACAACTCTGAGATTTAAAAACTCCAGGGAAACCCAAGTATAGGATTCCCACACTTTCATGAGTTTTCCCACTGGAGTCTCCACCAGGTTTTCACAGAGAATGTTGGAGAAAAATTCCCTAGTCCTTGTGTCATGGAAATGAGAAAAGGAACCATTTTAAAATAAGATGAAACATTCTGTTCTTCATAAGACCTGTACACAGGAGAAATTATGTTACCAGAGCCTAAACTGCTAGGTTATTATCAGATCCTAAACTACCTGGAAGAAGGGAAAGCTCATCTTCAGTCCACATTAACCATCCTGCCCCACCGAAATTTGGGGAGGGACAATTAAGAAATACTGGAGAAATTCACAGCCCAGAAACATAAGCTCAACAAAAGACCAAAACTTAATCACAGGAGAATAGCTTGATTTTCCTCTCCAATATATTGCCACTACATTACTAAAGATCTATTTAATGCAGCTCTATCCAGTATATCATGCCCCCTTGTTAACAATGAATTAGAAAGTATACTAAAAAGCAAGAATAGGAAGATATTGCACAAGACTCAGAACCAGTGTCAGATATGCCAGGAAAGCTGAAATGAATAATATACTAAGGGTTTAAAAGGGAAAACTAGCAACAAGAAAGGACCAAGGAAAAATATAAGCAGAGATGGAAATTCTAGGAAAGAATAAAAAAGGAATTCTAAAGATTTACAAAAAACCATAAATGAATCAAGAATGCTTTTGATAGGCCCATTAGTAGACGGCACACAATTGAGGAAAGAATATCTGAGTTTAAGTATAAAATGATGAAAATCTACAAAGCTGAAAAGCAAGGAGAAAAGATTGAGAAAAATACCAAGATGTAATACCCAAGAACTGTGGAACAATCAAAAAAAGAAGTATAACATAAGCATAATTAAAATTATTGAAGAAAAAGAAACAAAAACTGAAACAACATTTGAAGCAATACAGAGAATTTCACCCAAATCAGTATCTGCCACCAAAACAAGAATTCAAATATCCAAGAATCTCAGAGAACACCAAGCAGCACAAATGCCAAAACAAACAACAAAACTCACAAAAACATGATATGTAGGTATATCATATTTAAACTTCAGAAAAATTTTCTAAAAATGTGAAAGAGGTTCAATGACTAGAGCCAGCTGGTATGGAAGAACCTTACCTATCAAGGAGCAAAAATAAGACTTAAACATTGGACTTCTCAGAAACCATGCAAATGAGAGGTTGTAATAGCATATTTACTGTATTCAGATTTAAAAACCAACAATCTAGAAAATTAAGCAATTGTTCTTAAAAAATGATAGCGAGAAAGAAAAAAAATTGAGGAATTTTTATAGCAAAATCAAACTTTCGGGGACTAGGAAAATCACATATGTTTGAACAGATCTGCTAGGAAAAGATCATTGGTGAAGGATAAAAGAGAAAAATAAATTTTAAAACATTTCTAATCTTAATTTAATAAAGTGTGCTTCAAATAATAATAGAAATAATGTATATGATTATGTGTGTGCATGTATGTTTCTGCACACTTATGCATAAGTGAAATGAATGATAGCAATGATACTAGCGACTGGAGGGAGAAATTGGAACTATTTGGTTATTACATACTTCCACTACTTGCAAAGTACTATGGTGTTAACTGAAAGTTGATTTGAATTAGAAAGTGCACAGTGCACATTCTATGGCAACTACTAGAAAATTGAAAGAAGTATAATTGCTTTGTTAATAAAGATGAGAAAACTGAATTATATAAAATGCTATATAAAAAGCAGGAAAAAGCGTGGAAGATCAAAATAGGAACAAAGGACAAAAATAATAATTAAATATAATGACAAGTATGGTCACTATTAATTGAACTGTATCAATGATCATTTTGAATGTCAATAGTATAAGTGTATGAGTTAGAAGAGATGTTTGGAATGAATTAAAAAATAAAATACAACTATATATTTTCTATAAGAAAAACACTTTAAATAAAACAACTCATATAAGTAAAAGTAAATGGATAGAAAAAGATACACCATCTCAACAATAATCAAAAAAGCAACAATACCTATGTTGATTTCAGACAAAGCAGATACCAGAGCATGGAAAATTGCCATGGGTAAAGATTGGCATTACATAAAATGATAGAGGGGTCAATATTCCAAAAGGAAATGTGTGTATCGGCTTAACTAGAGAATGATAAAATACATGAGACAAGAACTGATAGAACTACAAAAAGAAATAAATGAACTGCAAAGAGAAATAATTTATCTACTATTACAGTTAGAACCTTGAATAACCTCTAGCAAAAGTGGACAGATCCAGCAGTCATAAAATCAGTAAGGATACAGTTGATTTCAAGAGCCACCAATCAACTGTCTACAACAAACATCTGTAGACAACTTCATTCAACACATTCTTCTCAAACTCACATGGAATATTCACCAACATAGATGACATTCTGGGCCATAATGTACACCTAAGTAAGCTAAATAGAATAGAAACCATGCAATGTCTGCTGTCAAACCATAATTGGAAAATAGAAATCAATAATGGAATGATAGATGAAAAGTTCAAAATATTTAAGGATTCAACAACATGCTTTCAGTGACATGGATCAAAGGAGAATTTTTAAAGTATTTTGAATTAAATGCCATTGAAAAAACAACATAATCAAAATTTGTGGATGATGCTGAAAATACTGATTAGAGGGAAATTCACAATTGAATGGAGGTAATATAAAAGAAGAGAGTTCCAAATTAATAATTTATGCTTCCACCTTAGGAAACATGCAAACAGAGCATAAATTAAATACAAAATTAGAAGAAAATAAATAATGAAAATTAGAGAAGGCACTGAAAGTGTAAACAAGAAACCAACAGAGAAAAGTCAACAAAATCTAATGGTCATTCTTTGAAAAAAAAAATCAATAAAATTTAAAGCCTCTAATCAGGCCAGCTAAGAACAAAATGAAACAAATTATTAATATCAGAAATGAAAGAGGAGACATTACTATAGTTCTCATGGACACTAAAAGGACAATAAAAGAATATCGTGAATATGATATTTTGATAACCTAGATAAAATGGACTATGTCCTTGAAAGATATAATCTGCCAAACAAAAAGAAATGGACAATCTGACTAGGCATATGTATATTTAAAAAATTGGATCAATTATTAATAACCCTTCAAAAACAGAAGGTATTTAGGTCTAGTGAATTTTAATAAGCATTTAAAGATTATATTAATCCTCTAAAATCTTTTCCAGAATATAGAGGCAGACTTGATACTTGATATTTCATTCAATTAAGCTAATATTACCCTAATACCAAAAGAAGATGAAACATAATGAGAAAAGACAACTACAGAGCAGCATCTCTCATGGACATGGATACAAAAAAATCCCCAATAAAGTATTAGCAGATTGAATCCAACAATATATAAAATGAATTACAGACTGCAATCAGACTATATTTATCTCAAGTTAGTTCAACCATTGAAAATTATTTAATGTAATTCATCACATTAGCAGGTTACAAAAATCACATGATCAAATGCCACAAATGTAGAAAGTACATTTGACAAAATACAATACCCATTCATGATTAAGATTCTTGGAAAACAAGAAATAGGGAAATTTCCTCAACTTAGTAAAAATGAGCTACAAAAATCCTACAGCTAACATCATACTTAATGGTGAGAAACTAGAAGATTTCTTTTAAGATCAGGAAGGAGGAGGCAAGGTTGTCTCCCCTCAGTGCTGCTTTTCAACATCATACTGGAAGTCCTAGCAAATACAATAAGACAAGAAAAGGCATTAAAAGGAATACTGATTGGAATAAATGGAAAAAAAAACTATTTTGTTTTATCTTGTTTGTTGGTTTTTCTAAACCAACCATATGTTGGTTTAGAGAGAATCCAAAATAATTGACCAAAACAAATAAAAAACTTCTGGAACTAATAAATGATTACAGTAAAGTTGTATGACACAAAGTCAATATACAAAAGTCAACTGATTTCCATGTATAACAGCAATGAACAAGTAGAAATGGAATTGAAATTAAAAACATATTACCATTTACATGAAATTTTTGAAACTTAAAGTATATTACATTTACATTATTATTCCCCTCATTAACATAGGTAGATATAAAACTAATAAAATATATAAGCTCTGTATGAAGAAAACTACGATCTCTGATGAAATATATACTGTGGATATGAATAAACTGATTCTAAAGTTTATATGAGGAAGTAAAAGATTCATAATGGTCATCTCAGTATTGTGGGAAAAGAATAAAGTTAGAGGACTGACACTCTTTGACTTGGACTTTTCCAATAAAGAGTGGGGCATGATGAATAAATCGATGCTCAGATCTATGGAACAGAATGAAGAGTTCAGAAACAGATTCATAATCCATTGATCTTTGACAAAGAAGCAAAGAGAATATAATGGAGCAAAGTCTTTTCAACAAATGGTGTAGGGATAATTGAATATTCACATGCAGAAATGATTAACAAAGGAACTTATGCCCCTCATAAAAAAAAAAAATCAAACCCTGTCTCAAAATTTAAAAATTAAAATAAAAAGGATTGAGAATGTAGCTTAGTGGTAAAGTACCCTGACTTCAATTCCTGGCATGCACGCACACACACACACACACACACACCCCTCAAAATGGATAATAAATCCAGTAACTCAAAAATATAAAACTCCCAGAACATAACAGGAGAGAATCTTGATGACCTTGAGAATGAAAATGGCCTTTTAAATATAATACCAAAGGCATAATGCATGAAAGAAATAACCGGTAGATTGTTTGAAATGAAAAACATCTGTGAAAGACTGTCAAGAATATGAAAAGACAAACCACAGACAGAGAGAAAAATATTTTCAAAAGACATATCTGATAAAGAATGCATCTATTTCTCCAAAACATACAAAGAACTCTTTAAAACTCAACAATAGGAAAATGAATAACTCAATTTAAATTTTTGCAAAAGACCTGAATAGATCTTTCACTGAAGAAGACACATAGATGACAAGTAAGCATATAAAAAGAAGTTCAAAATAACCCATTAGGGAATTCCAAATTACAACAATGAGAAGATATCAGACCATATTTATGACAAGGGCAAATCTAAAACACTGGTAACACTAAAGGCCCTGAGGATATGGGCATTGGCAATGAATGAGAGGCCAAGACCTCTCATTTATTGCAGATAGGACAGTCAATTTGGAAGATGCTTTATTGCTTCTTACAAAACTAAACATCATGTTACTGTATGATCCAGAAATAATGTTCCTTGGTATTTACCCACAGGAGTTGAAAACTTATGTCCACTAAAAGTCCTGCTTATTCAATTATCGAGAATACAAGCAAAAAAAAAAAAAAAAAAAAGGTTAGTGAGGATGTGGGGAAAAGGGTACACTCATACATTGTTGGTGGAACTGCAAATTGGTGCAACCACTCTGGAAAGCAGTATGGAGGTTCCTCAAATAGGAATGCAACTACCATTTGACCCAGTTATACCACTCCTATATGTATACCCAAGGAAGTTAAAATCAGCACACTACAGTGACACAGTCACATCACTGTTAATAGTAGCTCAATTCACAATAGCTAAATTATGGGACAAACATAGGTACCCTTCAAAAGATGAATGGATAAAGAAAATGTGGTATGTATAGGTATGTATACACATTAGAATATTATTCAGCCATAAAGAAGAATGATTTTGTGACATTCGCCAGTAAATGGAGGGATCTGGGGACTATCATGCTAAGTGAATTAGGCCAATCCCAAAAAGCAAAGGTCCAATGTTCCTCTGATATGTGGATAGTAACATACAACAAGCTGGGGCTCAGAGCAGGGGGAATAGAAGTTGAACAGATTAGACAAAGGAGAATGAAAGGAAGATGGGGGGAACGGGAATAGAAAAGACCACAGAATGAATCTAGCATGAATTTCCTGTGTATATATATGAATACACCACAGTGAATCTCCACATCAAGTATATCGACAAGACTGGAATCCTAATTAGAATAAGATATACTTCATGTTTGTATAAATATGTCAAAATATACTCTACTGTCACATTTAACTAAAAAGAACAGATTTTAAAAATCCCTTCCCACTGATGTTTATTACAGCTTTATTCAAAATTTCCAAAATTTGAAAGCTAACAAGATGTCCTTCAGTAGTGAATGGATGAATGGTGGTACATCAAACAAGGGAGCATTAATACCAGACAGAAATGATCAATCAAGACATGAAGAGAACTTGAATGTACATTACTAAGAAGTCAATCTGAAAAGGTTACATACTGTGTGATTCAAAGTATATGACATTCTGGAAAATGCAAAACTATGGAGACAATAACAAGTTAATGCTTGCGAGGTGTTAGGAGGGAGGAAGGGGTGACTAGACAAAACAGAGGATTTTTATGGCAGTGAAATTATTCTGTATGATTCTACAATGGTGGGCACATGTTGTTATATATTTGTCAAAACTTACAGAATGTGTAACACCAAAACTCACCCTTAATGTAAACTGTGGACTTCGGGTAATGATATGTCTGTATAGGTTCACCAGTTTTAACAAATGTGCAAGTCTATTATGGGATGTCATTAGTGGGAGGAGCATGTGTATGGGGACAGGGGTTATACAGGAACCTTCTCTACATTCCATTAGTTTTTCTGCAATATGAAACTACTTTAAAAATAAAGTTTAATCATTTAAAAAAAATCACTAGATGGGCTCAACCACAGATTTGAGCTGGCTGAAGGAAAAATATCAGTAAACTTGGGGATAGATCAATGAAAATTTTTCTAAGTCAGATTTGTTAAAAATCTATCTCAGTCTTTAAGATCATCATCACTTCCTTTTCAATTTTAAAGGATTATTTTTCTGGAGATAATAATTTTGGCAAACAGTTATTTTCTTTCAGCACTTCAAATATATAATTCTGATTCCCTGTGGCTACTATCACTTATGATAATAAATTAGAAATTAATCTTAGATCATTAACCTCTATGTGAAGTCACATCATATTTCTTCTTGTTTTCAAAATTTCTTCTTTCAAACATTTGACTATTATATATACTGGTTTATCACTTTGTCTTTTTTGTAGTTGGAGTTTGTTGAACTTCTTGAATGTGTAAGTGAATGTTTTCATCTGCTTCTGGAACTTTCCATTTTTTTTTCAAATAATTTTTCTGCCTCTTATTTTTCTGTATTTCTATTAAGGATATAGTGATATGTCTGATGGGATCCCAAAGGTTTCTGAAGATCTCTTTGGATTTTGTTAAAAATGATTGAAAGTAGTAATCTGAAAAGAGTTGGAGTTTGAGAGCCAGCTCCGAGAGCCAGCACAAAATCTATGGCAAAAACGGTGACTAGAGAATAAAAAGAGCATTTATAATAATAGGCCCAATTCATCAGACAGATAAAATAATTATGATTAATAATATAAAGTAGATATTCAATTTGTGAAACTGAACTTTGTCAGACTCAAATTTCTGAGGTTGGGAGAAATCTAAGGGGTTCTTTGATAAGCTGTGCAGGCCTTCCAGACTGCTGCAGAGGTTAGGTAAATGAGTAAATGAGCTATCTAAGAACACTGCTCTTATCTAAAATGCCTGCCAGAGTTAACGTCTCCAAATATAATCAAAAGGATAGAGAGTGGCTTTTCAAACAGTATATTTATATAGCCAATTTGCCAACATCAGCTTCACTAAAGTAGCAGTGTTATTCTGAACATTGCATTAAGACTGGAAGATTATTTTCACAGCAGAAATAAATAAGCTTAAGTAAGTGAATGGTGGCTAAACAATTACTAGTGGCAAAGCTGTACATATGAATAGTAATAATTGAGAAATTTCTTTCTGAAAAGATTTAAATACCACTCAGTTGTCTCTTTCTACTTGCCTTCAACCTTGTAACTAGGTAGACATATGGTAAGTGCTAAGTGTACTCATTAAGTTCATCTGACTCAGATGTCTAAAGATTTTGCAAAATATATCCTTTGTTTTATACATATAAGTGTATGTGTGTGTGCACGTGTGTGCCTATATACATGCATAAATACACATATAAAATGAACATCTATTTTTAAATACAAAAATAGGTTAAATATATATTTATACAATTCTACATGAAATACTATTCACTAATACAAATTAAAGTTAAGGTGCAATGTTCCTCTTTGAAAGTACAATTCTATATTATAAATTGGTAAGAACAGATCTGTGTATATTTATTATATTTGTTATCATTATAATATTTTTACAGACACCTAGGCCTACAAGAAAAAAGAAACACAGATAGAACATGGTTCCCATTTTCAAAGCATATGAGAGGTCTCTTGAGGATAGCTTGTCAATTTTCTTTGGAACCAAGGGGCTTATAAAGATTCAGAGGCAGTTGTACTTGTGGTGGATTTTCTTCCCTGTCATCACAAAGACTGAAAGAAGCATCCCTCTAGTTTAAGCTGTGAATCAAACTTTACCAAGATCTATTTAACCCAATTGTTGTTTAGGAATTTGAGCATCTTAAAACCAAAAGAGAAAATACATTTTAAACCCACAAGAACCCTTTTTTTCCATGTGGAGTTTTAAGAGAATTTTTCCCTCAATGTTAAGTATTCCTGGTATTGTCATCAGCAGAATCTGTTCCTGTAGGCATTATTCCAGGAAATAAGAATGGTGACTTCTTTATACCTCTTGTCTGTTAGAGTTAATGAAGGGCATTTGGATGGAGGGTTCACAGCAAAGGCCTTAAGACTACTTAAAACTATTAATCAATAGAAGTGAAATAGTCTTTGAGTAATGTATCTGATTGCTTCAAAAACAGGACTGAAAAACAGAAGTGCTCAACATAAGAGAAATTGCCTTGGCAACGTGGCATGTATTCTTGAGAAGGGACTGTTAGACTCTAAAACGTAACCACTGCTGCCTGAAATCTTTGCAGAATGCCCACAGCGTTCAGCTTTTCCCAATATCAAATAGGTTACAATTACTGCTGCTGGTTTCCAGTCAACATTCAAATTCATTTTAAATATAGATTCATATAAACTTTCCTATCCAAATATGCAAAGTGTTTTATGAGAACAACCTTTTTGACCAAAGCTTCAGTTACCAGAGAAGGAAAAGGATTTAGTGATCTTGAGGGAGGCACTTAGATTTAAAAATAAAACACAATTATATGCTTTATGTGAATATATTTATACAGAGGCACAGTGAAAAGTATTTGAATAACTAATGTTTATCCATCAAAAATCTGAATTTAAAAAAATGAACACTTGAGAATTTATTTTCAATTCCTCAAATATGGATACATTTTAAATAATCATTCATTTTCCTTTTCATAATATCATATCAAGGTATTTTCAAGTACATTATCTTGCTAGGAGATAAGAATGATTTTAGCTCCATTTTAAATGTGAAGAAAGTGAAGTTTAGAGAGATTAAGTGTCTTGACCAAGTTCAGCTAATAAGTTTATGGAGTTGGGGTGTATACTCATGTTTTTTGGCCCTTGCTTCTGGATCCTGTTTGAAAACTTATGAAATTCAGTAAATTTTCACAAGTTTTGCAAGAAACTGTTTTTAACACTAAGTTAAATTGGAATAAAAACTCAGATCTCATTCCTTACAAAAATGGCTTTAGAATTGCAACTTCAAAGCCACAGTTCTCCCTAAATTTTCTCTTTCGCTCTTCTTACTTCTCTACCAGGGAAGTTTTGTCAATGACTTGTTTACCCTTTAACCAAAGAATACCCTTAAAGGAGAAACAGACCAAGCCAAAATTCCTGGACCCTGACATTGTGAAAAAAAAGGGGCATCCTGCACCAAGGCTTGTGTGCCCACAATAAATCATTTGTGGCATTTTTCTTGAAGGACTTTTCAAGTGTCACAGGGTTATCTGTTCTGCTAACGTCAAAGTTGAACACAAGACTAGTAAGCTGTGCAACAAAGCCCTTTAACTAATAAAATTCTCTCATTCATTCATTCATTCAAAAGGTCTTGAGTGTCTACCATGTTCTGAAAACCTTGAATACTGCAGGGTGAAAAATGGACAATGTTAATGGTTAAACCAATGAATGATCAATATCAAGTCATTAAGATAAATGACTCAACATACATAAAGACACAAATAAAAGAATATACCAAATAAATATCTGATGTACTCCCTGGACTACAAGGAGTTCACCATGGCAAGAAAAGGTTGTAAAGATTTAATTTTATAATTTACAAATTGAATCTGATTTAATGTACATTTTGTTTACATGGTTGGATTTAGAACTAGAATCTAACTTGGACCATGTATTGCTGGGTCTCTCTTGTCCTCAGAATTGTTAATGATGTTGTAATGTGTTGAAAAAGTAAATCAAAGAAAAAATTCTTGGAAGTTTTCTTTATTCTATAAATCATGTCAGGCACATAACCTTGCTGAAGTAATTCAAGGTTCTATAATTTTCAGACACTTTAATGTTTTTCAAACATTTTCTTTCAGAAAATAAAATTTGCTAGTGTGTGAATTCACTGGAAATAGCAACTGCCTAAACTTTTTCTGGAGGACTACAGGGACCCCATGTTGGGAGATTCATGCTGATCTGCAACACTCTGGAGCCAGAACAGTCCTTTGACCAATATTTCTTGCCACTCAAAATCATTTTCTTCTGCTTTCCTTACTCTCTTGTCAATTAACAAGTTTCTTTTGAGAGTTAAGACAAAGAGGAGCTATTTTACCAAAACCAGTTGTATACATTGCTTTATTGTTAGAAAAAGAAAAATACTGGCCAATTATTACTGTACATATTATAATAAGCATATACTCACTAATTATGCACAGTCTTTGATACAGTTTTAGGGAAAGGAAAAAGAATATCAAACCAAAAAAAGAGATACAAAATGAAAGTTTGTTCATTTATATTGCAGTCTGATCAGTGGTCTAAGAATCAGAAGACCTGGATTCAGGAATAAAATTCATTACCAACCAAATGTGCCATTTGAAGAAAGTCAGATTTTCTATTTGAATCTCCATTTCTGAATCTACAATCTGAATCTATAATCTCAGTTATGATTTCTAAAAAGTTTTTTAACATCCAAACATTCATGAATATCTGTTTTAAGACTCTTCTCACTAAAAGAAAACTTTTATGCATGTGAGAATTATTCAAATGGACTATCTTAGTTTTCCCTTTCTGTATCTGCTGTATCTGATTTCAGCTGGCAATGAAAAAGGGAAAAAATAATTTAAGAATAGTTGCTATATATATATATTATATATACATATACATGTATATATATATAATGTATATATATAATTTTCTATTCCTTTTTATTGGTGCATTATAGTTGTACATAATGGTGAGATTTATTAGTGTATATTTGTACATATACACAATATAACAATGTAATTTGTCCAATATCATTCTGAAGCACTGCATTCTTTCCACTTACCTTCTTTCACTGGTGCCTTTTTCTCTACTCTACTGACATCCCTTTGATTTTCACAAGATGCCCCCAACTTTCCTTTCTCCTCTCTAGCTTCCACATGAGAGAGAAAATATACAACCCTTGACTTTCTGAACTTGGCTTATTTTACTTAACACAATATTATCAAGTTCTATCTATTTTCCTGCAAGTTATTTTATTCTCCTTTATGGCTAAAACTCCATCATGTATATATGCAGCATTTTCTTTATCTATTCATCTATTGACAAAAACCTGGTTCCATAATTTTGGCTATTATGAATTGAACTGCTATAAACATGGGTATACATGTATTGCTATAGCATGCTGACTTTAATTCTTTTGGCTAAATATCCAGTAGTGATATAGTGGATCATATGGTGGTTCCATTTCTTGACTTTTGGAAGACCTCCATATGGATTTCTACAATGGCTGTATTAATTTACAATCCTGCTTACAGTGCAAAAGTGTTCCTTTTACTCCATATCCTCTCCAGCATTTGTCATTGTTTGTATTTTTGATGACTGCCATTCTGAGTGTTGTGAGATTAAATCTCAGTGTAGTTTTGATTTGCATTTCCCTAACTGCTAATGATGTTGAATATTTTTTCATAGTTCTGGATGCCATTTGTATTTCTTCTTTCAGGAATTGTCTGTTTAGTTCATTCATCCATTTGTTAATGGAGTTATTTGGGGTTTTATAGTGTTAGGATTTTTAAGTTCTTTATATATTCTGGATAGTAAATTTCTACCAGAAGCTAGCAAAAATCTTCTGCCCGTCTGTGTGTTCTTTCTTCACATTCTAAATGGTTTCCTTTTACAAAATCAATATACAAAACCCAATAACTTTCCTATACACCAATAATAAATTTTCTGAGAAAGAAATCAGGAAAACAATTTCATTCACAACAGCCTCAAAAAAGAAAAAAAAAATTATCTTGGAATAAATCTAAACAAGGAGGTGAAAGGCCCCAACAGAGAACACTATAGAACATTGAAGAAGAAACCGAAGAAGATACAAGGACATGGAAAGACCTCCTATGTCCATGGATGGGCAGAATTAATATTGCTAAAACACCCATACTACCAAAAGCAAAATACAGATTCAATGCACTTCCTAATAAAATTCCAATAACATGTTTTACAGACTAGAAAAAAACAGTCCTAAAGTTCATTTGGAAAGATAGAAGATCCAAAAAGGCCAAAGCAATTCTAAGCAAAAAATGTTGGAGGCATCACAATACCTGAATATACAGCAAGACACTGGCATAAAAACAGACACAAAGACCAATATTGAAGAATGGAAGACACAGAGATAAACCCACACAGATATAGTCATCTGATCCTTGACAAAGATCCCAAAAACATTTATTGGAGAAAAGAAAACTTTTTAAACAAATGGTGGAGAGAATTCTGATTATCTGTATGTAGAAGAATGAGATTAGACCTTACCTCTCACTTTTCACAAAATCAACTCAAAATGGATCAAAGACATGGGAATTAGACCAAAAATTATGCAACTCATAAAAGAAAATGCAAGCTTAACATTCCAACATAGAAGTGCAGACAATGATTTTCATAATAGGACCCCTAAAGTTCAGGAAATAATACCAAGAGTTAATATATGGGATGGCATCGAATACATTCAATTTCTTTTTTTTTTCTTTTTTACTTTTTCTTTTTTTTATATATTGTAAAAACAGATCCATAAGTTTATTTTGCTGTTTTCTCTTTAGAAATTAATCATATACATAATTATGCAACAGTTTACACTTCCATTACTTATATCACTTCCAAATACATTTTTTTTTAAATTTTAGGTCATTGTGCACAAATGGAGTACAGCTATCATTTTTCTGGTTGTACACAAAGTCGAATCATACAATTTGCATATTTATACATATACATGGGGTATAGATGCTTGTCTCATTCTATTATCTTGCCTTCCCCATCCCCTCCCCATCCCTCATTTTCCTCTCTACAATCCGTCCCTTCTCCATTCTTCCTATGCCTCCCCCCATGCCCGCTATGTGTCATCAACGACTTACAAGAGAGATTATTGGTCTGATTTTTTGGGATTGGCTTATTTCACTTAACATGATCTTCTCCAATTCCATCCATTTACCTGCAAATGTCATAATTTTATTATTCTTTATGGCTGAATAATAATCCATTGTGTATATATACCAGTTTCTTTATCCATTCCTCTATTGAAGGGCATCTAGGTTGGTTCCACAATCTAGCTATAGTGAATTGGGCTGCTATTCTTAAGGAAATTTTGTTCAAAGTTCCTAAAGGACCATGTAAATGGGAACTAGACACACCTACTTTACAAATGAACTATTACAAATATCCTGAGTTAGAGCTTTCTGACATACACTATCACACCATTCATGATACATTATTAAAGAACTTTAACTGGAAGAAACAGTTTACATTAAATAATTGTTTCAGGGATCCTAGAACAGATGGCTATTACCAGTTAATAAATAATCATTGACAACTGAACACAGTCTGTTACTTTAGTCCACAAAGTGGGTGGCACTAGTGGTAATGATGGGAAAGGAATTGTGGACACTTAGTTCAGATGAACATTCTGGCAGTCAACTCTAGAACAAGCTGTCATTTGTGCATTGAACCTTCTGTCAAAATTTGCCACTAAAAGTTTAAAGAAACAAAAAACTGAACAAAAAATAACATCTTGGTATTTCCCTGGTTACCACTATAAGCTAGCCCCATTTCTGTTATGGCAGTGGTTCATTCTAATCATGCTATATAGTTTTTCTAAACATAAACCTAGATTTAAAAGGACACATAAGGGTTAGGGTTGTCTAGTGGGTGCATTAAGATAATACTACTGCACAGGTAACAAGCAGAGAAGATGCATTATAAGGAGAAAATGTTTAAGTTACAAGAGTGAATGAGTATTACAAATATGATATTATCCTTCTAGTTAACTCTTAAAATCTGGCCTTTGTACAATGTAAGATAATTTAGTGCCTTGCCAAGCAAGAACAAATTATAAAACACTTTCTGAAAAAGTTAAAAACATCTAATATATGTCTTCTTAGAAAATAACATATACATAAATAAAACATAGGCATTCCTTCTAAAGAGGGATTTTGGTTTTGGTCAGAAAAAAATGGGAAAGACAATTGTAAATCAAATATGCCTTATGAATGAAACTATACTGACATCCCAGAGGACCCCACAGTAAAGAATCCTAATCATGAGAAATGTAATACACATTACTATTTAGATCATGTTCACTCTGAAAAAAAATATTCATAGAAATATTTTCTTTAAAATAAAAATAATCCATGAATTTTTAATTCACTGACAAGTGATTTTGATATCTGCCTATGTGGTTGACAGTGCATGAAGGTGATTGGTTAGTTAATAAGAATTCACTGCGCACTTAAGTTGTAGGATGGTGGAGAGTAGGATATTTGTATGATAGCATAATTAATCAAAATTTAGACAGTCAAGTCATTCCTGGAGAATAATAAATTAGGGCAACATCTTCGTTCTTTAACTTTGGCAGAAGATTAGGAAGAGAAATTTTCACTATAATCATAGATTTAACTAGTGACTCAGGGTGACAAATTTTAGGAGAAAACAACCCAGCCCATCACCTGGTGTTAGAATGGACTTGAGATTCAAGGATACTAAACTAGCATATAAACAGCCCAGAAAGTAGATGCCCAGGGACACAAGTGTATAGTGTTGATTAATAAAGGGTCTTCTGAACCAGACAGTGAGAGTAAAATGAGTACATATGTGAAAAGAGTGCTTAGAACAATGTCTGGCACACAGCATGTAATGAATACATGCTCATTATTAGTGAACTCTCCATCCTTAGAACAAAGTGAATTCAACCAATTCTGTTTTAGATGAAATATTTTTGGATTTTTTTTCCCTTTTAGATTAAACCTGCATGTTTAATTTATAGGAATTTTACTTGGGAGGGAAACATCATAGCTTGTTCTGCATTGTACACGACAGGGAACAGCTCATAGTCCTTTACACATCAAATTAAACTATCCTGCCCAATTCAGCTGAAATTACAGTCAGAACAATAATAATGTAGATTTCATGAAAAATATCCTTCTTTGTTCCACTGTGCCCCTTGGATACTGTACTTTTGGATTTTTTATAATAGCACTTATTCAGTTTCTCTGCCTTTGGGGACTGGGGTGTTACTGTTTATTCCCTTCATCATTACGAGAATCCTCACTTATTCATCTATACCTTAGAGGAGTGATGAAATAGAGAACATGCTCAGAAAACAACTGTTGAATAGATTAATGACCAAAGGACCACAGGCCCAGAGTTGGAAGATGATGATCATCTGCATCCTATTTCACATGTAAAGAAACAGAGATCCTACTTAAGACTGAAGCTGACTTAATCTGGATAAATCTCCTCTTCTCTTAATCAATCTCTCTCTCTCTCTCTCTCTCTCTCTCTCTCTCTCTCCCTCCCTCCCTCCCTCCCTCCCTCCCTCCCTTTCTTTCTGAGAAAGAAATACTGCATGGAAAGACATTTTGTATATAGTCCATAGTACTGGGTTAAATTCTAACCTTGTCACTTTGAATTCCTCAATAATTCTAAGCCTGCTTTCTTATCTATAAAATAGGGATAAAAGTTCACACCATGAAAGAAAAACATGATGATTATTGATAAATAGGTATATATGCATGTCATTTCTTCAGCAACCTCCAAATTATAAGCTGCTATAAGCTCTCATGATGCCCTTTGCTTTTCTTTGGAGTCTTTCTAATAATTACAACAAATGTGTGTCCATTTACTTAATGACTCTCTTTTTCTTTAGATTGAAAGCTCCATAAGTACAGGAATCACCTCTGTTATATTTGCACTTGTGATTCCAGGACCTAGTATTCCTGACATATGGACAAATAACAAACACTTGTTGGATAAAAAAGAAAATCAATTATGTGCTTAACACAAGCTAAATATCATAATAAAATCATTTGTGTATTTTTGTTAAATCAGTGAAATTAAGGCAAGGTTTATTTTTTAAAAATCAAATTCTTATTTCTAGTTTAAAAAATTAGTAAAACTCTCATACTTAGTAAGAAAAATGACAATTAAAAGAAAACTTTCCTTATTTTGAGTGTTTTTAACTATTTAGTCCTAAATTTAATATGTGTAAGTTGAATTATTTTCGATATTATCCAGAAAATATGAAGGACATAAGATATGATCCCCTTTGCTCTCTGACTAAAAAGACAATAAACAATCCACAATTAATGTCATAGCAACTCAGGGACAGAACAGACTGAATTGGAATTATGGCTGATGAAATGAGTTAAAGTGAAGAAGAGGATTGAAAATTCTAGGCAAGAGGAACTGTGTGAGAAAGTGTTGAGATGCTAAAAAGACTTTAAAGTGCATGACAGACAATTATGGAACCAGTTTGAAGAGAAAAAAGAAAGATACCACTGAGGATTAATGGAGTATAATACGGGAGATAGGCCAAATATAAATATTTGAGTCACCTTGGGGACACGGAATTTTCTTCTGATGTTTGCAGGAAACAATTCAAGAATTTTTGAATGAATTAAGTGATGTTTCAGGAAGATTGACTTTCACTATATTTGCCAGTATAGCATATAATAAAAAAAGGGAAAGTTGTTATTTTTGTCATTAAAATTTATTTCTGGACCTAGAATGTTTCTTAAACTAGGTTATAAACTAAAATAATGATCAATTCAATATTTTTAAATAGATGAATTTCGACCACATTTTATAATTTTATGCTAAGCTATGACCTAAGTTGTATTGAACATACAGGAGAAATTAAGGTTGTTTTCCAAATTATCTTTAGGACCACATATCTAGTATACTCATTTCCCTTTGAATGGATCTCTAATGACTTATATCATTTTTCAACAGAGAGGAGCCATGATGTGTGAGATGATCTATATATATAATCAAAATATAATGAAGCCCAAATCTCCCATGCATAAAATTATGATAGCATAGTTAAAACTCAGTCAATTTATATTACTATTTTTTATTTATTTTCATAAGGAGTTATAGATTATTCATCCCAGCCTCAGGGAAAAAAAAAAGAACGACATCATGATTCCCATGTAATTCAGGAGAAGGATCAGATATAATTCACTAACAAGCCTCTAAAGACTCAAGAAATAATTAAAGTTTTTAAAAAGTATACACTAACCAGTGGGGTTTGGTGTGGTGTGGAGGGTTCAATACTATTTGCTTTAGAAAAATATGTCTCATAGTTTGAAAACTAATTCTGTATCAAAGGTAAAACAAAACAACCTGAATGTTGATATAAATGTGGCACATTGTTGACTAAAAATGTTTAAACCTAAATTATATCCCAGATATTCAATTAAATAACTGGGATAATAGCTAATCTTTGGTAGCACACGCTGCAGCCAAGAATTCACAAGGCAGCTTAGAGGTTCCCAGCTATTTCTAAATACTTAATGTCTACAAATCACTAAATTTAAGAATGTAGGATTTGGTAGTATGGCTTACATATAACTTCCACAACTACTACTCAAAGTTAATTATTATCTCATACTTCATCTTTTTAAAGTTTTTAAGGTTAAAAAAAAATACAAATACACTTCTTTCTCTAAAACTCCTCATGTTTTTCCTTCAGTTTGAGTGCCTTTCTGTACCACTTGTACATATCCACAGATACAGATATTCTGCCTTGGTACCAATTTAACTTCACGACCACTCTTTGAAATAGACAATTTTACCTTCACTTTATAGATGAGGTCATGGCCAGTCCAAGGTCACGCAGCTACTAAGAGATAGAGAATGTATAATAGCCCTGTATTTCAGAAACCAAAGCCTTTAGTGCTCTTTCTACAATGCCATAATGCTTCCAAAATAAAATGTAGGAAGTAACCAAGTTAGGGCCTCCACTTACTGGCATATTCTGTCTGTAAGTAATTCCCAGAAGAAGCAATAGCTTTAGGGAAATATATTTGATATCTATTTTTTTATTTTATCAAATTTTATTTTTAAATAAATGGAAACAAATTGAATGGCCTCTAACTGAAAGTTTCTTCTAGCTCTAATGAAGAGCCTAAGGAGAGCCTAAGGAAATGAATGCTATTACAATCATGTATTTTATAGGTAACAAGACATCAAAATATCAGAATAAACTTGGAATTTGATTGGTAAATAAATTTTTCATATTCTGAAAAAAAGAAGACCAGGACAATTATTTACAAATAGTCAAATACATCGTGTATCTGATTTAGGGTTAAAGTAAAAACTATAAGATGCAGTGCTAACCCTTACCCCCTTGGGGTAGGGACTTATACAAAGAGAACTTAAAAGGAAAGTTGGGTATGAAAATTCTCCATGACTTAGGAGGTAAAAAAACATATTTAATTGACTTTGTACTCATGTTCATGCCAACAAAATCTGGACAACATAAAATTATACATTTCATACAATTATTGAAGAGTCTGAAAAACTTGATAAACTGATTGTTAGATGAAGATTTTTGTAGGTAAAGAGTGAGTTACAGCATCTTTCAGGTTACAAGTCAGGTCTTGGTGCAGGTAATAGAAAAAGTCCACTAATGAATGACCAAGACGCTTTGTTGAAAAGAAACTTCACCTTGTTGGGGCTATGCAGAAAACAGTGAGGTTTGAAAGATTTCCAAAAGCAACTGTAATGCACTTATTATAAAAAATTCTTATTCTTTCCCAAATTTGCTAAGAAAAGGGAAGTTAAGTCAGAAAAGCAACAAAGAACCCATGCACTCTTTTAGTTCTCAGAAGCTTTGAATTTAGTCTCAAAAACTAGCCCAAAAGACAACTCCATAGGCAGTTATTGGTTCTGGGAGGTTGAGAGTGAGTCACCCAAAAATGAACTCAATGTTGGGACTGGGGATGGCGGGTGGGGGGAGATAGCACAGACTACCGCTATCAAGAATGAAAAGGGGATATCTCTAGAAGTCTTACACACATTCAACAGACATCAAGGAAATATTCTTAAAACTTTAAGATAATTCATTTCACATTTAGATAAAGTGAACACTCTCCTTAATAATCACAAACTACCAAGGCCTACTCAAGAAGAAACAGAACACTAAGGAGTTCAGTGTCTAGTAAGACATTGATTTCACAGTTAATAATCTTTCCACAAAGCAACCCTATGGCCACATGGTTTCATTGGTAAATTCTATCAAATCTGTAAAGAAGAAACAATACCAATCTTACACAAAATCTTCAAGAAACAGAGGGGAAAAAAAAAAAACATTCCAACCCATTTTCTGAGATCAGCATAATTCTGATAATATAAACTGACAAGGACAAAATGAGAAAAGAAAATAAAAGACCAATATCTTTTAAGAACAAAGATACAAAAACTTTAACCAAAATAGTGGCATATCAAGTAATATATATTAATACATCTTGACAAAGGGGAATTTATCCTGGGAGTGCAAAGTTGGTTTAATATTTTAAAAGTCAATCAATGTAATTCAGTATGATAACAATATACAAGAGAAAATTCATAAAGTCATCTCAATAGAGGAAGAAAAATAATAATAATTTGTGATAATGCTCCCATTACTTGCATCCAACATTACATTAAAGGCCATTGCCATATAATAGACAAGAAAAGGAAATAGAAGGCATACAATTTGGAAAAGAACACATAAAAATGTCTTAATTTGCAATGACACAATTGTATATGCAGCAAATCCAAAAAAACCACACCCACACGAAATGTTATATTAACAAAATATGTGAATTCAGTAAGGCCTTAGGATTCAAGTCCAATGTAAAAAAATTTTAGCATTCATGTGTGCTACCAAAATTGGAAATTGAATTTCAAAAAACCAGTGCCATTTTAATACCAACAAAAACATAAGATACCTAAGTAAAAATTTAGCAAAAGATATGAGAGACCCCCTACAATGAGAATCACAAAGTATTGCTGAGAGAAATTAAAGAATCCCTGAATAAATGGAAAAATATACCATTCTTATAGGTTGAAGGATTCAATATTGTAGAGACTTCCAATCCTTTTCAAGTTGATATGAAAAATCAGTGAAATTCTAATGAATATCCCAGGAGGCTTTTTGCAAAATTTGATCAAACCCAAAAATGTATTTTAAAAATGTGAAGAGCGTACATAGGTAAAACGGTGTTGAAGAAGAAAAGGTCAGAGCATCTGCACTCCTTGACTTTAATATTTACTATGAAGCTGTACTTTATAAAGCTACAAAGTACGGAATTGGCACAATGGTAGGCATATAGACAATGGAACCAAGTGATGAGTCTCGATGTAGTATCATAAATACATGGTATAATAATTTTTTGACAAAAGCACGAATATCATTCAGTAAAGAGAAGTTTTCAACAAATGGTGCTGGATCAACCAGATATCTGTGCTGGCAAAACTGAACCTTGACATTGATATCACTTCATACATAAAAAATTAATCTGTGAAGGATTAAAAGTCATTATATAAAAATAAAAGCTATAAAATTCATAGACAAAAAGGTCATTTTAAAATTCTGTGATCTGCAAATAGGCAAAGATATTTTAGTATACAAAAAACCTACCCATAAATGAAAATTTAATAACCTAGACTTTACAAAAACTTAAACTTTTCATCAAGAGTCATAATTAAGCAAACAAAAACTTAAGCCACAGTCTTGGAAAGGATTGCAAAACATATATCTGAAGAAAGATTATATTTTGAATAACAAAATATTCTTATAAATAAATAATGAAAAAGTAAACAGCCCATGTTTTGTTTAACAGGGAACAAAAGAACTGACCTAACTTTGGAAAAGTGTTTTGACTAGAAAGCTGTGGTTACAGATTAAAGGAACTATACACTGTATATAAACACTGTCCCCTAATTGGAAATTTGTTTCTCGTAGAGATTCAAGTTAAAAATTTTGAAACCACTTTACATGTTCACTGGTGTTGAGTAAGTAATGGATGGTAGACAGTGGGAGTCTGGCTTCTCACTCTTGGAGAGGGAAGTTACAGATACCCAAGAAAGGAAGGTTAGAAAGAATCTAAGGAACTGGGTTAAAGTAAGAGGCATCCAAATGAACACAAGTTTATATTCAGACTGATATACATATAAATTAATAGATACAAGATATAAATATGAGTATATATACATATGAGATAGCATATATATACATACACACACACACATATATATATATACATATATATATATATATACACATATATATTGCTTAGTTTTGTTCCCAAAAGAGCTTAAAAACACAACTTCACCAAAGTAATAAAAGGTAATATGACTAGGGCCAGATATGGTGGCATATGCCTATAATCCTAGGTATTCCAGAGGCTTAGACAGAAGGATCACAAGTTTAAGGCCAGTCTAGGCAATTTTGCAAGAATCTGTCTTAAAATTATAAAAGAAAGGGCTGGGGATGATGCTCAGCAGAGTGCTTGCCTAGCTTGTGTGAAGTCCTGGGTTTAATCCTATTAGTTCCCCCCATCCCTCCCACAAAACTAACATAACCAGAAATGTCACATAGACATTACATCATCACATACCCCCTCGCATTATGTGATGAGGACACTTGACCTCTGTGATACTCTTTCAAAAGTCTTATCTAATCATGAAAGGAAAAAATATCAGACAAATCTAGATGGGGCTTTTTATGGAATACCTGATCAGAGCCATCAGAAGTAAGAAAAGACTGAGAAACTGTCACATACTAGGGGACCTAGAGTTACATGACAAATGAAAGGTCAGCCCTGGCTTGACTCCTGAAATAGAAAGATACACTTATGAAAACACTCTGGCTAAATTCAAATAAAATATATCATGGTGATGTGAAAGGATATCAATGGGGAGAACTGGGTGAAGAGTATATAGAAACTCTCTGTACTACCTTTTTTGTTTTCTGTAAGTTCAAAATTGTTCCAAACTAAAAACTTTATTTAAAAAATGAACAAATACTTGTATCAACACTTTGCAAGGAAGATACATGAATAAGCAACAAATACATGAAAAGGTGCTAAAATTATTGTTCTTATTGAAAAGACAAGTTAAAACTATGATCAGTTGTCGCTTATTGGAATGGCAAACATTAATTTAACAACATCAAATCTTGGAAAGATACAAAGCAACTGGTCTCTCATACAATGCTATTTTGTAAGTGTAAAATGAAACAACTACTGTATACAAATATTTAACAGGTTCCTATTAAATTTAGAGATGAATATTTTCATAATAAATATGCCTACCTAATGATCCAGAAATTCCACTTTTATGTATTTACTTCAAACACATTAAAAGTTATGTCCACAAAAGATGTATACTGTATCTTCATTTTGCAATAGCAAAAAATTGAAAACAAGTGAAATGTCTATTATGAGGAAAGTAGATAAGCAAATTGTGAAAGATATAAATAATAAAATACTACTTAGAAATAAAAGGAACAAGTTCCTGATATATACCATAGTATGGGTGAATCTTAGAAACATTATGTTGAGTATAAGAAAACAAACACAAGTCAATATTGTATGATTCTATTTACATTAGTTTAAGGACAGGCAAACTAATAATGAAGAAAAAGTTTAGAATACTGGTTGCTTCAGAGAGGGCAGAGAGTAAGGAGGACATAAGAAAACATCCTGGCTATTGGCAATATGCTATATTTTAATTTCAGGTGTTTGTTACATGGATGTATTCATTTGTTGAAACTCAGAAAACTACATACCTTAAGATCTATACATTTTGCTGTATATAATTATGCCTCAACTAAACAGTTAAATGAGGGAGAGAAAGGCTCTGATTCAACTCTTAAGGAAGGCTGTTAATTGAAGATTTTTCAAAAGATTAGGAAGGGAGCCACGATATGAACCTACTATCTCACTTTTTGGTATTTACTCAAAAGAACTAAAATCAGCATACTATACTAATACATACATCCTAATTGTTATAGCAGTGCAATTCACAATGGCCAAGTTATAGAATTGGCTTAGGTTTCTATCAACAGACAAAGGATAAATAAATATACTTATAAACACACACACACACACACACATATATAGGCACACACATAATATTTTCTATAAAGCATTCTTTATATATATATATGCATATATATATATATATCACATTTTATATATATTACCATGGGGAGCCATCCTTACCTAGCAGAATCAGACTAGGTTGAGTCGTAGGACACAGATTTCTAGGAACTGGCTACCACAGAGGACTGTCCCAGATTTCCAGGAAGCATGTGGCGCTATGTGGAAGTAGTTCCCTGTCTGGTTCTGTGATAGCTTCCCTGGGCAGATATCTCCCCTAACTCCACCTCATCCTGTTGATCACAGAAGAAGCTCCTCCCTTTCTGGGTCCCTTTACCTGTGTGACTATAAATGAAAGAGAGTTGGACTACTCTATATTGTTAGAGGCCAGAACTGGTATGACCAGACCCATCATGCCCCCTCTCATTTAAAATGAGTATTGGCTTTTGTGTTTCTTGATTAGGTAAGTTTATGGGTAATTGATTGATTTATAGCCAACATCATCCTCCAGCAGTTAACCCTTTTCTCATCCATGTGGGATGTGGTTGAGAAACCCCCACATATCACTATATATATGCATACACACACACACACACACACACACACACACACACACATTCATACATACATATGCACACAATGGAATTTCACTCAACCATAAAGAAGAATAAATTTATGTCATTTGCTGGTAAATGGATTAAGCTGAAGAACATTATGCTAAGTGAAATAAGCCAGACCAGAAAGTCAAGTGTTGAATGTTTTCCCTCATATCTGGAAGCTAGAGAGAAAGATAGGGGAAAAAGTAATAAAAAAGGATCTCATAGAATAACAGGATTAGAGTATAAGAAAGTGATCTAGAAGGAAAAAGGAAGTGAAATCATGGAGAACAAAAAAGATCCAAATTTTTCCATGTTCATGTATGAATGTACCATAATGAATCCCACTGTCATATACAGGTTTAATGTGCTAATAAAAATAATAATATAAAGGTTATCAGTAGAATAAGGCAAGTAGATCAGAGGGTGGGAGGAGAAGCAGGAAAGGGGAATTAAATCAATCAAATTACGTTCTGTACATGTATGAATATGGCATAAATAATCCCACTATTATATAAAATTATAGGGTACCAATAAAAATGATATAAAATGTGCCATTGAATGAAAATAAAATAAGCATATATAGAAATAGAACAAACAGAAAAGCATGGTATCTTTAAGCTCTCTTTGAAGATAAAAGTATAAGAAAGTGACCAAAATCTTCTCAAAATTTCCTGTTTGCAATGAAACCCTCATATCAGTAATATCAAAGCACCTGTGTATTACTTTCTTATGGCCTTTCTTAACTGAATAGAGAAGGGCACAAATAATAGTCTCTGTCAACCTGAGGAATTGAGTACTGTTCTATCTGTAATTATTCTCGCCCAGCCCCAGACAAAAGCAAGTGTTTGTTTTGCTCAAGAGAAGTTAGACAAAAGCTATTTTGAATAATTTAAAATTTAACAAGTTAAAAAAAAGGAAAGCTTTTAGGTATATATGAGCATACTGACCTTTCCTACTACTGATTTTCCCTACTGTTTAAAAACAACACTAAAAAAAAGGAATGAGAGCAAGATATCAACTAAGATACAATAGACTCTCCTTAGGATTATAGTAGGACTATGTTTAAAAAGATTTAATTCAGTTTTATCACTTCCAAGAAACTTGAGCTATAAGAATCAGATTTAACCCAGCAGAAAATGCCTTTGTTAAACAGAACAGAAAAGACTAATTACATTCAGACATTTGCTTGCTATCAAGATATATTTACCAAAATTAAAAAGAGTAGATGGCTCCAACATGTCCAAACTTAGAAAATAAACTACATTTCCATTCTTATAATAGGGAATAAATAGATGTGCCTAAATCCCTCCTTAAATGTAATCTAGGGGAGGGGGCTCAATGCACTGCACATAAACAGTCACGTAGAGATTCAGGTTTCATTATGAAATATCTACACTAAACACTGTTTGCAGCATGCAAGCTGTTTTGTGCTTTTCTATTACTTTCAAATGAAGTCATCCATCTGTAGAAAATGAGCAAATGGAATATTCATGAGTTATGAGATAATTTTTATCATCCCTTGAGAGTTTCTTTCTTTGGGTTGTTTATTACCTGCAGAGCTCTACTGTACGAAAATTGATTAAATATCATTTACCAATTATAATGATACCAGACCATATTTCTCAAAGCAAACACTAAAAGCATAATAATTCTCACAATGGAAGGTGTGCTTTTAGAGGAGGATGCAGGTTTTGTGGGGCCTGAATCTTTATAATCTTGGCAGCTCTCTTTTAAGAAAAATGACACATAATTATGGAAACAAAATCACTAAGGTCCCTCTTGTCATCTTGGAAAAAGCCTTGCAAATGGGTGGACAGAAAACTTCCTTAGTTGAAAGGGAAGTTTGTCTTTGCCAGCATTATTAAGGAGATAGTGACAATAGATCAAAAGATTTGTCTACCTATAATCTATTTAGAAATTACCCAACAAGCCCTTGGATTTTTTTACACTAACTTGACAACAAGTCATGAAGGATGCTTTTCTAACTGGTCACTTGACTGAATTCAACCACTTGCTTTCAGCATTTTGGGAGGGAGGAGGTAGATAGTCCCCATCTGAAAGTTCATGCTGCTGTGTTATGAGCCACAGTCATTATTCTTTAGTTGTAGGGGAACAACTCAGAGTTGATGAATTCCTGGGCCTTTTTCCAGCAAACATAATTCCTCAAAATGGAAAGAATTCTTAGTCCACAGGACTTAGGTCACAGGAGGACTTACATTCCTGCTTTCCACCTCCTTGCCACATGACAAGAGCTAATCACCCCCATCTGACCTTCCATAGCCTTTGCAGTCATCTCATTACATCACTTTTCAAGTTCATTAGTTATCCTTGCATAAGCCTGGCTTTGTTAGAATGTGCGCTTAAGAGCAGGAAATGTTATATCTTTGATTTGAAAAGACCTAGCTCACATTGGAGGCTCCACTGAATAAATAAAATAATGAATGAATGCTTTAGACTTAAGCTACTCAAGGCATGACCCAAAGCATTGGCATCACCTGAGAGCATATTCAAAGTGTAAAATTTCTATACCTACCCTAGTCCTACTGAATCAGTGTATATGCAAGATCCCCAGATGAGGAACATTGTAGCTGCTATCCCACTAGCTTTAAAGGAAGACCATACCAAGGATCATATAGTCTTTCATATTCTTAATATATTTGGCTCCATTAATCATACGCACAAAGGGCAAATTACCCAATGGTCTATTATTACATGTATTTTCTTTTGTCCTTAAAAATAAAATTTTAATAAAAAAGCAAAAACTTAGAACTGGTAGAAAGAAGGTGAGGATGAATATTACATACACTAACATGAAAGTTGAGCTATCAATTTGGATCCAAAACTGAGGTCAGGAGATTAGGCTCAGTTCACTGGAGACTATGTAGAGAAATTCTTCTATGCCCCAGGAGCTTGAGCTGACGAGGTAATCTTAAAAATGAGATCAGATTAAATTTAGCTAGATTACATTTCCAGTAAAACTTTAAAAAAGTATATTCAAGTAAAATCTCAGATTTAAATGAAAACTCAGCTAGTTTTAATTTCATGAGAAACCATAACTAGCACATTCAATTCATTGTCCCTTTCTCCACCTCCTTGTTGAACAGATTAACCAACTGTCTGGATTTCTTCCAACAAGCTGAAAGAAAATCATCTTGGCTCTATCTTTTCAGGCACTTAGGTAATCTATTGAAAGAGTGATCATATATTATAAATGTGATTAATTCTGGGTAGATATAAACATATCTATTTGAAGAAGATACATTTCAATGCAAGTCTTAAAGAAGAATAGAAAGTGAAATTAGAGATTGCAAAGAACTGTCACCTATGGCAGAAGCTATTAGTCATGTCATGGTGAAGAAATAATGACTGTCTTAGAGTTGCTCAGTTCTTCAAGGTGAACTTCAAAAGAATAAAGCAACTTCAAAGAAAATCACAAGAAAGAGTATGAATCACAGCAGAGATGCTCCTGCAGGAATGAAGCATGTGCCTGCTTCAGTTGATACACAGGTCCAAAACATGTCAAAGCTTATTTTTGCTTTTCAAAAATCATACCCTGAATTTTCAATACAACATGAACTGAATTAGAAAACTTTCACATTGCTGCAAGGATAGTATCTTGGTTTGACTTCCATATAATCAAAGTGAATCCAAAAACCTTAGTAAAATATTGTCACCAGATAGAGCTCATCTGTTTGTACCTGAAATACTTAGAATAAATTAGGTTGTGTAATGCTGCTGAAAAAAATTGACACAAAAATTTCAGTGTCTTAATTCTGCAAATCTTTATTTATTTTTATTACACAGATCTACAAGCTGTGCAGTTCTCCAGGCTACGACAAAGAGCTGGAGGCCAACAAGATCATTTGACTACCTTAGTGTACAGCTTACAGTGCATTAGCTAGAACTACTCACAAGATCCTACCTACTTCAAAGGGGCTAGATAATGTAGTCTTTTTTTTTTCCAATGAAAGACAGAGGGGCAAATTTTGGAGAGCACTAATAATGTTACTGGTGAGCAAAAGTAGATTATATTAACAGAGCGTCCAGCATCAGTAGAAATAAACATCTCTGAGGGAGGGAGGTAAATGGAGACATAGAGTGGAATGAGAAGACAAGAAATAGCATCATTGGACATTAACAGTATTACCTCATTTTTAGTGTAGACATAGTCCAGAAAAGATGAGGTATTGAGCAATACTATGAATCATCGTATAACTTGAATGCATTGTGGTTGCTCATTGCTTACAATAATTCCAGGAATAGCAGTTTTGCAAGAGGAAGATCTGGTCTGTTCTATGTTTTAGTTTTCAATGGATTTATAACAAATCACCACAGTTTAGTGGTTTAAAACCATAGCCACTTATTATCTCACATTTCTGTAGGTCAGAGGTTTGACATGGCATAAGTGGATTCTCTACTCAGGGCCTAACTAGTTTAAATCAAGGTATTTTCCAGAGTTGCACTCCTAATCTGAGGTTTGGGGTCAAGGCTCACGGATTGAATTGATTTCCTTCTCATGCTTTCCATGTGATCCCTATCTCTTGGAGACAGCAGTGATGGACCAGTCCTTATGCTTTGTATATCTCTGACTTTCTCTTTTGATTTTAAGGTTATGTAATTGCATTGTCCATCCAGAAAATTCAAGGTAATCTCCCTATTTTATCAACTGACTAGTAACCATAATTATGTCTATAAACTCCCTTTTATCATATAATGTAGTACAATCACAGTAACTCCAAGGAGAAGAGATCAGAGAAGTCCAATTTCTTCTTATCACATATAGATAAAATTTATATCCAAAATATTTCTTTATCATATGTAAGGATTTTTTCTGTCTAATAGGTATCATAAAACACTTGGAGTAGATCTGGGTTTGGATGAGTGATGGATAAAAACTAGAAATATATAAAGAATGAACTTATCTAATTCAGAGAGAGGGAAAATGCAAAGTAGTAGGAAATTGGGCTAAGTATAAGGAGACTAAGAGGAGGAGATGTGCAACAGAAAGCACAAAGGACACAACAAAGTTGATAGTAGCATTTGGCAGAGATCTTATATTGGGCTTCAATATAAATCGCTAGCAGCAAAAGAACATTCTGTTGCTTGTGACAATTCAGTCATTAAGAAGTTTAAATATGGTGAGAATTTTATGATTCCTCTACTACATAAATGAATTATCATAAAGTAATTTTGTTTTTCTTAATACAAGCACTGATACTATGGAATCATAAAAGTGTCATAGTAATTGAATAATTGAAGGGGACAGCATTTGAGTAGCTAGTTCGCATTTGGCTTCTAAAAATGAAAAGTAAAAGGTATAATTACTTTAAAAAGATGATTTTCATTAGCTAATGTCAAATCAATAAATAGGACTTAAACTGTGTGTTAAAACTAACTGGTCAATGAATAAGTCAAACTTTTGGTATGTGTTTCTTCCTGCCCAATCTCTGGATAAGTTCTCCAAAGTGAACTTATCCAGAATTAAAGTGGCAGATGAGAAGAGGAGAAGCAAGACACATGATGGTCATCAGTAAAACACCAATATCATCTTGAAAATTAAAAAAAAAAATAAGAGAGGAAGTACTATGTGGTCAAACACAGGCACGTTAAGTTAAAGTTCAACAACACATTTCATGCTGGACTGTTCAGACACTTTAAAGTGCTAATGTGCACTGAAAATCTTTAAGAGAGGGATATAATCTGAAATTTCCATAAACATTTTAACTAAGGGAAGCTTCACTTTAGTCTGACTATGGCAGAGATGGTGAGCTGTCCAACAAAGTTTGTGCTTTCCTTCTCATAGCTGAAAGTAGAACCTGGGAAGGAATGCATTTCCTAGTTCTTCCTAAATCTATGTAAGGCCATATGATGGGTTTGTACAATGGATTTTGAAGAACAAACACATGATTCATTTCCTGAAGCAAGGCTTTTAAGAAATTATCTCTTACCCCTCTCTCAGGGATGAGACAGGACAGTGGCAGAGACTTAAGATAAAAGGAGACTGTTTTTGTGTCACTCTACGGAGGAAAAATATCAGTGACCAGAAATACATTTATAAGACCCATGAGTCTTGGGTGACTTTATCCCCAAGGAGACATTTGGCAATGTCCAGAAATATTCTTGTTTACCATTACAGAAGAGGAGGTTATACTGGCTTTAGTGTGTGGAGGCCAGGGACTTTGCTAACTTTTCTGTGATGCAACGAACAGCCCCTTACGGCAAAGAACTATTTACTTCAAAGTGTCAATAGTGCCAACTTGAGGACCCCTTAATTAGACTGTTAAGTGAGAGAATATATCTTTCTCTTGTATCAGGCACTGAAATTTTGAGTTTTATTACAACAACTAATGCAACCTTAATTTTCAGGAAAAGTTACTCTCAGAGATATTGTTCTGTGGCCACAATTCAGTACAGGAAAACGGACTGCATAGTTGCTTCTTTAATACCATGATAATAAATCACATAGATGTATTGATTCTACCTTGATAGCATTTCTAATTTTATGGTAATCTACATTTTCATGAAGTACTAGCCTACTGAGATACCTATTTCCTCTTCCATGAACTATTATAATAGCTTCCTAAATGGACTTTATGTCTTTTGTTGACATGGCTATCATTACAACATTAAGTAGTGGTAGAACCAGAACCTGAACCTAAATTTTTCCCTCTAAATTATTGGTACTTATTCACTGAACAGTAAGAGGCAGTGTAGTGTCGTGGAAAGATCTTGGAATTGGGGAATAAAATAGCTTAATTTTGATATTAAAATCATAATTTTGGAAAAATCAAAATGTAAGTGTCTTTGAGGTTCATCTCATATGTAAACAAAAAAAGTAAAAAATTTAAAATTGAGATTCTGTCTTTATAATTAGTACTTGGATTGTGGTAAATATGCATTAGATTATAACAATTTATATATTTATTTAACAATTAACATTGCTACAGCAATTGATATGCATTAAATTACAGCAATTAGTAGAGGAAAAGAAATATACATTGTCCTTGGCTTACTGAACTACTTTCCTCACTGAACTACTTGAGGTCCTATGTATGCAAATTTTTTCTTTTTTCTGATTTTTTGCAATACTAAGGTTTGAACCCAGGACCTTCCACACTCTAGGCTAGTGCTCTACCATTGAGCTACATCCCCAGCCCTGGGCAATTGTTTTCTTACCCTATAAGGAATCTATTCAAGGCTACAGGAAATCCCTGAGATTATTCAAGCATGTTTTTTTTCTACCCCAAATTTACATCCGTGGCCTGTAAAGAACATAGAGAATTAGAGTTGGCCTTTGGGTTTTGTGCCCGTCAGAACCTGCAGTCAGTTTCCAATTGGTTTCACTGTAGTAATTCAGTTCCTTTACTGTATTCATTTTTAGGTTGTTCCTGTGTGCTGTATACTTGTATGACAACTCAGTTATTTTCAGCTGCTTATTGACAACAAATTTAGAATAAAAAATGTAATTGCGGGGAAACAAAAAGCACAGGCAACTTTGTTCCTTTTCTCTGAAATACCTATTTATTCAAATTCTACCACTCAACCAAATGCCTCATTTAATCAAAAAACTCTGAAACAGCTGCTAGACTAGTTTTTCCTTTCCTGATTTCCCACTTTCCTTAGTACCTCTCCTCATTTATTCATTCACCTCATTGATTCATTCCACAAATATTCATTTAGCACCAGGCTTTGTGCTGAGACCCATTATTTTATACCTTGAACTCTGGTGTGTACTTTCTTATCTCTCCAACTAAATTACTTAAGAGAGTAGACCACAGTTTACAGATTTATATATTCCTCCCACAGTACCTAGACCTGCACATAGTGTTTAGGAAATACCTCAATACTCACTGCTTCATACAAAAGCTAGGGATTAATACTATTTGTTACCATACGTTTTCCAAATGACTCTAAGGAGAGGATTCCAGATTATACTCACACACACAAACTTACTTCTGTTGGTTCCTATGTTTCACCTGTGGTACTAATAAACTCAATTAAAAATTAAGACAGGGATGCATAAAACAAAACCATAACTTGAGCAATGCTCATGTATAATATCCTCTACTCAGGGAATAATACCAATCTTCTAACACATGTATAATAATTACACACTTAAGAAGGTTTGCTAATGAAGAGGAATAAAAGACCAATAATGTGTAAAAACTATATCTACCAAATGAGTTTAGGGGATTCAGAGTACCAACTGTTTCTATTATGAAGAATTTGTATTAGCTAAAACAATATCACATACAGTCTCTTAAGCATCCTGATTATCTGAAACAAATCAAAAGGCTTCTATGTGTACTACCATTAAAATTCAATAATAAGAAACAACTATGTTCACTTAATGCATGTATGTAAAATGCTGAATACCAAAGATGCTTTGTTTCCTGCAGGCTATTTTGTATCAAAAGTTTCCTAACTATAGCAGTCCAGTCATATACTCCTGCACTACATTTTCTATAAATTGTTTTTTTTAGATCAGACCCTGTTATTGTCCAGAAGATTCCTTTTAACTTTCTAAGAAATATCAGATAACATTTTTTGAAGGGAATTGGGAATTGGGGTTAGCACTATCATTTGAAGGCAGGGACTCTCCCCTCACCTACTTATCCCCATTGACTAGAGCCACATTTGCCTCATGTTAGAAAGTGTAAATGCTTGGAGAGGAAATGAATGATAGAAAAATACCTGGTCTTCAAATACCATTAAAATTGAAAAATAATAAATAATATGCATAAATGCTCAGCAATTTTTAGTATCTTCTAAATACAGATGGTATTTTGTTAATACTAAACAAATATCTAGAGAATGAATGGTAACAAAACATTACCATTAATAGCATGCTAATATCAAGATTGTAGTGTATTCTAAATATTTTTTTAAAGGTGTTGGTATTTTTCCAGGTACAGCGGTGCATGCCTGTAATCCCAGCAATTTGGGAAGCTGATACAGGAGGATTGCAAGTTCAAGTCCAGCCTTAGTAATTTAGTGAGGCCCTAAGCAACTTAGTGAGACCCTGTCTCAAAAAAAAAAAATCAAATCAAATAAAAAGGACTGTGTATGTAGCTCAGTGGTGAAGCATTTCTGCATTAAATCCCTGGTACAAAAAAGAAAAAGTTGTTATTTTTATATAATTCTTGAGAATATTTCACAGAGATATTGTATTATTAGTATTTATCCTTTTAAATTTTTGCTTTATTACCCCTACAACTATAACTCAGAATTTAGCTATTATTCAAATCACAAGAAGGATATAATTGAGAGCAAATGCCTTTAAAATACCAAATTTCTCTTCCTTAGATGTTGGACAATAACAACAACCACACTATCCAACATCTTTCTTGTTCATTAAATTTTCAAAATACCTTGCACATATACTACCCAGTCTCACCACAATGCATCTTGGAAGATGAGCATCGACACATTGCATGCAGGTAGCCTGAGACACTCAGGCTCACCCAGAGAGCTCAGAGGATATGGTTAGTTGCACCCTGTGGCTTCCACTTAACCAACTTGGATCAGCTTAACAGAATTCACACTAGAGCTTAATGATGGATGCAAAAACATAAGTTTAAAACCAATTAAATAACTATTAAAGAATCCTTACTAATTCCTATTAATGGGAAAGATACTAAGAGCAGATACCAATTTGGTGCAAATGCAAATGAGCAGAAAAGGTGATAAAATCCTCAGCTAATGTGTGGCATAATGAAAATGTAAATGAGTTTAGTATTTGGGTGTATTTTGTGAAACTCATCATGTCTGTGTAATGGGAACCTGCAGCATGTCTCTTGGCTGTTAAACCTTTCTTTGGTGTGGAGTGAAAACAGCTGGGCCAGGTTTCTGGACTGGCCAAAGTTTTAAAGAATCTATTATTGTTCAGCTTCCAAATAATATTAACATAAGGAATAATTCAATACTGAGAGGGATGACAACAGAATTTGTCAGATTTTATTGTACGGGACTCTCTAAAAATAGGACATACCACTAGACAGTGAGACGGGATTCCATGGTGGTCAGATGAGGAAGCACCATGGAATTGAGTGAAATGCCTTTGCCCTAGATAAGAAATTGACTGAGACTAAATATAGCTCAGAATACTGTGCTTTTCTGGGTAGAGAATTCTAAACAGTAGGTTTTTCTAGGAATTCAACCAATCTTCAAATATTTCATTGTGTTTTCCAGCCATTGATATCCACTTTTTATTATCTTGTATGTAGTGTCCATCATGTCCTGTTACTTGTGCGTGGGCCAGGGCCAGCCTACTCTGGTCTCCTATTGCTGCCCTAAGCTTAAGAGGCACATGGGATTTCTCTTAAGGACAACACCTGGGAAAAAATGAAAACTTTTTTCTCATGCCTAAATGTAGAGACCCCAATCTTTCTTTCATCCCTTCCTGTCATACACAGGAGGCCAGTTGGGGGGAGGCCTACTTTCTTACACATGGGTCAGGGTTCAGGTCATTATGTTCTTGGCAAGAAGAAGAACGTATTGGAGAGCAAAGGGATTTCCCCACCCATGCAAAACCCATTTCCCTCTTCCCTCTACCTCCTCCCACTTGCACATCCCCAAGGCTTCCTAGACAAAATTGGCTTTGTTTTGATAGAAATGTTATGAAGATTTTGAGGAAGGATATATTAGAGAGCTCTGAGGTAAATGAGGAAAAGTCGTAGTCTGTAAGTGACCATTTATAGACACCTGAGACCAGGCATAATGCAGGAAGGTAGATCAGCAAGAACTGGAGTCAGCTAATAGTCGGGCAACCTGGATGAATTTAGTCAGTCCTAAGCTGAGTCTCACTGACCAATTTAACAACTCTAAATTTTTAGGGGGATGATAGCTCTTTTCATTGTCTGCTTTGTATTTTTTGAATTATTGAATAAAATAATAAATCAGAAAGAATGAAAGATAAATAAACATTCAACTGTATGAATTATTTTGGGGGAATAAACTGAGGAAAATCAAGATGATAATGTCAATTAGGCTATATAGTCATTAATATATGCCAGACACTTTTCTCAGTTCTTCAAACATATTAACTGGTGTCCTCAAAATACACTTGGAGATAGATACTTCTTATACTTTGGATCTGGAACATTGTGCAAAGGCTCACGGGTTAAAGGTTTGGTCCCAGTACAACAATATTCAGAACTGTGGCATTTGGCTTACCAAATGGATCATGGGGGTCTCTGAGCTGACCAATGGATTAATCCATTGAGGGGTTCATAATTGAAAGGACTATTGTGAAGTGGTAAAAACTATAGGAGGTGGGGTCTTGTTGCAGATAGTAGATTATTAGGGGTACTCTCTCGAAGAGTTTATTTTAACCCTGGACCTTTCCTTGAGACCCCTCTCTCTCTCTCTCTTCTTCCTGGTTGCCATGAGGTGAGCAGCTTTCCTCCACCACATCCTTCTGTGATGATGTTCTGTCCTATCTTAGGCCCCAAGCAATGGAGTCAGTTGATCATGGACTGAAATCTGTGATTTTCTCCTTTGTTTTTCTCAGGTATTTTGTTATAGCAATGAAAAACTAACGAATATTATTATTATCCCCATTTCAGATGATGAAGCTAAGGCCCTATAAGGACACATAAATTACAGAGCCTGAATTCAAACCCCAGCAGTCTGACTTGAACTGATACTTCTCACTACTGTACCATGTGCTGTACTGCTGCAGTAATAGCCACCTGTTCTGTACCGTCTCTCACTGCCCCTATCTTACAGACCTATTCCTTCTATACCAAAATAAATAAATAAATACATTTACTGAATGTGATAAGCCTTTTCATTTCATTTCCTTCTTTGTATCTAAATTTTCTTTTCCCAGGAGTTACCCTTCCTCTACAGTCCATCTCCACTGGGGATTCCTTCCTACCATTAAAGATTTAGTTCACAAAGAAATTTCTGTTCCCAAATTGTGAAAGAATATTAGTTTCTTCCCTGCTTGGAACTCACTGTAGTTTTTATTCCCTCTTCACAGTTATCATATAAATTCTCATTTGTCTCTTACTTATCTTTGTTATCTACACACATTAGACCTCCTTGAAGACATGGCCTATATCTCATTTCTCTTTGCATCAGTACATTACATAAAGTCTGGCACATAAAAAATGCCCTCATCAAATATTTCTGAAGCCAATGGACTAATTATTAATAATAATATTTAGAAAGCACCTAAGAACTTCTGTATGTTCTCTATATGTTATCGTAAATATACAGCCCACACACATATACATACTAAGCACATACTAACTGTAAAGCAGGGACCATTAGCCTTATTTGAGACAACTTAAAAAGCTAGGAAAGGGAAGTAGGTCTGTTTTACAATTTTGAGGACTGGAGATGATGTTCATTCCCAAGCCCAGAAAACTCCAATGTCAGGAATTTTAAGTGTCCCAAATGACCTGCCCAATGTTGCACAGGATATTCTAGTATTAATCACTGCATTAGAAAAGGATCACTGTCCTTTAGTGAACCCTTTGCTCTGAGCTGTGCCATGGTAGATGGAAAACCATGATGGGATACTGAAACTCTCATTCCTTCCTTCCATGTCCTTTCACACACTGTGGCTCCTTAGAGGACAAAGTCTCTATTTTTTCATTTATATGCTTAGCATAGCATTAATCACACTCTTTTACACAGAGAAGGCACTTCAACTTATACTTATTAAATATTCAATATAAATGTTCTTTGTATAGTCAATTGTTTAATTTTTATTCATAGTTTTGTTAGATTTCTACTGAATTTTGTAACTAGGATACTAAAATGTTTTTAAGTCCCTAAAAGAAATATTTTTGTGCAATTAAATTACTAGGAATTATATTTAATTTTTACTTCTTGGTTTTTTTATCTGTTTGTAAAAGCATGTTTGTTAAAGGTTCTCTACTAATTCATCTCTTCAGAGCTGCCTGCCAGTTGTCTGAGCATTCACATACCTTTCAGCTGCCCTGAGGAGGTACCCCCTGAAAGTAGGTATTGCATTTTAAGAAAGTAAATTCACTCACTTGGGATGGGCCTTACACATCCTAATTCAGGGATCAAATATTCATAATCCCTAACAATGTTAATGTAAGTCCAAGAGACTTCCTATTCAAATGAGACCTTAAGTCCCAAACAGGTCAATGGAGGATCAATTACAAATAACACTTCTAACAGTATATATGTAACACTATGAATAAATAGATTTGGTATAGTAGACCAAAAATGTAACTATATTCAGGAAAGATAAATCAATGTATTTAACCTTTTTATTTGTTAAAAAAAAACCCTAAAACATTTACTATAAACCCCATGTACTGATCAAGTTATCTGTTAAACTTGAGGCAACTATGAAAATAGTCTTTGCTTCAGGGAAAGATGCTCAACAAAATTTGATTTGATATGATATATGCTACATTTGAATCATGTTTAAAGCACCTCAGAACAAGGAGGAGGGTGTACTTAGCAGGAAGAGGGACAAGGCTTCACAAAGGAGCTAGAATTTCAGGGAGCTCTATTACTAAGATGAATTAAATTGTATCAGATGGAGATGAAGGAAAAAGATATTACAGGCATACTGAAGAATAAGTACAAAAGAATGAAGATAGGAAAAATCAAGAATGCTAGGAAAAATAAATTCTGTGTGATAAGAGAGAATAAGGACTAGGGAGAGAGACACATAGAGACACATAGTAAAGGAGACAGGAACTGAAGGAGGATTTAAAGGGTATGTCAGGGGAAACTGCAGAGAACTAGATACTTCATATTTGTAATCCTAAACATGCATCCAAGTTGGAGCCGTTTATCTCCTTTAATCATTGGACTTACAAGAATATAGTTACTTGTTCACAACAGTTTAGTCTCCTAGTACACAACAAACCTTTTGGGAGCAGAAGCCATCTCATATACCATAGAATTACCATCAGTCAGCTCTGTGTTGGGAAGAGGTGGTGTTTTAAAAAAATATATATGCTAAATGAATAAATTTTAGCTTCTTATACCATGAAATCTGGACTCCAAGGCTTGGAATGCTCTATGAGAAGTCTGTAAAAATCTTGTGTTGGTTTAAATTACATTGGGATGACAATTTCATGATTGGTTTCCTGTAAGTACATGACCCATCTTCTGGTTGCTTTACTGACAACAGACTCTCTTAATTTCCTCATGCCCCTAACTATCCCTCTCCTCCTCACCCAAACACCAGCCTCCACTGAACTTGCCTATTTGGAAAAATTTTTAGATTTCCCACATTCCTATTTTAGTCCGATCCAATCACAGCTGTTTTAATTACGTTGGTCATAGACTTACGGTTCAAAGCATTGAGAGACTATTTTCAGCACATTAGCCCTTGACACATTCATCCTGCACCTCATTGGTACTTACTCAATTGGTGTTGGTTGGCAACTGCTAATTGTTAGTCATTACCTATAAGGAATCAGACTTTAATCAGAGTTTTACTTGTAACTATGTACTGCTAATTTATATGTGGTCCCAGGTGGTTCTTAGAGTTTAGACCAAATGATCTTCAAAAATGACACCCACACATTTCTAAATCAAGACTGTACATTCTGATTCAATGTGATACATGAAAGAAAAGTGGGTTGTTTGAACATTAAGATGTTTTAAACACTTATCATTTAACAGAGTATAATTTTGTGAGACCCGAATTAAAATTCAGAAACACAAGTAAGGTAATAACTGTCTTTCAAAATCTGGAAGGAAAAAAAAAAGTTTTAAAAAGCCTACTACTATTTTTGTGCACTTCTGACCACTGTTCATAATGAAATCTTAGCCAGGCCAAGTAATCCAGTGCACTGGCAAAACCAAAAAACTCTGGTATCAGATTGTCTAGGTTCAACTCCAGCCCAAGTGCTTATAACCAGTGAGGCTTGAGTGTATTTTGAAACTTTCTGAGCTTCACTTTTCTTATGTGTTAAATGGGGATCATAACTATAACTCCATTACAATGTTTTGGTGAGGATCAAATAAATTATCTAAGGAAAAGAACTGCTTGGCATAGTTCCTGCTATATCATATGTACTCTATAGATGCTGAGGATTGTAATTGTACCCTGGTAAGCACTCAAATAACTGTGAGACAAAATGATAAAGTGCTATAAGAAAGGTACAGATAAAACTCTCTGGCCATACTGTCTTTCAAATTACTTTTTAATGGAAAAGTTATAAACCAGAGAAAGAAGAAAATGATGCTGGCAGGTATCCCTGCAATATAAAAGAGCAAACACAGAGAAAGAAAATCAATGGAGGATTTAAAATGTTCCTTTTTGCTTTGACACTTAGCCCCTGCTTCCAAATTTTTTCCAATATCACAGTCCAACCACCTTTAATGATGAAATGATACCATATTCCTCTCAAACCATATAAACCAGGTGGTTCATGGGGATGGAGATCAATGTCAATATTTTTCACTAATATTTTAATTAAATATCAACAAGTAGCCAGATTCCCAGAACTTGGGAGCACTGTGATATAGAATATAAGAAATGAGAAGATACTCTGTGGGAGCACTTGCATGGCCTGGAGCATTTCACACATCACTCGCCCAAGGCAACAGGAAGACATAGTGCCTGAATGGCCCAGAGATAAAGGAAAGGGTACAGAGCCTCCATGCATTTAAGCTGCTCTAGGCCATGCAGGATAGTGACTAGAGCAGTGTTTCTCAACTTTGCATCTGCATTGGAATCACCTGGGTCCTGTTAAAATGCAGGATCAGATTCAGTAGATCTGGGGTGGGCCTGAGATCCGGCATGGTTAAAAAACTCACAAGTAACACTGATGCTTCTGGGCTGAGGATTCCCTTGTGGTGGGAAGGCTTTAGAGAACAGTCCCTGGTAGGGTCTGAGTGTTGCCCCCTCTTCTAGTTATGTGACCTCAACCACGTTAGTTAAATTTTCCTTATCTTCACTTTTTTAAAATGATAAGGTGAGGATAAGGTTAATACCAAAATACAACAGTTGCTATGAGGACTAAATTAACACATGGAAAGTATGGAAAACAGCATCCAGTACTGAGAAGTCCTCAACAAATATAAATGATCTTTATGAAAAAGTGAAGTTTTCTCATTATATGCATTCAGCAAAAAAACAAACAAACAAAAAAACCCAGAGATGAACATCCCACCATTTTAATCATATTTATTCACCACAAAAAATTATCTTAAGCCATTAATGTCAACAATCACATAAATGTCCACATCTGAAGCTTGGCAAGTTATAATTTCTAAAGCCAATAAACTTAAATAAGAAGATAATTGGCAATTTTCTTGGTGGCAGCCACATTCAGAAGCATGAATCTGTCACAAGAAGAGGACACACTTTATCCACTCTTTCATGAGATATATAACACTAATAAGAACTAAAGAGGTGTACAAAATAACAATGGTGTATCCAGTGAGTGGCCCCAGATTGCTATGGGTAGATTGTTTTGCTCCTGGTCTTTTTTCACTCACTTTTATCTCTCTCCTTCAAAGGGAATTTGTATTCGGTGAAGGAGGGGCAGTGAGTGTTTTGGTTCATTTTAGTTCATTGCATCTCAGCATCTGAGTTGTTCAGAGACAACTGCACGACCCCAGGAGATTAAGAGGCCTGGATTGAAGGGTCTTGACAATGAATAAGAAGATGAAACACAGACAAAAGAGATTTAACAAGCATCAGAAGTAAGAATGAATGACCACATAGATTCAGAGGTCTAAACAGAAGAAAATTAGGACAACTCCCAGGACTATAAAGTAGCTTTTGATGGTTGGGTTGATGGTGAGGTCATTCTCCACGCCAGGGAATAGAACTAAACAAGCACAATCATGCAAATGAAAGGTAAGTTTGTGGAACTGGTAGGGGAAAAATGTAAAGAAAAACTGTGACACTGAAAGATTTTTGCTTGGTTGGCTCTTTGTGTGCTTAGATTACAACTCAAATCTCATTTCCTCCAAGAGATCTCCTTCAAGCTCCCCTTCTAAAGGAGCCAAGGCCTGCCCAGCTGCATTGGTCTTAACCTGCTACTTTGCTTCATTTTCTGCACAGCACTGATGATGGTGCAGCTTCTCAGTTGTTTATCATGTACTTTGACTAGAATGTATGCTCCTTGACAGTGAACTTTGCCTTGCTATCAAAGAATAAAACAAGGTACTAGTACCTGCATACAAAAGGTGCTCATAAGCTTGTTACATGAATGAATCATGGCAATCTCTGTGTGGAACTCAGAGATTGCTCTAGACTGAATGCTTGCATCCTCCCCAAATCCATCTATTGGAACTCATACTCAGTGGAATGGTACCTGGACATGGGGATTTTGCTAGGTAATCAAGTCATGAGGATAGAGCTTCACAATGGGATTTGTGTCAATGGGAAGAGAGCACATCTCATTCCTTGTTTTTTGCCTTGTGAAGACACTGCAAGAAGACAGCCATCTGTAAACTAGGAAGATAGGCCTCACCAGATGTAGACCATGCTGGCACCTAGATCTTGGGCTTCTTAATTCAGAACACTGAGGAATATATTTTGGTTCTTTAAGCCACCCAGCCTGTATTCTGTTACAGCAGTCTGAACTAAGAGGTTATAAGAGCAAAATAATAAAGGGGCCAAAGACATCATGTACAGAGTTCCCCATTCTGATGGATGACAAGGAAGCAGGGTCCTAGCAATGTTCATAAAGACCTGCCCAAGAGAATATGGTCACTTAGTTGGAAGGAGTCAGAGGATCTGAGTTCAAATATGATTTTCCATAAACTAATGAGATAAACTTGGAAACCTCATCGCCTCAAAGCATCTTTTAGTTACTTATCCATAAAATGATTAGTTCTTCCATGGATATTTGGGAATTAAATAAAATAACATATGTGAAAGTGTATTGGTTCAGGACTCTCACTCCATCTGTTTGAGACAATTCGCATTTCCAACTAATTATTTATTAGACACATTAGCATCACCGATAGTACTCTTAAATCTCTTCCCAGCTGGAGATTCAACTTTCATGATAACATGTTTTATGTGCTCAAAAATGTCTTCTGCGCACCATAATCTGGAAAATGTCCCTCCCTTTGTAGCTCTTCAACCTTTTATTAATGAGGTACATAACAACACTATGTTTGACCTTATCTGCTTTGAAGTGTCTCCCTCAGTCTCTTAAGTGAGTAACTCAACAAATTAACTTTTATTACACCACTGGGAGATTGGGAAGCATAATGCTGTTCTATTGTGTGCCTCTATCCGCTGTGAGACCTTGGACAAATTATTAATCTCTTTGCCTATGATTTCTCACCCACAGAATAGAGGTAACAATAATAGATTTCCTAGGATTTATCATGGGGATTCAATAGATTAACATGTAAATAATTCTTAATAATGCCTGCCATATAGTTCAATAATTATTAGCTATTGTTTTTTTGTACCAGTTCACTAAACCATGAAAGAAATAGCTCAGATCTTTTACTTTATAGTGCTATGAGAAATTATACTATAGTGCTATGAGAAATCACATCCTATCAAATAAGAAACAAAGGTTCAGAGAGCTTAACTTCCTGAGTTCACACAATGTTACCGTTTAGAAATGATGTGTCCCACAAAAGCTCAGGTATGAGGCAATACAAGAACATTTGGAGGGAAAATGTATTATGAGGACCTCTAACTATTGGTGCATTAATCCACTTGAATGCATTAACTGGGTGGTAGCTGTAGGCAGGTAGGTTGGGGTTGGAGGAGGTGGGTCACAGTGGCCTGCCTTTGGAATATATATTTCATCCCTGAGGAGGAAGCTCTCTCTGTTTCCAGGTGCCATGTCCTGACCTGCTTACCTTTCATCCATGATGTTGTGTTTCACCTTCAGCCCAGAACACAGGATTTGGCCATCTGTCAAACTGAGACCTCTGAAACCCTGAGCCCCCAGATAAACTTTTCTTTCTCTAATTGTTCTTGTCAGGTCTTTTGGTCACAGGAATTAAAAAGCTGACTAAAAACCACAGCTACAGAAGTGGCATTGTTCATTTTCAAACCCAAGAAGCAGCTCTGTTAAATGCCAAGACTGTGCTCCTGGCCACAACAACATAATGTTCCATTTTGAAGTAGTCAGATCATTTTGCCATCAAGACATACATTTATTAAACCAACTAACTGAATACAACTTGAATTATGTAAACTTTTGCTCTGTGTCTTTTTTAAACTAAATGCAATAGGCATCCAGAAAGCTCAGCAAGGTGGGTTGTCACTTGGGCAGGGTCTTGACATTTGACTGTTTCTAATTACATTGAGCCTCAGGTTACCATAATGACCTACCCAAAGGTCAACCCAAGACCAGCTTTCCACAGCAGTCAGGCCTGTAAATTTCTTTTTTGCCTTCTGTTGGGGGCCCTTAAGCCAAACTGCTCAAGCTCAGGTCATGCCTCCCTTTTTAATTAACCCAATTACAAATCCTAAATGGTGACACACGTCAGAAGAACAACGCTTGGAGGGGTGTTTCCTTAACTTGATCACATCTGAACCTAGGGGCCTGAGCTTTGCATAAATAGCTTTGTTAGCAGTGGCTGTGTCATTATCAAGTTAGCAGGGGACAAGCTTGGCATACTGCCTATAATGAGCTCACTGAACCAATCAGCCCTTGCCATTGGAAGGAATTTACAGAATCACAGTATCTCATAAACACCAAATACTTCAACACATTTTTAGCAATATATTCCACACTGCAGTTACCATGTTCTTCTGAAAAATAAGTGATGCAAGTGCTTGGCATTTTAAAATTCCAAGTCAAATAGAGAAAATTCCATTTTACACTTCAAAGTCAGTGATTTTCAATGCTGGCTGCACAAAAGAATCACTTAGTGAGGTTTTAAACATCCCTATGCTTATACCCAGGCTAAAGTCCAGACCCATTAAGAAGGAAACCTTATTTCTAGGGTCCAGGCATTAGAATTTCTAAGTGCCAAGCAATCACAATGTGAAGCCAAGGCTGAGAACCACAGCTTCAAGGGATCATGAAAAGTATTAGTGATGTGATTAAAAAACACAAACAAAAACACCAAAAATTTCCTGAGATTATGTTTAAAGAGATGTGACTCTCATGGGCTATTTTTAATTTGTTCTTCTCAGCATGTTGTTTGACCTATCTGGCTTTGTTATTTCTTGACTAGTTTTTCTTCATGTGACTTCTCATTAGATAGCTATTCTTTGGATTTTATATTACTGAGTTTCCAAAATAAAACACCTCTAGGCAAACACATCAGATGGGGCACTTGGTGGGAATCAGGATAATGAAAATGTATTTTCATTAAAGCTGTTTATGAAGCAACATCTAGACTTTCTTTCTTACCATAGGAAAAGCTCATGAAACTTCATCTTGTTTTTAAAATACTCAAACAGACATGGAATTTCTAAGTGATTAATAGGAGGGAAATGAATTAGGGCTAAGATATAATACATGTAGAAAACAGAAGACACTAGGAGAATAACCACTACGAGATATGTGTCTGATTTCCCAGAGAATAAGTAGCTATATCATCCCCTAAGAATTGGTCCCTGAAAAATACCAGTGTAAAAAAGTCTACATAAAAGCCCAACAAAATTTAACAAGGGGAGAGATAAGATTATAAACTATCTTAAGCATCATATACAGCTCCTGAAGTCCTAGGGAAATGTTTTAGCCCTTTTGAAATGGTTTTTGTTCTTAACTCAATGTAAATATATAATACTCTTATAATTGAGGGAAGGTAATATAAAAGTTTAAAGCAGTTCATTTTGATTACTCTTTTCATTGCCTTTTATGACCTTGCTTTTAACTGTCACTCTCCTTGTGCTTTTTGTTCTCAGCCATGATCTCTCCATTTTCATATATGACTGCCTATGTTTATTTTCAGTAGTACATTTGAGAGAGTAAAAATACTTTTAAAGGATCATACTTTGAAGGAAGTGATTATGGATAAGCATGTTAAGTTGCAAACTAAGTCAATAAATTGGGCACCCACTCTTGGGTGGCTGTCTATACCTCAGTCTAATTGGTCATGTAGATCAAACTAAAACACACACATTTTACTTGATGAGTTACCTTTTCAAAATAAAATTTACTCTGCTAAAATAGATAAATTTGAATAATACCACTGAGTGTAAAAATGACAAACTTTTATTGAAATCCTACTATATACCTGGGTCTCAGCTAGTTGCTCCCTGGAATTTAAAGATAAGAAAAGAACAATTCTATTTGGCTAATATCAAGTAGTAAGATAAATACCACTTGATGTATAAATAGTTTATAAATCAAAAACACTAAACCAACAAAAACCAGCAAATGTTAAGTATCACAGAAACAATGGCCGTCAGTTGTTGAACAGTTATGAGTCATGCAATTCTTAAATATTATCCCTAAAGTTTACAACCAGTTACCTCTAAGGTTTTTTGAGTATTGCCATCAGTAAAATGTTGTGAGCCTGTGTACCTCATATATGCTAGGCTATAGAGCAACTGTATACTTATACAACTGTAACAATGTATTATTATAAAACCTATGAAATGTTAAGGGTGGAGATGAGGAGAAACTACAAAAAGAAGTTCTCATATTTTCTTCCAATCTCCAGGCATCACCTTTAGTGTGCCTTGGGTGGCAGCTCCCCATGTTGAGGAACTCTCCTAACCACCCTGTGTGGCTGAAGACTCTGGTTGCCCCTCAATATTCATTACCCTTTCCTTCCAGAGTGAAGGGATCCCCCATTTTTGTCTGGACCAGGTTACCTATTATAAATATTACATGGCTCAGCCTCCCTTTACAGCTAGAAGTGGCTTTGACATAAGTTCTATCCCTTATGGTATGAGGGGGAATTCATGTTTACAACTTCCCATAGGTACCTTTGAAAGGACAAACCATGTCCATCTCTGTACTTCCAAGCTGCTTTGTGGCTGCTCTTGAACTGTGAACAAGGGCAAGAAGATAAAAGGTATGTGGTCCCCTTAGGACCTTATGGTGCAGGATACACATCCTGGCTCTGGAGAACTCACCTACTGACTGTCAAATATGAGAAAAAATACATTCCTATCTTGTAAAAGCTCTGTTATTTTGGTTCTTGTTATATCCAACTGGACCTATATTCTAAATAATACACCGTGCAAAATGGTTATGACTATCTCTACTTATAGATAAGGAAAAGAGGTCAGAAAAATTAATTTCCTAAGTTACTCAGCTAATGTCTGGTAGATTCAAAACATCCCAGAGTCCAGCCTCTTTCTTAGAAATCAGCCAATCTCCCTATGAGTGAAATACCATGGAATCAAGAAGGAAGGAGACATTAACATTGCCTAGATGAACTGGTGAGGTTTCCTGATGGCAGTGACAGTTTAATGAGATTCAAAAGATAAGCATGGAGGAAATGGTGGAATAATGGCCCAGGGAAAACAAAGTTAAGAAATCAGAAAAATTGCAGAAAAGGTCCAGAATAAGCCTTTGGTCTGCTATGCTTGGGTAATCCCATTTTTTTTTAAACTTTATTCATTCAGCATATATTTTGAAGTTCTGACTACAGAGCAGGTGCATACCAGGTCATAAAAGCACAGTAGTGAAAAAAGAAAAAAATACCATGTAAGTAATTTCCCAAATACGTGAGATGATACTACCAGAAACATCTACAGGATAAAGTCCAAACCCCACATCAAGGTAACAAGGCCTCCACAGTCAGACTCAACTCTAGCTCCCCAGCTTCATGTTATGCTTCTGCACTATGTTCTAGCTGCACAGGCTCAGGACATATGAGTTTCCAGATTTCTGATCTTTACACATGCAATTCTTTCCTCCTGGAATGTTTTTTATTTATTCTTCATGGAAATGTCTTACTCTCTTCAAGAGTCAGATAAAATTCTTTCTTGTCTCTAAGTCCTTCAAGTAGGTTGGCATTTTTTTATTCACTTCTTGCAGTTAATTCACATCTCCTTCCCACCTTCCTTTCCCTTTGTCTTCCTTCTTTCCTTTCTTCCTTTCTTCCCTCTACCAGTTTATAAAAAATGTGCTGAGTTGTAGAGGTACAATGGTGGGAAAGATAAAATAATTTTTCCCTGTACTCATTAAAATAGAGTTCTAGGGAGACAGATCAACCATTAAAGAAACAATTGCAAAACTGTGATAACTTCTTTGGAAAGGAAGAAGGGTCTTCAGTGGAATCACACACAGCAGCTTTGCCTCTAACATCATCCTTCTGGAAGAAGCATTTTTTAAACTGAAACCTATAGGATATGTAGTAGTGAGCCAGGCAGAGTTAAAGCATATGCTTTTCCATATGCATAGTCCATTTTTATTAACAAGTCTTTTCTCCATTAGACTATGAGAGAGAATGTTTTTAAGAGTGTCCCCAGTGATTTTTAATAAAAATGCCATCAGGATTAAACACTGGCTTGGTTTAATGCAAACTGTCTTATCATTGTTCTTCAGTGATCCTCCAGAGTTTTCTTTGGTCCTTCCTGTATGCATTATTTCCTACCTATCCTTCACTTCTACTTCAGTTCAGCATTCAGAACTGCTTAGGATCCCCACTAGATTGTGAAAGTGTCATAGGTACTGTAGAGAGGCATCTCTCAAACTTCACTGTGCATAAGAATTAACTAAGGTGCTTGTAAAAACCCAGATTCCTTGGCTGGGTTTTCCTTGGCACTCTCAGATTTAGGATTCTATAGATCGGGGCTGGGGCTGATGATTCTGCAATTCTAATCATCTGTCCTGTGAGATCTGATACTGTCAGTTCACAGATCATACCTTCAGTAGTATTTGAGAAGTTACAAAAATATTTTCATGATTATTTCTCCTTTGTTCTTGGAGCTACTCTGTTAGGCTGAGCAGTGTTTCTCAAAGTTTCATATGCATACAAATCTCTGAGAATCTTGTTAAAAACACTGTTTCCAATATAGTAGGCCTGGGGTGGGACCTTAGAGTGCATTGTTCGCAAGCTCCCATGCAATGCTGCTCCTGCTAGTGCACAGGCCACACAGAGTAGCCAAGATCTAGGTGTGCACAAGACCACCGAACAACCTCACTGCCATTCATCCTTCCTGAACTAGCCATGGCTTCTTCATTCTTGGCTCAACAATTCAAGATTAAGTCAGAGGAATGTTTTACTTTATCAAAGGTATCACCTCACTCTACTCCCAATCTTATGATGAACACTCATTATTTTCTACATACTGTAAAGAGTATTCATAACAACCACTGTAGGCAAACATTATTATTCCCACTTTATATAAAATGAAACAGCAGTTTAGATAGATAATTTGATTTAATGAAGGCAGATAAGTACTAACTGGCAAAGGTAAGCTTAGATCTCAGTTGTGCATGAAAGAAAAAAAAGCTTGTAATATTCTCAGGTCATTCAAAGTGTGGTGAATATGTAGCAGTTTCTGCCTCACTAGGAGATTTTTATCAGAAACTCAAACTCCCAGCCCCCAACCTAGACCTACTGACTCAGTCTGCACAAGGTCCCCAGATGATTTGTATCCATATTAACATTTGAACAGCATTGTTCAGCTCCACCTTTTGCCTTTTAGAGCTAAGCAACAAGTACAAGAGTAGGGGATCTGCTGATTCTGACAATTGAAAAAAGCACTTTGATTGGACAGGTTTGAACAAATATTGATAGCTTTGCCTCTAGTATTGAAACTGTATTGCCTCATGGGCATACTTTATCCCAAAATAAGCTGTTTTCTGGCAGGTAAGAATTTTTTATCTCTGGATAATACTACATTCCCAATAGATAAGAACATCAACAATACAGTTTTAGCAATATCTCTGGGGGAAAAAACAAAAACACACAAAAAGAAGTAAACCTGTCTATTGAAGGAGAAATATGCTAAAACCATCAAATTCTCCCCAAACATCTTACCAGTATTAATCATTTCCCAGAGGGTTCAAATAAATAAATGTGTTCTACTTCCTTTCCCATCACAGGTAATTCTTGAAAACTGTCCAATTAAAAGTGAACAGTAGCTTAAATTACAAATATCTGTTATTGTACATAGTGGCTCAAAGAAATTTAATGCCAAACTGTCCAGCATTATAGCCAAGTGCCTGGTCATCTCACTTCTAGAATATGGTAACTTCCTCCTCAGAGAGCTCTCACACTCAGCTTTCTGATGCTGGAATCAATTAGAAGTGTCATTTACACATTGCTTAGCAACACCTCTTAGTCTGAAGCCCATTCTATGGCTCCCAGATGAACCTCACTGCTAATGTAATTTCTTCTTTATTTTCCTTGACCCATGGATGTCATCCTGTATTTTCTCTCACTCCCCTAACTTACTAACTTTCACTCATATTGTCCACCTTGCCTTTGGACCATATTTTTCTGTTAGCTCACTTTCTTATCCTGTATCCCAAAGCCATAGCTGTGTGGGCATCATGGCCTATCATATTTGAAGCACTCTGTACAAATCTCACCTCTAATATTATAATAAGCTTATGACTGCTTTCAAGTAACATTAACACAGATGTTTTATTGGCAGCTAAATCCAATAGGTGATACGACTAAGGATCTTCTCATATCCTTTTAAAACTAACTTGCTCTTTACTTATATTCCCCTCTCTATTTCACTTTCCTGGGAGTGTTTCCAAGCAATGATCCTGGAACTTCTGTCCTTGTCTTCATAATTATTTGGGTCCCTAAAAACAAAATTTCCACTCCTCATATGACTTGAATCAGGTCTTTTTCATTTTGTTTAGTGTCATTGACCTATCAATATTTTCAAAGTGTAAAATTTTGGCATTTTTGTCCTTTTTTAAAAATAAAGAGATATATGCAGATTCTTAGCCCTGTTATTTAAGGCCTCACTGTGGTTCATTAGCTTATTGTTTAACAAATGCCTGCTCCTTCCTTTACTTTGAACTTGGCAATGTGACTTATTTTGAACAATTGGCTATAAGTGGCTTTAGCACAGTAGAGCCTTTGGTTATGCTATGTCATATTCAAGAGGCTTGACCTCTTGTGCTTTGGCCATGGTGATACAAAAAAACATACCCATAGTAACCACTGTCCCAGAATGGAACCTAGAATGAAACATGAATCAGAGATACTTCAGCCACTCTGGTGTTTTATAGCCTGAAACACCTGGTCTAGCCAAAGGGCAAACAGGTACTGGAGAAATAAATGCTCAACCGTTACAAAGGATAACAGTAAGCTATAGACTGAGCTTCACCATTAACTAGTTGAGCTAAAATAACTATATCTATAAAGTGAGAGGTTTAAAATAATTGAGCCCCCAGTTATTTAATGAGATTTAAAATGAGTGGTTCTTAAGTACATCACTTACACAGTGTATTTTCAGAAAACAGATAAAAAACTATAAAATGAATACTAGAGAAAGTTGGAAAAAAAAATCTAGCACCTCTCTGATTAAATTTGGTTTCAGCTGAAACAATAGGATTTGCTTGGATTGTGTTCATTATAATTCTGCCATATCTGCTGAAGGGAGAAAGTGCGTTGGGAATGGGTCAACATGTTAGTGGACTGCAGACTGCCAGGAAGGTAACATGTTACCATGTGGTTACATCAGCCTTCAGGGAGCTAGACCTGCAGGTCACAATTAGGGTGTATGCAATGAACTCCCTAAGAACAGAAAATTTTCAATATCTGGCATAGAACAATATTCAACACATAATGAAGAATAAAAAGATAGAGTGAAAAATGGAAACCAGAAGAGTTCTGAAATGGGAAAATTTCTCTCTCCCCTTCTCTCCCTGTCTCCCTCCATTCCCTCTCTCCCTCCCTTCTTGCTGCTTCTCTTCTTTGTGATGAGTTTAATTTTCACATAGGAGACTTGTGCTTTGCATGAGAAGCTGGACTGTGCCACATGCAAGGTCCTACCCAACCCTAAACTATCATGACCTTATTATATAAGACTGAGATTATTTGAGGCATTAGTACATAAGAACCTCAGTGATCCCTCTATTAATGGTAGGTTTCTGAGGTCCCTTGATTTACCTTCCTAAAAAAAGCAGAAATCTTTAAATATCTTTTGTACCTTTAATAGATACTTACATAAAAATTCCCTTTGGCCCTGGAAATTTCCTTTAGTTATTCAATTGCCCTTTGCACATATGCCAAAGAACCATTTCCATAAGAATCATTTATATCTAAAATCAAATTTGCTAATCAGCAAAATTAGTACATTTACTTGTGATAAAATTATTTTTGAGTAGAACTTTCATATATAAGCTAAAATTTGTCATTCAGGTAATATTTTTTAAGAAGGAAATGTTCTTATGCAACATAGCTAAAATGCCCTGGGGAACTCTGAAATCATTTTTTCATTAAATAGAGCTGAAATTATGTGAACAAGTAGAACATGAGAAAGAAAGGAAGAAAACAAAGTATAGAACACTGGGGAATGAAAAAATAGAAAATAGACTGTGAAAGGAACAGTGAATTGTTCAAGGTTACCCAGTGAGTCAGGAAAAATGGGGAGAGTGGGGATTATGCCAAGAACCAAAGCATATCCACAGAAATGGCTATGTGCAAAATCAACTATTCTTGAGAGATGGTGTATTCATGTTTATTCTATATGGAGGAAGACATTTATATTTAACAATCTCCCAGAGATTAGCATGTATTACTTTCTAAGTCCTTTCATAAAAACAAATAAATACCCAACTGTTCTCAGCCCAAAGAGAACAAAGCATGATGTCATACACAAAATCTGATTTGATTTCATGACAACCTTTGAGGTAGGCATCCTAATGTCTGCCTTATAGATTAATATGTGTTCAGAAAGATACAAGGAAGTGCTCACAATTCTCATGGAAATTTAGAAGTTTTTCCCATACCAAGCTGCTCAGCATATCTCTCCAAAGACCTAACTTAAGGAAATACAGAGTACAACAGTATGAAAAAGTGCAAGATTAAAAAAGAAAACAACAAAACTCTGTGAAGAATAAAAGTTGCTATTTAGGAGAATGGAAGAATGGGAATAGTTTGAATAATTTGTTACATGTGGCTGATTTCACTAGCTACCTAGTTTGGATACCAATTGAGCACATTGCACAGCATCCTTAGATCCTACTGATAAAAAAATGGTTTCTACTTGGGGGCATCTGATAGTTAAACCAAGAGAATCCAAAGAGAGCTTTGAAATAGTATAGATCCGCTACAGGGAAGTGTTCCTCCTTAGAGAATTAAGCCTCCATGCTCCAAGTCTATTTCTACAAAGCACCTGCTCTGTCGAAGACTATCATAAAGACATTAGTTAAGAAGGTAAGATTCCTTAATATATGACACATTTGGAGTCCCTGTCACAAGGTTATTGAAGCCTTTGTTGCAAATTTTCTCCCACTCAAATCTACTCCATGTTGCTGAGGAGCAATTAAACAAACTTTGTTCTCAAGCTTAGAGTAAGAAAACAAGAATGGAGGAGAAACTTAAGTAGCAGCATGACAGGCCTTATACAAGTCTTTAAACTCTGTAGCCAAACTACCTGCATTCACTCCTGGCTCTACCTCCTACTGTGAGCCTTTGAGCAAGTTACTTAATGTCTTTTTTACTTGATTTCCCATTATAAAATAGAGAAATTAATGGCATCTACTTCATAGAAATATTATAATGATCGAATGAATTAATGTTTATTAAGTGCTCACAACAATGTTAGGCATAAAGTAACCTCAATATGTGTTTGATGAATAATGAAGCTAGGAAGAGTGGCAGGCAGAATAAGGGACACCAGTTTCCTTTAATACATTGCTTTGTTTCCTTCTATTGAGCCCTTAACTTTCCACCACTGAGGCCAACTGATTACTACCAGTATGCTTAATCCCATTTCTGTTCTGGCCCAAACTACTCTTGTTCAGAAAGATTTAAGAAGTTCTGGCTGGGTAGCTCAGGTGATTCAGCATTAAGTCTAGCTTGCTGTTATTCCTGTCCTGACCCTGTGTCCCAGTTTTAGTCACTTGTTCCTGTAATCAAGTTCCAAACTTGTACTCCAATTCCAGCATTTGGCTCCCCTGTGGCTGATTTCTGGCTTGCAGAACCCCAGTTTTTTTTGAAGTAAATAATCCCTCAAAGGAAGTTTATGGATTAGACACACTTGGTTTGGCATACACTGTTTGAATTTTTGAAAAGTGGTTTCCCTGTATTTAAAGATTGCAAACATTTACATAAATATTCAAATACATAGCTTCTCTTGAAAAATGGGATGTTCTGGTAGCACTGGGCCCCAAGTGGCAGCTGTCCCCTTTAGAGGGCCATGTGATTTTTATTCCCTGTAGACCCCACTCCTCTTGATTTGTGTCTGTGATATATTTGGTGTCTAAAGGCATTTGAAGTTGGGGTTTAAGTCTGAGAATAGCCAATACTTACCAAGCATTTACTTTGTGCCAGGTACTAGTCTAAGTACTTCACATTCTTTACTCAGTCAAAACCCAGAAATCTATACTTGTCCATTAACCCTACAGCTCTCCTTCCCTATTTCATCCCTGCTGCCTGTGGGGATCTGTGGATATCCCATCTTTTGTGATCAATATCCTTCACCATCCAGCCAGAGCCTATTCACAAAGCCTTGCTAGACTCTCACAAAAAATCAACCCCTTACCTGCACTGTGGACCACTGACAGTGTCCAATCTCTCCTTCCAGCCAGCCTCCACCCTAAAGACCTTTGGCCATCATAGTGCTTGTGTTACAAACTCTCAGGATTCATGATCTGCCTGATTCTATTATTCTGAGTTCCTTGCTTTCATGAAAGCATAGATTTTATTAACATAGGTTGACTCTATCTTCACAAAACTTCTCTTCCAATTCTTGTTAGAAGCCCAACAAAATTAATTAAATATTTTCTGATCACTTATATTCTAGGCTGTGTAATAGAAATTGATTTGGAGTATTCTTTTAGTTAGAAACTCAAAGAAGTTTGTCCATGTCTGCCATGTGCGATTCGATCTCTTTCCAGAGAACCAACTAGCAAAGGAACTATTTAAACAAAATTGTCTGTCTGTTTTTTTTTTTTCCTTATTGTATTCTCTTGTGCTTTAAGTGGGCCCTTTTGCTAAACATGAATTTAAAAGACAAAATATTTGCATGACGAAGCCAAGATTTAACAAATATCAAAAGAAAATTCACAAAAGAAAATTCAATACATCATTCCATAAGATTACCTGAACTGGGTGATTTAACAGATATTAGGTTTAAATTCAGCTAATTGAGTTCTACAGTTTTTAAAGAAAGTCTTAATAAAAATGTTACTTACATAAGGAATCGTGTCCAAAGTATCTGTGTTGACAATTATAGGAGCAGGACTGGCCTAAAAAAGAGAAGTAGAAAATTTTTTAAATAACAGATATTCTATTCTGAGGCAGATTCTGTTAACTTATTTGACAAAAATTCAAGAAGCACTGCATGAAAAACTATACAGACACATGGCTGCTGGTGGGAGATAAATAAAATCACTCACATTTCCAATTACTGCCCCAACTTCAAATGCTTATTTGCTATATTACCACATAATGAAATAAAGTAAACAAACTCATATAATTTACATTTCCTTTATCTTAAATTCTACATAACACTGTGGAAGGTGAGAATTTGTGATGTGTGAGGTAAAGATTTCTAATACATTAGATGAGAGTTAAAATCTGTACATCTTTTACAAAACGATTTGGCTAAAAAAACTTTGATTACTTTTCTGGAAGCAAAATTAAACCTAAATGAATATTTATAACTATTTTCTTTAAACTACCCTTTGAAAGTATGTTGTATTCCATGCAGTAAGCATTCACTTACTGATATACATAAGCATGATGTACACAAATCTATATGTTTGTCTATTATGCATGTTGTATCACATTTTTTTCATTAATATATCTCTGATCATATAAACTAGAAATTCTTAAGAAATTAGAGATGGCAGAAAATCATATTGGATATGCTAAGCTTTAAAAAAAATTTTTTTTGACAATTTGCAGTAATTCCCTTTAATGTTGAGTGGGAATCTGTATAAAACTGATAGAGGAGTGCTACAAGCCAAGTCATTAGAAAAGAAGAGATTGCAATCTCTATTTGCATTACCAATCTGACTTCATGAATATTGAGTAGATCTATCTTTATTTTCTAGTTTCTAGAATTTTCACAGCAACTTTCCCTTCATTCCCTAAAGGATCTTTAATCTCCATTCCAAATTACAGATTTCATTTAGATAGAGGAAATACTCTCATCATGATTAATCGAGAGCTGTCCTATGTGATACGGTGTTTTGGCAAGTGCTCGACTTTTGGGACATTTCATTAGCTATGCCCTCTGGAGTTAACAGCTTTTTAATGTCAATCTGTGCCTGTGGAATCCTAATCAAACAGTAGGGGGGAAAAGGCAATCCAGCAGGTTTTACAAAACAAAATTCCATGTCTTAATCCAAAACACTGGGAATGATGAAAATAAACCTGGTCTACATATCTGCAGAGTGGGTCAACTAAATCATTGTTGTGTATTGTATTCATAATTAGCAATGGGAAGTATCTTGTGGATAAATAGGGGCTTTGGAGAAAGATCACGTGTGCGCCCGCGCACCCACACACACCCACACACACACACACACACACACACAGAGTAGTGCTTGCTGAGAGGCATTGGTATAGGGAGAAGGATATGAGGTTTGGAGTCAGAAGACCTGGGCTCAAGCGTGGTTCAGCTACTTCTGAATTACAAAATTTGAGGGTTCAGCAACTTCCTGGTGGTGTGATTCTGGGGCAAATCCTCTAAACTTCTATGACTCATTTTTCTCCTCTGTAAAATGGAAATTATAGGAAACACCTTTCATAAAGGTTGAAGATCAAATGAGGTGATATATTTGAATGTGCTTTAGAAACTAAATTTCAAGATTAATGTTAAATAGTATGTTAATATTAATAGTATGTGTTTCTAACAATAGACTATGATAAAGATATTTGTTAGATGGTTCATGAACCAATTATCTCGGAGATTTCAATGCTATTTAGAAACTGCAGCTGCATTCAAGGGGCCTGATTAGATGATGTCAAAGGTAATACCAATTGTTGCCAATTCACAAAGGTGTAAAGGTATAGACTGATCCTCATTTAACCGCCAAAACACCATACTGATGAAGCATTATTATCACTATCCCTATGCTATAGGTTAGTAAATTGAAGTTCAGGGAAAATGAGAATTGAAATTTTAATATTGGCCTTTCTGGTGTCAAAATCCACTTTTTTCCCACTAAACTTCTCCATGATCTCAGCATTTTGTTGGCTATATCACAAATGATATAAGATCCCTATGCTAGAGTATCATAGACCCAAACCAAAGACTATCCCGAAGGCAACAGAAGCCTCAGGATACTGCAGTTACATGTTAAAAGCAACCTGATAAAACTTTAGTACATGTTTTTACATTTTTATGTTTCTAGCCATGATGATCTGTCTACTTTGTACGTGGTTCCTATGACTCATGGAAGTGATTGTGTTATATATCTTTGACTAAACTGAAAACTTTCCAAATATCTGTCTTTCCCTCTATTACCTCATACAACTTTGATCAATAAATATATATTGATTTGGTTTGGGGCTTTCATCCTACCTTTTGTTTTTCTTCTAACATATCATATTAATGTGTTATGGGAATAAATTTTAGACAATTTTCAATTTCCTATATGTAAATTAGGTCTTTGCAATAAGACTATATGTTTTAAAATGGACAGGATCATATACTTCCCCAGAATTCTCCACAGTACTTAAATACACAGAAGAAATTTAATAAATACTTAGGAATTATGACTTAGCTGTAAAGTATAGATGAGGGTGCAAAGAAAGGTAACATATTTGTAAATTCTATTGAACATTTCTGAGATAACCCAAGAATTTCTTATATTACAAAGACACTAATTTTTCAATGTCAATATCATTTCTTTCTTTATCTCACCACTATTACTTAAAAAGAATCAGATTTTATAAAATAATAATAATTTCATAACTGAATGATGTAGAATCTATGAAATCTTGAAGCATAAGATCTAGGTTATATGGAAACTAATTGCCCACTCTCAGTTTTAAAAATATCCAGAAGCCACAATTAGTACTTGCATTTCTAAAACTCAGTACAAATGCATGAACCAGCAGGATGTGTTGGTTGTATGAACATATACACACATCACACACATCTGACATAGTCATCCCCTGGTGTGAGTGTCAAGAAGACACCATGATGAGCTCTCATGAAAAATGTGCTACACCACTGCACTGCCATACCAGGGTCTCGGGAAATTCTCCCATTGGTGTGCTGCAGGAATCCCCCAACCCTCCCAGATTGTTTTTACAGAAGTTCCTTGGAATATTTTAGGTACTCACTGGCACATATATCAGCAGAAAATTAAGATACAAAGTGGTAGAAACACAAAGAAAAGCAGAATTCCAAATGTGTACCATGAGTGCATTCTTCTCACCAAATTGGTAATGTCAGATCTTTCCTTGGTTCAGCCTGGATTTTGTTTCTTTTTTCACTTTGGCAATTATAAGCCATCATGCCTAGTTTGATCTAGTTTGGTTTCATGGTTCCTTCCAAGCTTTTTCTTCACAGTGAATACTGCTCTGGCACATATGCCCTCTCTCTTCATAGTGGATAGCATCTTTAATTGAACCCTTAAATCAAACTGGTGACTCAGCAGATTCCAGCCTCCCTCTTCAATATACTCATTTCATTTCACTGGAAAGAGTCTCATAACAAATCTGAAGAAAAAAAGTCTCCTTTAATCAGAAGCTTCAAGGCTTGTCTTCATGTAAGTCTAGGCAGGCACTTTTGAAACTATAAAGGATTAAGAAAAGCAATCTTTCTTGGGTGACCCAGACAAGAAGATGCAAGTGGTTTTCCTTTTATGTTACATTCTCTTCCTTGTGGAAAAAGCCAGTTTACAGCAAGCAAGAAGAATAAAGCTAATCACAGAGAAGCAGAAAGCAAGGGAAACGAATGCTGATAAAATTTAAATTAAGAGATAAAGTTTTTCTAGAATTCTGGCTACCTTTCTGTCCTTGAATTTCATGGGTTACCCAAATACGCCTATATTATATCAGCAACTTGGTTTATGCTAGAAAAAGATAAGCTTCTGTGGCATGTCATTAGGAGAATCCAATAAAATTTTGACATAATGAATGCACATTTTAGAAATAGTTCATTGATGCTGACCATTGATGTTGGTTGCTCCTTGGTATTTGCCAAGTCCCAGAACTGGGAAATGCCTCTGACATAAGTGAGCAATTGGTCACCAGGCCAAGAACAGTGAACATATCTCTTCAAGGAAGGAATTAGCAGGAAGTATAGTATCTGGGCAGCTGAGGACCACTTCCTGGGAAGTTTATACCTAGGAGTGCAGGGTAACCAGTGCGAAGGTCAAGAGACCAAACCCTGGCCTGTGTCTACACTTTATTAATAAGTAAGATAGAAAAGGAGAGAAACCAAATAGTTCATAAAGTGAATTAGATACAGCAATCTTGAGAGACTAGTAAGGTTTATAGGGCTAGGAATTGTGCAGGGATTCACTGACTTAGGACATGCAAGTAGAAGGTCAAGTGAAGTAGGAGGCAAAATGTCAAGAATAACACGAAAGATGCTTTGGGAGCTAGTGCCTTACCTTACCTTCTCAGTCTTACAGGGTAAGACTCCTGAATAGGCAAGATTTTTGTCTAATTACAGGGATATAGGACTTATAGAGGACTTTTCTATTTGTCATGGCATGATGATTAGAAACAAAATGGAAGGCACCAAAAGTTTTTAAATGAGTCCTCTGCCTCTGTCTGCTTCTGTCTCTCCCTGCTCTCCTGCTCTCCCATTTTTTGTGTGTGTGTGTGTGTGTGTGTGTGTGTGTGTGTATAAAGGGGGGGGGGAGACAGAGAGAGAAGCCTAAGCAAGCACTGGAGATGCCAGAATCTCAGGTAAATCATCTAGCTTAGAGTAGCTACTACACGACAGTATGCAAATACTTTTAATTTCACAGTTCATAAAGATGGTTGCCAATAGAATGACCCTTCATTAGACTATGTCCTGATTTTGGCCAAGGAAGTAGAATATTGGGGTTACCACTTACATACTCTATCAGGTCTGAAATGAGACATAAATATTAAGCCCTGAATTGTATATGCCAGGGTAGAACCCAAGATAATTGTATTTTGTTAGTTTTTTTTTTCACTAACCCTCCATTATGCTGGTCTATTCTGGAAACAAAAATGTGGCATGGTGAGGAGAAAGGACTTTTCCTCTATTCCCTGAATTGTGCTTTTGTTTTCTGGTGGAACAAAGCATCCTCTTCACTCTCTCCTTTCCCACAGTCTGTTGGGCTGGAGCCCCACATCCCTTGATATTAGCAGGATCCTTGTTATGGTTCAGATGTGAAGTGTTCAACAAAGACTCATGTGTTGAAGGCCAGGTCCCCAATGCAGCAGTGATGGGGCTTCAGAGGAAGTGATTGGGTCATGAAAGCTCTCACCTCAACAGTGGATTAAGCCATTGATAGCTTAATAATTTGATGACACTAATGGGAGGTGGTGAAAACATTGGGAAGTAGGACCTAGTGGAGGAATTAGGTCACTGAGTGAATATCCTATGTCCTGGTAAAGGAATTTCTTGTCCCTAGTACCTTCCTCTCTCTTTGCTTCTAGGCCATCCTGAGCTATGCAGCTTTCCTTTGCTATGACTGTCTGCCATGATATTCTGCCTTGCCCCAGGCCCAAAATAAAAGAGCCAGAAGATTATGGACTAAAACCTCTGTAACTATAAGTCAAAACCAATCTTTCTTCCTTTAAGTTGTTCATGTCAGGTATTTTGATCACAGAGACGAAAAACTGACTAACAGAATCCTATTCCTATTTGGAGGATTTACCAAGAACCCACCAAAATTACCACAAATCTAGGAAGTGCAACAATTTTCAAATCCCTGTCTTTTGAGTCCAGGAGCCCATAATGGTAACCTCAATATCTCCTGAATTTTTTGAGTGTTATTGGCAACCAGACTGAAAACACAGCTATTTTTTGCCTGGAAAGTTATGAGTTTCTCTTTCACAGTCTGAAGAGAAATTTCATACCGTACTGACTCAGATTCAATTCCCTAATTCTCACAGGGTTTCTAGGTCCCTTAATCTCTTGCAAACCCCCACCTAAAAAATGGGACAATGCTATTTTCCAGTTAACCTATTTCTCAAGAAGCTAGGTAGAAAAATAATGCAAGTGAAGCAAAAGAGAGCACTATGAATATTAGTTTTTAATTTATTCCCACATTTACATTTGGTTCTTCAAATTTTCCTCTTTTCATGTTCCCTATCTACAAGACTAAGTAGATAGGTACACTTTAGCCTAGCTACAAGTTATCACTGCTAGTATCACCAAATGGTTCTGAGTTTGCCCTTAACCTGCAAGTGACATAGAGCACCCAACAGATGAGGACCCTGAGGCAACAGCAGTAGGTGAGGAATGGCATGAGCAGTGAAGTGAGGCAGGCTTAACCCAGGTTAACAACTACGGCAGATGTCACAAGGGAGCCACTTTGGAGGAAGCTAAAATCCTGGTCACTCTCCCTAGTGCTAATAAAATGCACTACTGGTTCCCTACATAGCTTACAACCAGCCTAGCTCAGAAAACAGCAAGAAAGACCAGCAGATTTGTATTTTTTCTTGAACTCAACCCAACTCTGCTTGCCCAAACTCTTAATAATGAAAATAATATTATCCTCCCTGTACAAATCAGGAAATGAATGTTCAGAAACTTGTTTAAGTTTAGCTGGTAATAATAGGCCAAGAATGACAATGGTCTGTCTGACTGCAAAGTGGGTATCTCTTAACCACTGCACAACATATTCTTCTTGAATCCATTACAATTTCCTAAGTATCTAGATTCTCTCACTTATCCCTGAAAACTCACCATTAGTATTCAATCAATATGAAATAAAATGTTACCATAACTATTTGATCCTCCTCTAGAATACAAGGTAGTCTAATATTTTTCAGGAAATGCATGAAATTCTGAAGACCTCAGGTTGAGTTGATCATCTTTTTTCCCTAGTTCAGAGAAAAATAAGATAGTCTCAAGAATGAGACACAGAAAGAAGAGGCCAGGAAATGAAAGAGAGTGTTCCAAGTTTTCTCTAGAATCAGTCCCACTTGGATCAAGAGATTGAAATCACTTGAAATGTTAGTTACGAAGACTCTTTAGATTTCTATCTTGCACACCTGTCATGTTCTGCCTTGCCTTTGGTTACACAGCTAAAATAAACAACTCAGCAAAACCAGGTCTATAGATCAACCTCAAAACCCAAATCAATAATTATTTTGAACATTATTACCATACTTTATAATTTTTAAATGGTGTTCATACACATTTGATCATTTAATTTCTACAGGAAAAGAAAGGAAATGAAAATTGACTAAGTACTCACTGGATGCCAGGCAAATTGGTAAGCTTTATACTTGAATTTTATTTTTTATTCCTTACACAACCCCAGAGGGATTGGTGGGATTTCCCTTGTCCATAGAGAAACAGAGGCTCAGAGATTCATTGAATTTACCAAAGAGAGACATCTAGAGGAAGGGAAATCTGGGTTTCAAATCCAGGTCTTCTTAATCTTAAACCCTCTGATTTTATACCATTAAGCCATGATGATTCAAATCCCACTGATCCACACTGAGCTCTTACAAATCTAACAGCTTTCTTTATGCAAACACTCTCTGAAAATCCCATGAAAAATGGAGTCAATTATCTCAAATCTCAGATGTGGTTTAGTCAATGTGTCCCATGCCACAATAACTATACCTACTTAATTCACTGATTCACTTCGTTTGGTGCTATTCCTGGAAAGATCCATGTGGTTACCATCTGCTCCCTGTCGCTAAGCTACCAAACAGTTATAATCTTAGCAGTTGTATTGTCCAGATTTAGGTACCAGTATTCTGAGCAAGCTGTCAATAACCTGGTTCTTTAGGCTAAGATGGGTTTCTGTTTCTTCTGTAGTACATGAATCGGGTCCTTTCACATAAAGAATGATCTATAAATGATTGGTATTTGGTTTACTTTCCTCTTCTTTTCTTCCATTAGGGGTCTTACTACTCTCAATATGCACCTGTTCATGCCTACAATGATGTCTTTGCTTGTATTTCTTCCTTTTTTCACATCTTGAATCAGTTGTAGTTCCCACACTTTTCAACCTAGACCAAACTATTTATCTTGCTAGGGCAATCTAATGCCTTAGCTCTCCCATGAAAGTTTCCCACTCATCATTCTAGGACTCAATTTATGTATTCCACTCCCCAAATTTTAAAACACTCGTTTTTTTAACTACCTCACTTCAGTTCACACTGAATTACACCTATTAAATAAGTTCTGTAAAAGCACTAATCCCTGACATTCCTAATGAACACGGTGCTAATGGCTAATTGGTTAATTTGTGGTATTTATATTTCCTTGATGAAATTGTAATATTTTTGGGAGCAGGGCTCTTGTCTCACTTCACTTCCTTACTAGATATCCCTTTCTATATTTGTAACAATGCTTGGCAAATGAAATGCATACCAAAGGTGACTATTAGTTGATTTTTAGATCCATGGAACTAGAAGCACAGCAATAACAGAGAAGATGCATGAGTAAGCCTTGAGACTTGAGAATGAGAGAAATGGGTAGACAGAGGCAACAGCATGCTTCCTTCTGGTAACTAGCCCTGCCCTTTTACTAACTGTTGGGTGATATCCATGTGGGGCATCTGGACCCTGTCAAGCACCATAGATCATGCTATTCTAAACTATGGAATGTAAGTTAAGGAAAATTATGTTAACCATAGAGAAGTACTTTATGCTCAGTCTTTTCTATTCCTCACTAGAATGCTAGGAATCATATACTTCAAATAATCTCATTTTATAGATGAGAGAAATGAGGCATGGAACTGTTAACACAACTTGTCCAAGGTCACTAGACTAATGATCAGTGGAGCTGAAGTTCATTCATGTTGACTTCAAATCCATTTCTTATCACAAGGCTGTGTGGAACAAGGAAGGCAGATGCTGCAGTGTTTTCTGCCCTAAGTTACCATTCAGAAGAGGATGGGTAGGTGAGAGAAAACATGGAATTTGTGGAAAAGCTAAGGACTCAGAATTATGAAAAAAATCAAAATGCCAACTATAGCATTTTTTCAAACTTTCCAGATGAATATGAAGGCATATCCCCAAAGACCCACTCAGAACTAAACATTTATTTGATGTCTCATATTTTATTTTAAAAATGAAGGCAACTTTTATATTGTATTCTATAACCACCTATCATGATATGAAAATAATATTTTAAGTTAATTGTAATGGAGTCTACCTGACATCCCAGGTAGTTCCTTCTTGGCTATTAAAAGTCAGGCACCAATCTCCCTGCCAGTAACCACATTCAGTCATGAAATTATGTCCCCAGTAGAAAGATGGCAGGACTTCCAAGACTATCGATCCACCTGTTCAGTAACTTGGGGTAAAATGGTAATTCAATAACCCCCATTTATTTCTATAATTGAGAAATAAATAGTGCAATGAATAACCTCCCCCATTAATAAATAGTGCAATGAATAACCTCCCCTATTTATTTCTATAATTGAGAAATAAATAGTGCAATGAATAACCTCTTAAAGTCCATGTCACATCAAAGATTTGATTTTACTCCTTGTAAATTTTACCCTGCTGGGAAATATTGGGGAAAAGGAAGGCAAGGATGCTGTACAACTTTTCCTTCAGAAAAATAACTTTCTTGCTTTTATCATCCAGACACAGAAAGTTAGAAGAGACAATGGCAAGACAGACACAAGAAAATAAAAGACAAAAATTAAATTAGATGAAGATCATGGCATAAATCGGTTTCTAATGAATTAGCTGAAGGATCAGGTCTTGCATGCCTTAGATGAGGCAGCTCAAAAATCCGTTTATAATCCTCTTGCTTTATGTTTATAGTCTGTGTTTTTACTTATTAGCCAGTTAACTTTCTGGCCTCATGACCATATAATCCATATAATCAGCAATTTATCTTCTCTATTAGAGAGTCAAAAAGATTTAACACGAAACATAGAATTATCACCAAGCTCTTACATCCTTGCTTTTCTCCATGTTTTAAAAGCCTTAACTCCAGAAAAGAAAAATTTACCCTACTTTCATTTTCCCCTTACTAACCATAATTGAATGCTAAGTCATACGCTGAAGATTGAAACGCTGGTGAAGTCACAGAGAACACTTTAAAATATTTCATGTCTAGAATACTTTCTTGTGTGAGAGACGCAATGTTAAAAGACACCAAGAATTATGAGTGTGTTTATTGTGTAATCATTATTGAGAATAGGTCTATTGATCTCTGATGGATCTACAAGTTGTTCCAAGAGTTGCCTGCGAAAATTAATACTTTGGGCGGGGTTGAAAGAGAAACAGGGTATGGAACATTGTAGTTCTACTTATTTAAAATTCTGATAATGCCTAAGTCTCACTTCATTTTTTATTCAAAATTAATGTTCTTTTTGAATCATTTTCAAGAAGGAAAGACATGGAGAAAGAACAGATAAAAGGGAGAGCTGAATGGGGACTAGAAAAACAGAGGTTTGCTAAATACTAATGGCATTTGTTGGTGCTGAAAATACAGTCTGCAGATGCGCTTGTATATTGTCATCAAATAGCAATAATCTCTTTGTTCTGCAAGCCAAGGGCTTACAAATCCATGGGTCTAAAATGCCAACCAGTTCCTAGCCCCACAGCTGTTTAGCTATCCAGAGTGTCAGTGAGTATGTAACTTTTGGTTTTTCTATTTTATGGTGATTTCTTACTCTAGTTTGTAAAGCTAGGGTCCTGCTTGATTCATTTAACTTCCACCAGATCTGGCATAGTGCTCCACTGATGTGTTTCAGGGTAAAGTTGAAAGAATATTGTTTGTTCCTGTGGGCACAGGAGAGAGAGGGAAATAGCAAAAAAAGTCAAAAACAAACAAACAAACAAACAAAAACAAACAAACAAAAAAAACAGAGAGGAGGTTGTTTTCTGCTGTATAGGTTCTTTGTCACAAGTTGGGGGCAACAAAGATTCTAAGATTGAGGTCCCTTTCCTATGTACTCTCATACTACTTTGCCCACTAGAATTGCAACATCACATACACACTGGAACCTTCTTCTGTTTCACAAAGAATTTTCCCCAAAGAACCCAAAAAGGAGGTAATTTATTTATGAATTCAGTATTTGCAAATATACATTCCATGAAACCTCCTTGTCCACACTAATTTGATAGGAACTCTTGCATCTTATGCTTTTATCTTATAGGATGAACAGCTCCTAGCCCTGCACTGGAAGTCAGCAATCTTTCAGAGAAAACTATAGCCATGTGGAATCTGTTCAGGCCACTTAACTCTATAGATTACCTCTAAGGTTATACCCCAATATAAATAAAGATTGTTGTATACATCATGATTTTAATACTAATTTAATTTTAAATATCATAAAAAGGCAATAAATTTAAAAATTCTTTTAATCATCTGACTGTAAGTTTGGATTGCTTATCACTTCTATGATGATCTTAGTTTACTTATTTAACCTCTGAAAATTTTCAATTGTATATAAAAATGAACGTTATAAATAGTCAATTTCATGTGCTACTTTGAGAAGCACATGGGATCACATACAAACACACAATGCAATTTGTAAAAGTATACCTTTGAGATATTAAAAAATTAACACATTTAATAATAACAATAATAACAACAACAACCACTACTACTTGTTACTGTGCTAAGGGTTTAAGTCACATCTCATTGAACTGTAAACAACCCTAGGAACATTCATATAGTGTCTAGTTTTATGTAGGATGAAACTGAGGCTCAGAGAATTTGAATAACTTGGGCAAGATAAAAAGGTAGAGCAAGGATTAGACTTGTGTTCTTTTAGCAGAAACTGTCACTCAGAGAAAAAAGTACATGAGACTGAGATTCTCTCTTACTAGCTTGTCTTGCTAACCATCCTGGTCATTTTCTGAACTTGAATTTTCACCCATATACTATGGGGATATTGAAAAACTGTCCTGCCTACCTGACATTATGAGAAACAATCTCATTTATACTGCTTTGAAAATGATAACAAGAAAGATAAATATGAGGTAGATAGGTAATAGTACTAGAAGTAGATTTCAGCATTAACAGAGGCAATAATAAACACAATCATATAGCATATATTTTGGTATCTACACAAGATAAAAAATGAGAAATTCAATTGTTCTTAAGTATCTTCATGCTAATTAAAAATATCTAAATGAAGCTAAAGAATAAAATATATTTAGTATTAACTCCATAAAGGTTTTGAAGGTTTGATGTGTGCATGATTTTTGGAGAAGACTGCTATTAACTCTGAATAACTTTTTCCCTATTCTGCAGGAAAAAAGTTTGGGAGTCCTATTTTTGCAATTTCTAGGGCAGGTGAGAAGGTGGGAATGGCAGAGCATAGATTTTTCTCCATTGTACAAAAACATGTATCTGTTCTAATACCCCATTTCAATGAATCAACAAAAATATTACATAATGTACAATCCTGGAATACAAGGAAAGCATCCTGCACTATTTTAATTTCTTGTGAACTCCAAATGTGTATGAGACCGGCGGTCAAATGAAAATGCAAACTCTACAAGGGAGGAAAAAAAATAGCAGGCTCTTTCTTTTTTGTTCAAAAACAAAAGTGACAGTTCCATTCCTTTTAACCAGCCAGTTCCAGGTATCCATGCAGTCTCAAGCTGTTGAAATTATCCAGGTCACTTCTAGCATAGTGTTTTCCCCCCTTAAATTGAATGTCTCCATAGATTAAGTGTCATCTTTATTTCTTCACTAATAGGAATTCCATTAATAGTCTCTTTCATATTCTTCAGAAGGAAATAGGCTAAAATTTGGGGTAGTACTAGACAGAAATGCAAAGTGAGGCTAATGGGAATGGAATAGAGAAATGAATCCAACATGATTGAGGATGATGAGTCAAGTAATATTTAGAATCCGGAAAGGACAAAACACACTTGGAACACCATGAACTGGGCCTGACAGTCATCACTGAACAAATCTATTTAGAGCTGACCTAAGTTTCTGATGGTTCAAAGCAGACATCCAGGAACCAAAGGCAGAGTTGGTTGGAAGTGAGGGTGGAGCTGGGGAAAAGGACATTAAGGAGGTATTGGAGACAAGAAGGATCATTTCCTCATCATCATCTATTTACTGCCCAAGTTCTCTCTTCTTAAGTTCATACAGATTCATTTATCAAACATGTTAAGGCACTGTTCTTGGCACTGTAGGAAATAGAAAGAGCAGAAACACATGATCCTGCCCTGAAAGGAGTTTACAGTGTTATGTGGAAATGAGAGAAGTCTGCCAAATGCTCTTAATGCAAACAGAAGAACTACAAAAGAGAAACAGGGGCAAAGTATCATGGTGGATATGATGGAGAAAGACAAGTCGGAGGAGAATCAGAATGCCAGGATTCTATATAGGTCTTAAGTTATTTGATTTTAAACAAGGTACTTGACCCCACTGATCCCCTAAAATGGAGATAATGGTAATAGGCCTTTTGATTGACACTGTGAGGATTAAGATTGAAGCAGTTTGTAAATAGATTACCTACTTGTTTTTCATTAGTGGGTACTAACCAGGGTTTAAGTAAAGAGGGACATTTTATCATGAAGTTGGCAGGTATGAGAGAAGGTTTGCAGAAGGTGATGTGGGTTGAGTCTTGAAGGATGAAACCTCACAACTGAATCCCAGTGTGTTCAGCTGATTTGCCTGTCCTCTCTGTAGCTCTGTTTTGCCCTTTCTTTTGGACCCATATCTTATCACTATAACACTAGTCATTAACAGGCCAATCTTAATGTTCTCTGGTTGCAGGAACATTAAACCACTTCCACTAGCTTAAAAAATATTTGAAATTTATTATGTAGACTAAAAGGATAGAAAGCATAGCAGGGTAGGCAACTTGAGGGACTGAAAGTAAAAGAGGAGTTTTTAAGGACCTAGGAAGTCACAGTCCAGAATTTCCACTTTTTTTTCAGGCTCATTTTCCTCAGTTTCTTCCTTCGGAACCACCTGGTTTCTCATGCCCTTTTCTCTTTCTAAATGCATTTCTCTCTTTGTATCTGCGGGCAAGCTTTTTCTGCTTCTCTGTATATACATCCTCAGATCTAGGCACTACAGTTGTCAAACCGTGGGCCAGGCTATGTGCAGAAGGTAATGAAGCCAGTTGTCTGGAAGTCATCTTTTTTTCCAACTCAAGATTTTCTTCCAAGAGTTCAGCATCTTAGTCTGTGGGCCCAAATTATTCAGTGTTCTTTTTGTAATTTACCTGCAGTATTCCTGACCTCAAGTGAATGACCCACCTCTTGTCTTCCTTGTTCCTGACTTTGCTTCTCAAATGCTCAGAGATGTAGATCAAAACCTGGGGAAGGTTGGTGACTTGCCCTCCTTCCATACTGCTCTTTCATGCCTTAATGCTAGTTCATCCTTTCTCACTTCACTCAAATCCCTGTTTTAAAAGTGACTCAGGACTTCTCTCTCTCCTTCAGTCTTCCTTAATCATCCTTTTACTCTTTTGGAGGCAGATGGATCATTCCCTCCTTGCTCCCTTTACTGTGATTTTTACATCCTTTAATTGCTACTCATATCATACTGCACTATAGTTATCTTGGTTTTAATGGTTTTCTTCATAATGTAGTGAGCTAGATAAGAAAATAGACTTTGGGTTTGATACTAGGTTCAAGGCCTGGACGTACCACTTATTAGCTATGTAACTATGGGAGGGATTTTTCCTCTTTGAATTTTGTTTGTAAAACAGAGATGATATTATTTATATCAGAGAGTTGTTACCAAAATTGAGATAAATATATGTAAAATACATTAGAGCATATATTAGAACTTTTATATCTTATTATATGCCCAGTGTAGGGCACAGGATGTCATAGTCGTTTCCTGGAAAACTGAACTTGTATTTTTTTTCTTAGTACCAGAGATTGAATCCAGGGGTGCTTAATCACTGAGCCACATCCCCAGACCACCCCCCTTTTCCTTTACTTAGAGATAAGGTCTCATTAAGTTTCTTAGGGCTGCATTAAGTTGCTGAGGCTGAACTTGTGATCCTCCTCCCTAGCCTCCCAAGTCACTGGGATTACAGGCATGCACCACCATGTCCAGCTAAACTTATATTTTAAGACAATAAAATAGTTTGAAAAGAAAGTTTTCTTTATAATGGTTTTGAAAAAAAATCTACTGTTGCTCTATTATTCTGATAATGGATATGCAATATGTTCAATATTGAACTGCAATGATGAGGAAAGTTGTAACAACCCACATAGGGTAGTATTAAAGGTGTGAGATAGAGATATGTGTAACTACTTATTTAATATCTGCCCTTCCCACTAGAAAGTAAATGTGCCAGGAGATGGTCGGAACTTTTTCTGCTTCTTGTTGTATGTCCAGACATATCATAGTTTCTGGCACATAGAAAGTACTTACTAAGGATTGATGGAATAGATGAACAAATGGAAAATGGACTATATTTATACTCCACTTGAAGCGTCCTCTTTCTCCATCATCACTGCAAATCAAAATTCTACTAAGCCCACATGAGATATCCTTCCATGAAACTTGAAGTTTTGTGATAATTCACGGGAACTTAGAATATTTTGTTTCTGATATTTGAGTGATTTGTTTGTTCATTCGAACATTCTTACAGACAAAATCAATCATTGATCCTCCTGATTGTTATTATTGTTGTTTTTATTTCTCTCAATGTTCAGCAGGCTGTAAGACACTCACACTAGAGTCACAGATTTTTTTGAGATGGTGAATAAGTATTATCACAACTATTCTATGATTGACAGAAGCCCAGAGTCTAGCAACAAGATGGGCAAAATAAACGCATGGAAGACCCTCTGAGTTCCAGTGAGGATACCTTTACCAAATTTAAATATGATGGCTAGCAACATAAGGAAAACCAACTTTGCACATTGCAATAAGAGTGTGGCACCATTGGTCAGGGGACAATGCAGCCTACCTTACCAAGTGATGGTGCCACACACTAGTTAGTTGTGGGTGCACAACTAATCGTGGATCTGGAATAGTGAATTTACAGGACTTCAGGAGAGAGTTTTGTGTAAATCATGGTCTCAATAAACATTTAAAAGCTTTCATTGGTCAGATACTTAAGGCTAAAAGATATGGGAAAATCTGTTTTGCTATTCTGTACTTTGGGTTCTTGAGTCCAGCAGATGAACCTGCTTGCCACTTTAGTTTTAATTTCCATCTCATGAGCATAGGGCATGCTCTGTTTTGTGAGATCAAATTTCAAAATTTTGAAGGACCTCCTAGTTTGGTTTCCTTCTCTGCAGACTGTTTAGGACAACATTGTCCAGGTATCTATACACTTTAAGTTTATTCTTACCAATGTGAATTTTGGTCTGTATGGGAGGTTCTCTGGGAGCAGATTATATCATAACTGTGGATCTTGTGTCAAGCTTAATATTAGTCCACAGAACTGCACTGACTGAAAAGCCATGTGTGATTTATAGTTTACTTTGTGTGAGAGAGATGTCTGGACTGTTGGGGTGGCTTAGCTTTCTAATGATGGTATTATGAATCCACACTCACATCAATGCACAGAAGAGTGGTTACTTCTCAGGTCAGGTTTCCTAAGATCAACTATATCAATACATGTCGATACCTTTTACACTTTATTTTCATTATTTCATTTCATATAGAATGTCATTTCTTTAATATGATAGAATCAACATGGTAGGATTTATTAAGATATTCTAAACAATGAAAGTGTCATTCAGCAAAAATATCATATATACTCATATGCATATGTTTATCAATATGTGTTTGAAATATATATCATTGTGCTATAAGTGCATAAAGTAGGGAACAGAATCATTTTCTCTGAGATCAAAATATGCATGCTCTCAAAAATAAATAGAGGCTTAATGCAAACTTATTATCTTCAACTGATCATATTTTATTAATGACTATATTTTCTTTAAGAAGTCATTATAAAATTGTGTGTGTGTATATATATATATATAAATGAAGATATGGAAATATTAGAGAAGTTTTGAGACATTAAAAAACTCCCAATATCTTCTGAAAAACATTCAGAGTGGTCAAACTGGAATGATGTCATGATGTCTTTGGTATATTTGTGTGCATAAGTAGAGTAGGGGAACTGGGAACAGGTACTAGAATGAAAAAAGGAGTATCCTATAGACTAGGATAATTGACTCTAAGGATATCTTTTCTCATAAGGGTCTATCCCACATATTAACAGATCACTGCCCACAACACCAGCCCACTACAATGATTTAGCCAAGGTTTAGTGTTTCATCTATATGGATTTAAATAGAAATAATTATATGAGGTCAGAAAAAACAAAATGGGTGATGGAAAGAACCATAAATTAACAGAAAATCCTGGAAGTGGAGACCCCTGTTAGTTGATTCAGACATTCCTTACATGCTCACCAAGCTTTCTTTTTTTGTAACAGGCTCTGGGAAGAGAAGAACCTCTATAATCAAAGCGTTCAAGACAGAAAAATAAGAAAAAACTAATAAATGTTAGTTCCTTTCTACAGCTTTCCTTTTCACCTTTGTCCAAGAAGTTATAAGATAATTAGATAAGACAGGGAAGAAAACACTGAACAATAACATATTAAATGATAAGTCAGAGGTACATATAAGGAACCAAGAAGGGAGAAAGTAATTAAGCCTGGCCAGAGAAGGCTCAGGCAGGAGCAGATGCTTGTGTTTCGCAAGGAATATTATACTTCCCTTGATAAAACAAAGAAATAGGAATGTGATAAGGACAGGAGAAGTGAACTATACATATCAGTTTCCAATTCAAAACAGAATCATTATGACAATATAATTTAGAGGCTTCCAACCACTGGTTTTTAAGACTCCTTTGAAAATTATATGTTTTTAATAGTCCAGATCAAGTTAGAGATCAGATTAGAACATAGTGATTCTATTGGAAGAACTTTAAATATAGCAGTTTTTGAAACATTTAGGTGATTCCCAAGTTGCAGAGAAAAATATGATGACATCTAATTTGAGACACTTGAAAATAACTTGAACTTCAAAGAAAATTTATGCATTCCAACTGTTGACAGAAGCATATCCCTTGATTTTCTATGTCAGAAATAATGTTTTTCTTGAAGAGGTTCAGAATAACTTTTAGCAGTCATTAGTTTTTAAGGCTGTTCTCTCATTCCTAATTTGTTACCTCAATCAGTCAAAATATATTAAAAGAGTCAAATATTTTAATACTCTTCTTCCAAGTCTTAATTTACCTCAGCTCAACATACCAAATGTAGCCAGCCTGGTCCCTTTAGTTGGATAAATTACAAGAACAAACATTGGTTCTACAATATGAAACACAACACGAATTCACTTAATAACTCACTTTATTTATCTACACAGTCTATCAGAATGCTTACAAATATTTGTTGCAGCACTACTTTAGTATAGAAACAAACTTTTCAAGAAATGTTTCAGGGAGATTTTACTCAAATTGGCAGAAAGCAGAAAATTTAAAACTAATTCATCAAGTCTAGATCTGTATATCAATCCCAAGTAGTGTTGGAGGAACCAACCAGTAAATACATGTTGCAGGTTATTTTAAAAATAAAATGAAAATAGCAATGCCATGTCCATTATTTAGTATATGTTACTATTAGAAATTACTATCTTTAGTGGACTGAATGCATCTGGACCACTGTTAATTCTTTCCCACTCATCAATGTTTGGTCATACTAAGAATTCAGATTTCACATAGAATAAACAAAAAGAGACACATATTTATCCTGAACAAGAACTACAAGAACATAGCATCTTTAAATGTATAGAATACATGTGCTTTTCTACAGATAAAACAAGGCGAATAAAAGAGGAAAAAAAAATCAAAGAACCCCTAAGAAAATAAAAAGAGATTGTCCTTACCGGAATGAATGCATGTTGCATAGCTTGTTCACATTGTTTTAAGGAAGCAATAGTATCCCACAAGAGCTGATAATTCTCAGCCCGGGAAGCACTTGGCCGTTGCATATCGAAAGCTGGTAACACTCAAACTGAGCTCAAAGAACCCAGTTGAAGAAGGAAAAAAAACCGTGCAGATCTGTTACATAAACTTCTTAATTAGATCTGCTACACAAACTGCTATCTTAAGACTTTAAAAAAAAGTTAATCAGAACATTTCTTTTGGGGGATAACTGGGCATGACTTGAACAGAGACAGATGTTTTCATTGGGAAGGATTTTCGTTCCCACACTTGTGAAAAGCAATCCCATCAGTGTTCCCCTGTCTTCATACGGGTCTGGCGAAACTGCACATACCATAAGTGTGTGGGGGGAAAGGAGTAGGAGGGAGAGAGATGTGAAAAAATATTTCTACCAGAAGATTTAGGTGGCAGGCCATGGAGGTAGAATTTGAGTAGCTTATAAAAAGTAGTAAAATGGAAGGGAATGGGTTACATACACACATATATGTATGTTGGCAGGTGCCTATTCTTGTCTGCTGTGTGAGAAATGCACGCATACTCACAGTACCTTTTAATATCTCCAATTCTCCTCTCTGTTTAGTCAAGACAGAAATGTGATGTAGTACCTACAGAGTATTATTGTCTGTATTATACTGCTAGTTATTTGTGGAAGACTATCCCCAAAGATTAGTTAGGAGAAGGTTTACGAATATAAAATACAGCAAATTGTCTATCTTAGAATTTAAGAGTAGTTAGATGTGTTACCGATGTGCTGGGAAAAGTCATGTTTTTTTTCTAGTTCTAGATAGATTTCATATATATAATACACAGCCAATCACTTCAGTGGATACCCCTTCACTGAAAACAGCAGCCCACACAAGGAGGTGAAGCTCCATCAGCCCCAGCAGTCTCTATGGGATTGCTGAGGCCAGGGGTAAGGCATCCTGGAAGAAGTTCCATACTCTCAGGGCTAGTTTCACAAAGACTCTATTTATTCATTCATTATGATACATAAGAAGCAAATAAAAAGCATAATGAATAACTTGTATATTTAATTGACCTAGAAAGTCCAAGTAGTACAAAACAAGGTGCAATTTGAAGGAAACTGCTTAATAACATAAACGCTGTATTATTTTGGGAAAAGCTGCATGATTTGGGTTACCTAGTTTTTGTGCATTTTTACCCTGGCTATGGTAGATTAGTTCATACTTATGACCTTGAATTGTGAAAGTCTCAAAGGCTGATACCAACAAAGTCTCCTTATCTCCATTACTTTTAAATTTTGAATGGAAGGAATTGGAAATAGAAATCATCTTTCAGAATTTCTACTTGGGCTTATTTGCAGGGAGATCGTTTTTCCTTAATATTTCATGAGTGTACACCATAAGGCTACTGCCATTAGACAGTTTGTTTTTCGGTATCAATTCAACCAACCTTCTCTTTTTTCATTCATGGTGTTCTGTTCAACTCACACCCACAGTTCCTCCTCTGCCTTCATTCCTGCCCTTATACGCTCCCATCTGCCCTAGCCACATGCTGCTTCTTGGTGCACTGTTGGCCAGCCAGCCCACAGCTTCCCGAAAATATTCCTTCCCTAGTAAATGTTCTGAATTTCTGAGGAATATAAAAGTTGTTTCTTAAGTCATTTTCCAAAATTTCATCCAATCCTTTCTGAATTCCTCCAGCAAATAATCCCATAATTTCTCGGTCTTCTTGTTGTGCCTGTGGCTTTCTACACCTCTCGTTCATCAGGTCCTTTCATTCATTAATTTAAGAAGCATCTCCTAACTGGTCTTTTTTCCATACTTTTTGGAAAAAGAGTAGAAAATTCAGTCTGTGTGTAAAAAGTCAACCTGAAAAATGCACTTTGAATCATGCATTCACTGCTTATTCACTGATTTGACAAACATATGAAGCATCTCACATTTGGTATACTTCTTTGATTTTTTCTCTGAGCAAGTGGATATAGAAGATATTGAATCTACCTTTAAGGATCATATAGTCTTTAAAAGGAATGATAACATGGACATGAATAACAAAAAGACAAATTAAAAAGTGGAGGTGTCTTAAAGGAGATAGCATAAAATAATCCCAAAAAATAGAAGAAATTTCATCCATAGGGAAATCACAGTCGTCTCATAGAAGATTTAGCATTTCGCTAGAGCTTGTAGTTGGCTAGAATTTGGACATGGAAAGATAGGTAGGGGAAATTCCATAGAAAGGAAATGTAAACCAAAGGCACGGGGGTGGGAAAGAGGCCATTAATGGCTGGTTTGTTAAGAACATGGCACCAATAAAAAGTCTGTAAACTAATGAATGCCCAACTTAATACTCTGGTTTGGACTGGGGCCAAGGCCATTCTTGAATAAAAACTAGTAGCTTCCTATTCCTAAATTCTACCAAATATTTAAAAAAAAAAAGTTTAACCACATATCAGTCATAAATTTGGTGAGACTTTCCTTAAGCCCCTGGAGGAAAAAAATTCATATTTTTATTCTCTAATCTTTAAAATTTAGGGACATTGACAGCTTTTAGAGGCTTCAGGTGAGCCAATGATTATGTAATATTATTTATTTTGTTTTTATTAAGATATATCACACATTTTGTGTTCACGCTCAATCAAATTTATAAGTTCTAAAACTTCTTACTTCAAAATTCAAGTAGAGGCCTGGGGTTGTACCTCAGTGGTAGAATGCTTTCCTAGCACACGTGAGGCACTGGGTTCAATCCTTAGTACCACATAAAAATAAACAAACAAATAAATAAATAAATGTATTATGTCTATCTACAACTAAAAATTTATAAAGGATACAAATAACTTACTAAAAAATTTCAAATGGGGTTCACCATGAATCAAGCATTTGTCTGATCAAATATTTGACTAAGTTCAAGTTCACTCTGTTTAACAAACATTCATTGAGGCTTACTTTGTGCCAAGAATTGTACTAGAAACAGAGAATATAGAGAAAAATATTCAAAAACTTGTTTCTTTTCAATTCAATATGCAATTATCCTGGGTGGCCACAAGTCGTTCATCTTCTTCCCGTTAGCACAATGCCTGGTGTTAAGCCACATGCCTATTGTATCTAAACATATTGTCATGCTTTAACTTAGACTACAGACTTCGTGATGCCTACCATTATTTCTTATATGGTGGAAGTGCCATATAGAGACCAGTCTGTATTTAAATACTTTTTATGGGTGACTTGTTTAAATTTAACTTTATGGCAATTGCAGTTTCGGCAAAAAAATGGAGTAAAGGGCTGAGATTTGTTCCAGAACCTAAAATAACTATGAAAACAGGATGAGACATATGAAAGAGATTTCAAGAATGGACATCAGACAACAAGGAACAATCAACTCTAAGAAAAAGGAAATAAACAAGCTATGTCTTGTGATTTTCTATCCTTCAGCCTTAGATTTCCAGGCCACATTGGAGGGGTAATCTGGTAGCAGCCCAGTGGACTTGTTGAGATAAAAATGTAGAGTTGTTTTTTCTGGAGTGAGTAGGCAGCAAAGAGAGGTAGAGAAATTCATTCTTATATTTGGAGACATCAGTACCCTTCTTGAAATACACAGTCAGAAAATATGAAAAGATGTAGAAGACTTTTATAAAATTAACTATCAAATTGGGCAAATGTACCTTTACAGAATACTTGACAGGACAATAGCAAAATACCTTCTTTTCAAGTGTTTCTGTGGCATGTACCAAGAGAGAATATATTCGTAGCTGTAAATAAAACTTTAATAAATTTAAAAGGATTCACATCAGAGGAAGAATTTTCTTGGACCACAATGAAATTAAGCTAAAAATCAGTAACAGAACAATCTCTGGAAATTCTCAAAATGGTTGGAAATAACAGAACTCTAAATAACTCACTAGTCAAAGAAGAAATCAAAATGAAATTGGAATGTATTTTGATCTAAATGAAAATAGACCTTAACCTAAGAACTTTGTTGGATGGTCTTAAAGCAATAATTAAGAGAACATATGTATCATTACACACCTATATTTAAAGCTAAGATCTCAAAATAATGACTTCAGCTTCCACCCTAAGCAAGCAGTAAAAAAATAAAAAATAAAAAAAATAAGTGAATGAAGCCAAAGTGTGAAGATTAAAGAAAAATTGCTAAAAATCAGAACAGAAAATTAGAAAAAATGAAAGCAAAAGCTGGTTCTTTGAGAATAACAGTAAAATTGATAGTCCCTTGGCAAGATCCATAAGGAAAGGAGAGGAGAGGAGAAACAAATTATGAATATCGAGATAGAGGAAAGTCACATTTCTGCAGATCCTACAGACATGAGAAAGCTAATAAGAAAATCTTATGTAAACAGTTTTGGCCAAAAATATATGATGCCTTAGAGGAAGTAAACAAATTCCACTTTAGGATCTTTTATTTAAGTTTCACATTTAGGTCTGTGTTCCATTTGGTGCTAATAAACTACTAAAATTTACTCAAGAAAAAGTAAATAAACTATATAGCAATAACATGTATTTATTAAAGATAATGAATTTGAAATTAAAAACATACCACTGAGAAAACTACAGGCCTGGATGGTTTCACTGATAAAATCTACCAAACAGTTAAAGAAAAGATAACAGTTTTATGAAAACTCTTTCAGAGAACAGAAGAGGAAAAGTACTTTCCAAATAATTTTTTGAGGCTGACAACACCTAATACCAAAGCAGATGAAGATGTTAAAAGAAATGAATATCAATATTTTCCCATTAATATTGAGGGCAAAACCCAAAAGAAATTTTAACAAATTTAATCCAACAATATCTAAAAATAGTAATGTGTCATGACCAAGTAGGATTCATCCTGAAAGCATAAAGTTGGTTTACATTTTAAAATGAACAAATATAATTCTTTATATTAACTTTTAAGAGAGAAAGAAAACAGCCATTTTCATATTTGTAGGTACAGACACAGAATTTCACCTAATCCAGTATCCATTCCTGATTTTGAAAAAATTTCTCAGGACAAGATGAGAAAATCCCTTCTCACTGCTTGTAATCAACATTTTCTGGGAAGTTCTATATATTACAATAAACAAGAAAAAGAAATAAAATTATAAAGGAAGAAATAAAAATGAATTTTTTTACAAATAACAAAATTATGCAAAATGTCATATGAATTCTGAATAAAATCTAGTAGGAACTTAAAAGTAATGTCAGCAAGGTTGCAGGATATAGCCTTAAAGCACAAAGATAAATTGTATCCTATATACTAGCAATAAGTAAATAGAAATAAATATAGCCGGGTGCGGTGGCCCACCCCTGTAATCCTAGCACTTGAAAGGCTGAGGCAGGAGGATTGCAAGTTCAAAGCCAGCCTCAGCAACTTAGCGAGGCCCTAAGCAACTCAGTGAGACCCTGTCTCTAAATAAAATACAAAATAGGACTGGGGATGTGACTCAGTGGTGGAGTGCCCCTGGGTTCAATCCCCAGTATCAAAAAAAAAAAAAAAACCACAGGAGAAAAAATATAAAAAATACTATTTGCTATTAGTTTAAAACAAGATGACATACTTGGGGATGAACTTATAAAATACATGCAAGTCCTATACACTGAAAACTACAATGAAGAAATTTTAAAACCTGCAACAATGTTATGATGCCATGATCTTAAAATTGATTTATAGATTCAATGCTATCCCAATAAAAATCCCAGATGGTTATTTAATTAACTAATTCATTTAGAAAAATTTATAAGCTGACTCCAAAAATACAGAAATTCAAAGGACAAAGAATAGCCAAATCAGCTTTGAAAAAGAAAATGAAAATTGGGTAAAACACTGTTATGGTTGGATATGTGGTATCCCAAATTCTCATGTGTGAGATAATGAAGAACATTCAGAGGTGAGATGATTAGATTATGTGAGTTGAAACCTAATCATGAATTACGGCACTGATATGGATTAACTGGGTGGTAACTGTAGGTGGCTAGGGTATGGCTGAGAAGGTAGGTCAGTGGAGGTGTGCCTTTGGAGTTTATATTTTATCCTTTGTGAGCAGAGCTCTCTCTGCTTCCTTGTTGCCATGTCCTGAGCTACTTTCCTCTGCTTTGCCCTTCCATCACGGGAAATGAAAGCACATGTGCAGTCAAAAATTTCCATAAGTATTTATAGCAGCCTTATTTTTAATACCAAAAACTAGATATAAGATGAACAAGTGAGTCAATAAACACATTATATTATATTCATGCCACAAGATACTATTTGGCAATAATAATGAATGACATGTAACAACATAGACAAATCTCAAAATAATCACTCTGAATGAAGGATGACAAAGATCATATATATTATGATCCCATTTATATAAAATTCTAATGTATAGAGACAGAAAGAAGAAATATATTTGCCTGGGAATGGGGAACATAATGGGTAGAGAAAAGGCGATGGATGGAGGGATTACAAAGGGAATAAAGAAACTTTTTGGGGCAATATATATGGTCATGATCTTGAATAAATAGCTTCATAGGTCAAAACTTATCAAGTTGTACCTCACTGAAGTGATTTTTCAATAAGGTTGAAATGGTTCTTTGAAGAACCATTAAAAAGTCTCACACTCCTGAGTTTTCCTGCTAAGTGATAAGATCTTATCATTCAAAGTTATAATCTTATAGTGCAACTTTCTCTAGTTAGGGGGAGGGAAGGAGTAGAGGATTAGGTAACATTGATCTTTTAGCAGGAAGACAAGCAAAATATGTAGATAAGTTAATTATAGGAAAGGGCCAAGATTTCAAATCGTGGTTCTTCACTTCTAGTTACAGTTCTTGTTCTAATTAGGTACAAGATTTTGGTTCAACCATTTGCTTTGACAAGCTTTAATTACTTATAAAATGAAGGCATTAGGCTCAATGTTCTCTCAGGTGTCTTCCAGAGCCATGATTCAAGGATATGAAGAGTTTTAATCCTCAACAATCCTCTCAACTAAGCACTTATACATATGGCCTTAAATTTAACAAATTACTGCATGTAACTTTGAATTATGAATTCTGTCATACATTCTGGTATTTTTTTTTCTCTCTCTCTCTAGTAATATAGCAAACTCTCTTGAGGCCTACCATCTTAAAATTTCTGTTTTCCCCATAGTATTTCAAGTTCAGAATCTACATTGTTACAATAGTGATATTAAGTTGGTAATAAAATTATAACAAGAAAAATCTACCATTTGCTGCTTAAAAGACCACTTTCTCACATGGCAGGTCTCTCATCCCTAATTTACAAATGAACAGGCTCACAGAGGGTAAAGTCACTTGCTAGCTATGTAACCTTAGGCAAATTCCTTAATTTCTCTTTGCTTCAGTTTTTATCTGTCAAATGGAGATAATCCTAGTACTTATTTCATAGGACTGTTGAGGACCGGAGAAACTCTGGAGCAGAGCCTGGCACATAGTAAGTACTATTTGTGTTTATGAAACCAATTTAATTTTAATTTGTTTAATAAGTAATAATAGATTTCAGATTAAATTTGTGTATTCGGGCTCTCAGTTCAACATACATTTGACCAATGATCAATGATTATTTATGTAATTATAGAGTCACCTTTCCTGATCACTAGTACATGCCAGTCTAAATCATGTAACTTAACTAGTGTACTTTCTCCCTGAATCTGTTTCCTTTGTAGTTTCCAACTTAATTAAAAGTATATTTCTTTCCTGTTTCCCCACTAACCTATAAGCTCAGAGAGCAGGAGGCAATGTACTGCCAGTCCCAGCACATTGCCCAGAATACCACAGACTCTTTCAGAGTTTGCTCAACATTACTGCTATTAATGCTGCCTTGAATAGATGAAAGATAATTAAAATTTCAAAACATATGTTAATATATTTACCAGGATTTTCTGTATTTACAACAATCTGTGGTGCATTTTCCCCGTGTCTTTTATTAAAACAAAAACAAAAAATTGAAACTATCATCTGACCTATTTTCTCCTATTTAAGGGAATAGGGGGCAGGCAGTTCTTTGTTGGGCAAGACTCACATAACCATATCAGGGAAATGAACTTCTATGATATGGAGTAGTTGTGGTAGTTTTGCAAAGGACATGATAAGACTTATAGTATAGCAAAATTCATAAAATACAAATTTGTGCTACATATTCAGTCAGTCATGCCTCAAACTTGAACAGGCTTAGGAGATGCCAACAGTTGCCTTCAAGTGCTAATCTACACAGTCTGTGGAGTCTTTGGAATCATAAGCTCAGTGCCATAAGGGAGAGAAGGTAAGTGACCTGACAGAAGCGACTGAAGCAGTCAGGAATCCAGGTCTTTTTGAACACAGTTCTGCTGAACTCTAGATCACATCATATTGAACTCAAGGCCAGAGTCAAAGTCAGGGATAATGAGGATAAAGTAGTAACCTGATAGACTCTGTCTTCTTCTTCTTCTATCCCTTCTAGAGGCACAAGCCTTTCTCTGGACTTATAGAAAAATACATGAACTCATTGACAGGTCAGTAGCAAGAATTTAATGTTTCTTCTCCCAATTGCTGTCTTGACTCTTTTTTTGGAGACAGGTTTCAATCTTATTCATCTATTTCATCTGTTTATCCTCAGCCTCTAGCACACTGCTTGGCAAATAATGAGGGACAACACCAGTTTGTAAAATAAATGGGAGGGTATGAGCAATGTATTTTATACTGATAATTGCAAGATATTTTCTTTTTCTTTTTTTCTTTCTATTCTATTTTCCTTTTTCTGAATTTGTAGAGCACATTCTGATTGACAAAGCACTTTGACAATTAGGAGTTTGTTTTCTTCCCTGTTATTTTTACCTTTTCCCTATTTACACACTTAAAAATTAGTATGACAATCAAGGCTCCCTCATTTACATTCTTGGCCCAGATTTCTCTCTTGAATTATATATCCTGCCATCATCTTTACTCAGATATCTTACAGTCTTCTCCAACTTTATAGCTTCCAAGTTTGAACTCTTTTCTTAATTCCTTCCCTTCAAATTGCTTTTCCTTTATCTTCCTCATTCAGTAAATCCAAGTTCCTCCCACTCAGTATCTCAGGTCAGATCATAGTACCACCATCTTCCGTGCTCTGCAAGGCCTGATCCTGCCTATAACTATAACCAATGTCACTTTGTGACATCTTCCACACTGGACCCCAACCCCACACAGGACCTCTTCCAGTTCATAATATCTGATGAATTCCATTCTCATGTTGTTTCCTATGCAAATGCTAGTTCATCTGCCTCATATCTTCTCACTTCTCTAAAATTCTCTCCCACATATCTTTAATCTTGAATCCTAGCAGGCTTACTGGATGCCACTTGCATTACTGTCCCCCAGTTGTGACAACTGAACAGTTCTCCATACTTTAACAAATATACCTGGGGTGGGAGAAGACAAAATTACAGCCAGTTGAGAACCATTGCCATACCTTGCTCAGGATACCTTGCTATAGCTTTTCATGGAAACTAGATCTCTTTTCATGGGATGTTTAGATTATTGTTGAACTCTCCACTGTACTGCCTCATTATGTGTAGAAACCAGTTCTTTGTCTATCTTATCCTATCCTATCTATGTATCTGAATATATACATAAATGTCCAGCATGAGATATGTACTCAATAAATACATGAACGAATTTGTTTATCTCATAAATCCTATGGAAGATATACAGCTGGCATTAGCATCCAATTTCGAGAACAAATGTACTGAGTGGTTAAATGCAAGGTCCTGAATCATACCATCAATAAATGACAGATGTAGGACTTGAACCTAGGTTTTACCACTCTCAGTTCTTCTTAATAGCATGTATCATTTTATCACCATTAGTATTTTTTTATTTTCTCATATTGATTTACCCCTCTTTGTCCCAAGCTCTCCATTACATTTTGTCCTTGTAGTATATGCACCTAGATGTTTCTCAAAGGTTGAAATCCTCAGGGCCTTAGAGTGGCTTCCAATGATGCTTCACTCTGTTGCTTTTAAAAACTCATAGCATATTAAATATAAGAAGGGCAGTTAGGGATTCTCATGTAATAGAACTGCAAGAGAGAAAAATCAATAACTCTCCTGAGTGAATTTGCTTTTATGGAATTCTGAGCCTTGTGGACCACTCTAGTAAACAGCCTGAAGAAAAGTAATCACATGACAGGCTAAGAGACTCTGATTTTAATGAAAGCACTGTAGAATTGTTAACTAGAACATGAAAGAACTTCTAAGGATTCCTGATTAAAATTATCTTTTATTTCCATGCTGCCTAAGTATGACCAAGCAGAAAAATCTCAATTGAAAATTGATATTCTCTCAAATGGCACCTCCGGCATGCCTAATGCACTTCTATTTTCCAAGGTTTTAAATAGCAAGATCTATATTGCACAATTACTCATGTTTTCCCCCAAATAAACTATTTTTGAATGGCCTAAAGGTCATAATAGCCAGGAAGAAAGTGACTGAGTGAGGTAAGGCATACTGTTGAGAGGTATGCCCGGTACAGAGGCATCCTTGAGTCTTACCACAAAGCCCTGCTGGTGTCTTTGTGGTGTCAGAATCCCCTACTGCAACATAATATTTGCACTTAATACTTAAAACATAAAAGTGCTAATTATGCCAGGCACAGTGACACCTGCCTGCAATTCCAGCAGATCTGGAGGTTGAGGCAGGAGAACTGCAAGTTCAAAGCCAGCCTCAGCAATTTAGTGAAGCCCTAAGCAACTTAGTGAGACCTTGTCTCAAACATAAAGAAGAAAAAGGGCTGGGGATATGGTTCAATGTTTAAGTGCTCCTGGATTCAATTTCTGTTACCTCCCACAAAACTGCTAATTAATAATAAAGAAATATTAGATATCATCCATATCATCATTAATAATATTATTGCTATAAGGAAGGAGAAAATAAAAAAGGTCTATAAGGTTATGGTGATAAATTTCTATTTGACATTTGAGGCAATGAAAAGTACATGGATAGAATATCTATGATTGAAAGTATATTTTGGCAGCTATTTGTTGACAGGCTGTGGCTGCAGGGAGTCACCTAGGATTCATTTGCAGGACCCCATGGTTCTGAGATAGAACAGGAGATGTAGTTAAGTCTCAGAATCATCAAAAGCATTTATGCACAGTGCTCATGAGACTTAGAACTACTTACCTCAAAATGAAATTATGTTTAGAATATTAATATGCTAATTAAAACCCCAAAGTAAACTAAAGAAAATATTTGAAATTATTGTTTGAAGTCAAGATGACATGGAAACTCTTCCAAAGTTGAAAAACCAGCACCAGAGTCAAAAATAATAGATCCCACCTAAGTATTGACTGAACTGCATTAGCATGATTAAAAGTCAGTTAATGCAGGAATCACCAACATTTATAGTGAGGTGAAGCTCTTGAGATATTTTGTTTTATAAGTCACTGACTTAAATATTGTCCATGTACAGAAATATAGTGTTTTATGGACTTTTAATAATTCCTTTTAATGAACAATCTCTGTATATAAAAAAGTCAAAAAACAAGGCTCTTAATCATGTCATATGCTTTCTGATGTCCTTTTACTCAGCAATAATTTCATTTAAGAAACATTTCAATGAACACTAATTGAACAGAAAATGTCTACTTGCCTTTTATAATGAAAGGAAAACTGCTGTGAAGAAGAATTTTTAATCATTATATCTAATTAAAAAGTTAATCCTTGGGTTTCTCATTTTTAAGTTCTTTCAAATATAACAAAAGAGTTTCCCTTTCAAAAATGGGAAACAAAAGGACAGTCATTAGGTAACCCTACTTCTATGGCAAAGCCACAAACTTGGAATTAAAGAATATTGGCCCAAGCTATTGTGAAGGAATTAGGAAAATTACAAGAACCAGCCAAATCTTGACCTTTCCTGACCTATGATTTTTTATACGGAAGAAAGAAAATAACACATTATAGCACTTACAGTAGGGGATCAAAAAAGCAATTGCAATCTAAGCCCTTCACGCTACACAGAGAGAAAGGGTTCCTGCATCTATTGCATGAGGAGATTTGATCTGACTCTCTCTCTTAGCATGAGTAACAGTAATCCTTCAGGACTAGAGGTAAAGCTGGAAGAATGTTCTTCTCAATAAGTGAGACTTTACCTAAAGATACTGACTCACAAACCACTTTCCAAAACCACCTTCCAATCTTCTAAACTCAGAGAGGAAAGAAAGGATTCCGACACACATGGGAGCTGACCCACCCAGGTACTGTGGATTCACCCTGATGGTAGACAATGGGGAGGAACAATGAGAGGAAGTTCCAAAGTGTGATTTGCTGGTAGGGCAGTCCTCAGGAAGTGGTAACCAGATCCATAATATAGCAACACATTTTATCATGCACTCTCTGCTTTTCATTAATGAGGATCAGTAAGATTACTCTAAACAACCAGGTCTACTCATTGTGATATATCCAGTGTAGCCTCTGACCTATTACAAAACAGTCCTCAGAGAAGGCTGAGTATCTGCAGCTCTGAAATAAGCAAATATGATTAGATGTCAACTCAGATCATGACCTTCACTGTGCAAAGGAAATAATCTTCCTAATGGAGCATAATCTTTTATCTAGACAGTTTTTGCCTTTACTTTTTCTTGTTTATTTACTTACCACTTAAGGAAAGAATCAATAGGAGATTAAGCAAATACTTTGCAAAATATATTTTTTTCATATGGATATGTGCAGGTTTCATTGACATCCTCTGCTATCTGCCTTCCCTTTATATTATAATTTTGCCAAAAGGTATACGTTGTGTAATGCAAAGCAGTGAGATATGTAAAGTCCTTGTATTGCTGCTGACGTGGTGTGTATGACCAAACTAAGCCTCTGGACTTTTAAAAAAATTTATTCTAATTAGTTATACATGACAGTAGAATTCATTTTAACACATTGTACACAAATGGAACACGACTGCTCATTCCTCTGACTGTACATGGTGCAGAGCCACACCAGTAGTGTAGTCATACAAGTATATAGGAAAATATTGTCCATCTCATTGCCTCTAGACTTTTTTGAGCCTTTTTTTCCCTACTGTAAAATAGGAATAATAATCCCTGTTATCATAAGAATCATCTGAGACTCAAATAAAAAAAATGTGAAAAACTTTAGAAACTTAAGGAGTTGTTATTTTTTCTTTATGAGAGAAAAAGGGATTTAACGTCCATTGAACATTCACTAAATACCATGTGTAGCATAAAGCTCCTTTTGTACTTGGGTATTTAAATAAAGTGATCCCATGAAATAGGCATTGCACACATTTAAGAGGTAAGGAAAGAAGTAGGAGAGATATTGAATAATTTATCTATGTCTTAAAGCTTATTATTTGTAGAGACAGAATTGAAATAAATTTTGTTGGTCTCCAAAGATTGAATTTAACTTCTGGAAAGTGGGAACTGTGTTTTTATAGCACAGTAGTCAAAAAAGCAAGGTTTTGAAGGGAGTCAGCCAAGATTTTAATTCCAATGTTGCCACCCAGTGTGACCATGTGTAAATTACTTAAACTCCCTCTGAAGTTTTGTTGTCTCATCTAAAACTGGGGTATTGGAGACCAACAGACATTTTTGTGATGATTTCTGTAAAAAAACTGTAGACAAAATATGTAGCAGGGTACTTGGTATACAGTTAGCACTTAATACATGGTAGCTCTTGTTTCATTATTAGCAATCAGTATAGTGAATTATCCAGGAATCTTATCATTTACTTCAAGTGTTCTAGATATAAGGCAAATTTATCAAATATTAATGAATATTGATTAAAATGATTGGAGGACAGCTGGGAGAGCTGAGATCTATCACATTAAAAATAAATTCAGCCACACATAATGGGAGACAAGATATTCAAGATAATCTGGAATGAGTAAGGTCAGAGAAGCAAGAAGGAATGTTGTCAGGTTAGACTCAACAGCCATGTACAAACCTCATCATATATCTTGACTGCCAACAAACCTTTCCTCTAGCTTCTGGGCTATCATTAATGTGTGGTATAATACATTCCACATTATCAATGATATGGGATATGTGTTTCCTCATCTGAAAATACTAAAAAGTCAATATTGAAATCCTAATCTTAAAATCTTATATCCACCTTTATCTATTTATAAACTTTAGACAAGGCTAAAAATACTTGAGCATAATTTTTTCCTCAGAAAATGACTTATTTGTATTTATATTCTAAAAAAACAAATGTAATTCCACCTTACAAATGACCCCTAAATCAAGGAAGCTACAAGGATTCATGTAAAAACAACAAGCCCATTTGTTATTGAATACTGACTTTACAAATAATTAGCTAATAAGGCAAAGTTCTTCTATAAATCAATTTCTACATCTGTAAAATAAGACTCGCATTTTCAGTCTCGCAGGTCATCGTGAATTAGATGACTTAATATGGACACATTATTAGCTCAGCTCCTGACACCCAGTAGGTAGTTACCAAAATAAGTTCTCTTAATCTCCTTTTACTTAAGTATTTTGGGAAATATCCCATCTGCTTATTAAATACCTACAGGTTCTTAGGTACTGGTGAAGCATAATGCTGCTTGTGCCTTGCAGGTTTCACAGATCAGTTCACCATTTCACTAAACTGACCTCATGCGCTATGGTGGAATAAACAGTGTGATGGTTTGGGAGTGTAAGGGAAGTAGGGAATAAGTAGGACAAGGGAAATTCAGACAAAAAAAAAAAAATCACTGAGCCTGGATTTGCCAGAGTAGCAGGAATTTGGTAGAAAAACAAGAGAAGCAAGGATTTTCTAGGCTGTATTTGATGACCCCTCACACCTGTAGGGATCTGCAGAAGGACTTCTCCAGGGTGATGCTCTTGCTCTTTCCTCAACCCCTGAAGAAAGGCATTTTTTGCCAGGTCAGTGTGAAAAAAAGGAACTGAAAACACACAGCTCCTCACTTCCTCCAAGGGGTCCCAGGGCCTGTTGGAGCCCTGTGTCCTCTTCCACTGTGAGACTCGCCATGCAAGAAGAAACTGTGCCTTTGCAGGAGAAGCTGATGACTTGACAAGCAACTTGCATGTGTTTCAGGAAATGTTATAAATTCCACTTGTTATAAAACCTACCTGTGACAGCCAGTTCTTCCAATCTACCATTTTTATCAGGAAAAATGCTGATTTTTAGTGTTCCTTCAGACTTTGGCACCTATAACATATCTGGTCTTGATTTTAAGATGAAAAAAAGGTTCAGTTTATTGAGCCTCATCAAACTTGATAGAAAATGAAAGTTTAAAAAAGAGTGAGTATATGGTACATTCAAAATGCTGCACATATTCTTCAGGAGACTAAAAGGAGAAAGAAGAAACTGGCTAAAATTTAAAATTGGTCAGTGTATAGTTATAGGAACTTCTCTGCCATTCTAAGAAATTTGGACCATACCCCACAAGTGTGGGGCCTTTGAATGTGGTGTGGGGGGGGGTGGCAAGAATGGAGGAAGGATAGATAGCATAGAGGGAAGGGAGGGGTGGGGTCGGGGTGGGGGGGTAAGAATAATAACAGAATGTGTGACAGACATCATTGCCCTTTGTACATGTAGGAATGCACAGATGGTGTGACTCTGCTTTGTGTACAACCTGAGAAACAATAGTTGTACTCCATTTGTGTTCAATGAATCAATAAGTAATTTAAAAAAAAGATTTTTAAGTAGGAGAACAATAGGCATTGTAGGGGGAAGGCCATTGAAAAAACTCTGGCAGGTTTAGATGGATGAATTTTACAGTGCTTTGGTCACAAAAGGCCAGTTTAAAAGCTATTGCAATAGTTCAGGGCAAGATCTTTATGAGTAAATTTAGTCAATGATTCACCATTGATTTCTAAATTTCCTTAAATTCTGCGAAATGTAAGTCAGAAGGCCATCATACCTTACTCTGAAATCATAATTCAAAAATATCATAAAGGCCTGAGGGAAGAGAAAAGCTGAACATAATGAGAGTTCCAACAAGAGAGATGCACTTAAGCTCAGCTGTTGCTGAAATGAAGAGACAATTATGTGGACAATCTAGTCCTCATCAGAAATAATCACACCTAATTTAAACAACGTTGTCTAAAAGACAAGCCAGATTTCACCAATCATGCAGTAGCTACATGCTTCACAGGGGAAAAAAAATGAGGACACAGGACTCCTGTCTAATGTCTCTCTCTCCCTCCTTCTCATCCTCACCATTACCACCATGGTATAGTGCCTATATAACAGACTGAGGCATGAAGGTCTAGGAAAGATAATACCTTCCATGATTCACCTATCAGTGCAACTCTGTAAACCTACAGGAGGCAAGTTCTAAAGGATATAGAACAGACTGGAAATAGCAGCTGCCAGGTAACTCTCTGCACTCTGGCCCAGGTTCATCTAGCTGAGTAAGCACTTTGCTTTTAATATATTGAGTAGTATGGGTTTATATCTTAGAGTTATAAGCATAAATAAAAATGGAGATATTGAACTAGCTTTTTAAAGAACATCATTTGTTCTCTATTGTAGAAAGAAGAGATGAAATTTAGGAATAGAAGATCATATTTCTTAACTCAGCAGTAATGAATTAAGGATGTGCTGGATGTTATCTGTTGAACTTGTGAGATGATGGCCTGCCCTTTGGACAGAATAACTGCAGCAGCCATAATGGGTCTTGAGCTTAGAAGGGGGAGCTATGCTTAAATTATCTTTACATGTCTTCCAAATTTCAAAGGAGGTCAGAAAAGTGTTTTTATTTGACACATTTACTCCATTACAAGGGACGGAGTCTTAAAAAGAAAAAAAAAGTTTTGAAATAGAACTTCTAGAAGAGCTATACATTATTGTGAAAGCTGTATGGTTTCTACTCCATTACTAAACCTCTTAAATTTTCTAAATGCTATCAATAATCACTATATTTGAGCTGTGAGGCAACCTATATAAGTTTAGTTTCCTGACCATTTTATGCTCATGAACTTCTCATAAATAAAGTCAAGATCAACAAATGCAGAACTTCATAGGACAGTGTACATACTGAAAGTGTGACTCTTAAGCTCAGAAGATGAGCTCCAACCACAAATATGGTCCTTGTTCATGGTATAAACTAGGGCAAGTTACTTGGCCTATGATATAAAGTAGGAATAAATCTGTTTCATGGTTTGCAAAATGGGGATATGATGACCCATTGCCCTAGATTCTATTGAAGTTTAAGTTAAAATAGTGCTGAGAAATACTTAATAAATGGTAGCTATTACCACAATTATGATAGTCACATAATACAGCCACATAAGCATGTGCCTCATCAAATATCAGGGTTATTGTAAAGAACTTAGAGATATGGGATGCCATTTTCTTCTTTCTGATTAATTACTGTCTAATATTTAGGGATTATTTTCTGAGAGGCCTCAATGCAGCCTTACCATCTTTCTTAGCACTATGGTCAGATAAGCATGACACATCATTCTGGGTTGATACAGTTAAACATGAATCATGTTTTTCATCCAGTCTAACTTCTTATTTTATAGTTGAGATATAGACTAAGACTCTGAGACTTAGCTAGGGTGACTCAGAGTCTAGAGTGATATGGCTACTAGAGCCCAGGTTGCCTAATATCTAGTTCTGTGTCTTTCCACTGCAGAAAATTGTCTGCCTGATTGTGAAATTTGAGCTCGAGTCCAAATTGTGAGAGTCACATCACTTAACGTAGCCTGCCAGCATGTGATTTCTGCTGAGCTATGAATTAAGCAAACCATGAACCTTGCAATATACAGTTTATAGATGGATCAGAATCAAGAAACTGTTCAGAAAACTATTCATGCACTGTGTCAAGGCCTTTGCTATGCAATTTTCTGTAATGAAGTAATATTACTGATGTGATACTAAGCATTAGGCTGAGGTGCTTCCACTCTAGTTATAGGCATCTCATGATACAGGGACATTTTCAAATTACCACAAAACATGACTTATCAATTTCTACATCAATTTAGTCAATTGCTCTGGAATGTGCAAAGGGAATATCTATGCTCAGTGGCTGAAGGATATTCCTAAAAACATGACTTGCTCGTTACTATCTTGAAATCAAACTGAAGTACAAAGAGACAGTAACTTTTAGAAAAACATTTGTTTCTGTAAATCTCTTGTAATTTAATCAGGTATCAACTCTTAAAAAAGATATGACATGAATAATGAACAAGGGACTATGGTACTATTTTATTTTTATTTTACTTGAAGCTTAATCATAAGCAACTTAGATACAATTAATTTTAAATGGTCTCAATTTCTTACCCTGCCCCTCCTTCATATTTGGGGAAATTTCTAATGAACCCAGAAAAGGATGTTACAGAGATATACTTATGACTTCATAGTTGAACTCAAAAGTAAGAAAGGGAGGGAGAGAAAGAATAGAAATCATAGGCTTGAATCATATCCTCTTAAAATTAAAATGCCTTTCAGTTGGGTCAACTGATAAATTACTTCTCAGGATGTAGCCCCAACTCTGCTTCTCTAGTGACTTTCCTAGAAAATTTGGGATGTTATCCTTCAAAATATTTTAGTAAGGTATTCCAAATACCTTTTGTTATGAAAGTATTAGAAGAAAGGTTAAGATCACAGTGAAAGAGGAGGGAAGGGTCAACATCAGAGGCCATGATGAACTCAGTTTCTGGAGGCTTTATTAAGGTTCTCTCTCATTTTCCAAATTAAAAATAATGTAAGTTATGATTGACTCAGAGGTTCAAAACTCAGCCATACAAGATAATGTTATAATAATAATAATAATAATAATAATAGTAATAATAATAATAAAAACACCCAGACCACCAGGAAGTCATAAAGGAAAGTATCATCTGTACTTTAGGAAGGAGTCTGGACATTGAAGTGCAAATATTTCTGATCAGCTAACAAATTCTGGAACAAAATCTGAAGATATTTTGCCTCCAAGAAGAGATGACCAACACTTGTGAGTTATTCTTAACTTCCTTAATTTTTAATCTCCTCACAGTCATATTCTCTCCCAGTAATCCAGATCATTTAATCCATCCCTTTTATAATTTACAGCCAAAATATATCCTTCATCCAACATAGTGTAAATGGCTGGGTCCAGCCATCGTTATTTTTCTTAGGAGAACAGCATTCTAACTAGTCTCTCTTTTTCCATTCTTGCCTCCCAAGAACTCATTATCATTATATACATTAGATCACATCATGTAAAGTAGTCCAACAGCTTCTCAATTTACTTCAGATAAAATACAGGCTCCTTCCCGTGGCCTCTAAATTCTACATGAACCTGCCAAACCAAATTCTCCAACCTACATTCCTGTCCTCCTTCATTCTTTCTCTTCTCCATAGATCCTTCTTTTACTGAAAAAATGTATCAAACTTTTTGTCTGTGATGTCACCAAAGGGTTGTCATAAGGCTGCCCCCATTTTCACCTTTCTTTCTTCAAGTATCAACAATCTCCTCCTCATTAATTTCTTCCTTCAATTTAATGTCTAACCAAACAAGCACCTTTATCCTGTACTCTGTATCACATTGTTCTACTCTATTTTTTGGTTATTCTTTTTCTTTTTCTTTCTTTCTTTTTTTCTTTTTTTTTTTTTTTTTTGGTGCTGAGGATTTAATCCAGGGCCTTGTGTATACTAGGCAAGTGCTCTACAACTGAGCACTTTATTTGTGATTAGTACCTCACAATATGCCCAATGTCTCTACTTTATTGTTAATAGTACATCACTATCTGAAGTAATATTTGCTTGTTAATTTTATGAATTTCTCTACCAGAGTGACTTCTGTATTTAGTGCTATATTTTCAAGTTAGTAGAACATATATGGCATATAATATATAATCTATAAGTCTTTGGGAATGAATTAGCAAATGAATTTTATGAACATGAGTATCTCCATTTATACAACAGTTATATTTTCCACTGAAATAAATCATTTTTAAATACCTTGATATAATTTATATTTTAGTAAGTTTGAGTCAATTTCTTGATTTCTAATTCCCCTGAAAAATGATCCGAATGATTACTTGGGCTTTCAAGGCTCAGAATTCACAATATTAACTAAAGAAGTTGCTTTTTAGCTTGCCTTGACTAATACAGTGCTATTCCCTGCTTACCAATATTTACCAATACCATTTTTTGAATTGTTTACTAAATGTCAGCTCATATCCTAGCACTAAAGACACAGAAACAGATAAGGTAGGTTTGTATTCTCAGAAAGCTTCTAATGTGATAGGTGAAGCAGACGTGAGTGAGCACAATGCTAAGTGAAAAGCTGGAACAAATGCTATGTTCTGTGCAGCACAGAGAAAGGAGGACCTCACAACAGACAATGTTACAGATGACCTTTGAATGATTAATAACACTTTACCAAACCCAGGAACACAGAGTGTCATTATAGACAGAGGAAGGTATGAGTGAAGATTTGGCAGGAGAATGCATGGTAGATGAGGGAACCAGGACAGGGAGTGAATGGGTGGGACCCAAACACAGTAGGAGTGGCTGGAATGAGGGCTGGAAATGCACACTGGGACCAAACTGAGGACAACATTGAATGTTCTTCTAGGGAATCCAGTTTTTCTTTGTAAATTAGTGTTTGGTCACCTTTTTTCCATGATATGCTCATAAATAAATAATCATGACAAAAGATGTCATCACACATATTTAAGAAATATCCCTTATACTCTTCCTAATTCTAGGGTATATAAACCCCCAAGAGCTCTGAAAAAAAATCCTATAATATACAATAAACAGCTGCTTACCATGTTTACTACAATACAGACCACTCGTTAGCATTTGCAGACATACTTTCCTTCTCCAGAAATCACATTGCACTTAAAAGGAAGGACTATTTTAAATAATTTGGAGTCCTTGAATCATTTAAATCAGTAAATGATATGAATAGAACTAACATTAAATGAGAAAAAAATATATGCCTAAATGACAAATTTGGCAACAACATTCAAAATAGATTGAAGGGACCTGGAGGCTAATGGCTATTGAAAATACCTTATGGCAATGATAATATATAACTAAAAATAGAGTAGAAAGATGAAAATGAAAATATTTGAGATTTTCAGAGAATTAATTCTATGTCAACTAGTGATCAATTATTTCTTGAGGGTCAGGGTAATGAAAACAGGTGGAAGGCTCCAAGGGAGCCACACAGAGCAATGGCAATCAGAACATCACTTGTTATACTTGTTTTTGATTTGATTATTGGAAAAGTAATAATTAACAAGCCTACAAGGAACTTCCAATTGTGCTGGGCTCAATCATAAACTCAGAAGAATCTCTGTCCTTATATATATATTTTTTTTCAACTCATTTAACTATTATCTTTCCATTCAGTCCTTTGAAAATTATGTTCTTGTATGAAAAATGGTGGAATGAGACAGACATCATTACCCTATGTACATGTATAATTACATGAATGGTATGACTCTACATCATGCACAACCATAGAAATAAAAGTTGTACCCCATTTGTGTACAATGAATCAAAATGCAGTCTGTAAAAAAATTTTTAAATAAATAAGTAAAAGAAGATTATGTTCTTTCCTGTCCTAGAAATCAGACTGCCCTTACATTGCAGATTTGTTGATTTTACTTTTCCTTAGAACAGCCAGAGAGCACCCAACTTTGATAAGAGGGCATCCATTAGTTTTATTCTCAATACTTACATCAACAAAATCAGAATAATGTGTTTTAAGGGATAAAGTTCAATGTCATTCTAAAATATTATGGTTCTAATTATTAGTGATAGACTTCCTTCATTTTTAGATACATGAACCTGAACTCATCCTTGGATATGTCTACATACAAATTCTGTAAAATTCTTATTCAAAAGTAAACATAATAAAATAGACAGGAAATTTCCATGATATTTTTCTCTTTCCTATCTCATCAGATTGATCATTCTTCCTCCTCACTCTTGCTGTCAATTTAATAACCCTATTTCACTCCCCAGAGACTCTCTAGCCATAGGAAGACAGTCTATCTACTTCTGTCTGTTGCACTAATTACCTTTTATCTGTCACTCAATTCAAACTTTCTCACCTACAGGAGGATAAAAAGAAGAGCATTCAGCTCTTTTCTTTCCAGAGAACAAGTAGAAGGAAAAGGTGTTACAGTGACAGGAAAGACAAAGGCATAGATGCTCATGAAGATGGCAAGTACGGTCCTGCTATATTTAGTGCAGGTGGAAATTTCCCTTTCCTGGACCTTTAAACAGGAACTACTCAACTAATCTCCTATTTGTACATCCATCTATTACCCATCCATTTATAGAGCCAACCATCCTTCCATCCATCTGTACTTCCTACCACCCATCCAGTTAACAAATTAAGCATACTGAGTTGGCTATTACAAGTGGTCATTGCTATTCTAGGAGGTATTATAGAAGACATCATAATTGGTGACAATCACAAGAAAAGTATTCATCTTCGTTAAAAAGTAAAAGCAAATTAAGGTATCAATGGAATGCAATTTTTTTTTCTTGGATCCAGGGATTGAACCCAGGGGTATACGACCACTGAGCCACATCCCCAGCACTATTTTGTATTTTATTTAGAGACAAGATCTCACTAAGTTGCTTAGCATCTCCCTTTTGCTGAGGCTGGCTTTGAACTCGCCATCCTCCTGCCTCAGCCTCCTAAGTCACTGGGATTACAGGCATGTGCCACCACATTCAGCTGGAATGCAATTTTTAAGCTACCAAATTCATAAAGAATTTTACAAAGGTAAAACCATGAGTGCAGAAGGAAAGAAACATTCCTATATACCGAGAATTGGGGTGGGTTTAAATTTGTAAAAACCCTCTTAGAAGCAATTTGGCAATTAACTTTAAACTCTATGAGACAAGACTCCATCTCTCTTATTTTCCATTATATCCCAATTGATTCACACAGCATTTTGGATTGTGGGGATGGTTCAACAATGAGTTGTTAAGTGACTGTTGACTGAATGACTTGGTAACTATTTTGAAAATTCACTCTATTTCACTCTGATTAGAATAATAACAGTATGTGTGACAGACATCATTGCCCTGTGTACATGTATGAATGCACAGATGGGGTGACTCTACTTTGTGTACAACCAGAAAAACAATTGCTGTACTCCATTTGTGTTCAATGAATCAAAAAATTAAATAAAAAAAAGAGATCTTCATGACAAATGTGGCAAAAGGTTCACATAACCAATGTTTACTGCAGTGTTGTTTATAGTGATAAATTAAAAAAACAAGGTAACCCAAATGTCCAACAATATGGGTTTTGATAGAAAACTGATTTTGGCAGTTATTAAAAATTATGCCTAGAAAAAGAAATTTTACTAATGGGAAATTTTTACTGCATGATGTTAATTTCAGAAAGCAATAGCTTTATATTATTAATTTCTCATTTAACAAATAAAAACAATACTCTATTTTTAGCTACATGTGTAAGTATATGTCAATAAAAATGTCATATATTTTTGTATGAAGATATATAGGCAGAGAAAAAAGGATCAAAAAATACCAAATTGTAAACAATAGTTAACTCCAGGTGGAATTACAGTGATTTTTAGTTTTCTTCTAACATCTTTAGTTTGTAATATTTTACCATAAGTTTACATTATTTCCCCATCTAAAATTCATTAATAAAACCAATTTTAAGGTAGCAAAAATGCTCATATTTAAACTTAGAGGACTTATGTTTATTCACTTAGTTTTTATTTAAAATATAAAACTGAAATTGGAAAAGGAGAATATAAAAAATTACAATTTAGTGCAATAATTTGTGACAGAATAAACAAAATAGATAAAACAAATGAAAGATCTGAGTGTAAATATGACCAATTTTTAGAATTGGTATACAAAACTGGTTCAAAAGAGATTAAATAAGTTATGGATGAGAAACTGCAACAATCATAACTTTAAATAATCAAAGTTGACCTCTAACTAAACTGCATAGCCTATCAAAATAAAGTGCAAATGTGTTCCACATGGATTTTTAATGCAGGGACATTAACCTTTATAGTCTGAAAACTTTTAGTTAACCATGAAGATGGTGCAGAAAAAAATGTAGTTTACAATACAGTATACAGAAACTAATTATAAAATTATATTTCATGACATTATTTCAACCTTCCAGAAAATAAGTGACTCCTAAATTAGACAATAAAACTGAAGATTTTTTTTTTATCTGATTGCCTCTCAGGTACAGAACTGTACCTCTCATCATTGAAATAGCATGACCCACTTGAATGTAGAAATTAATATCCAAACAGTGATTCCAATATTTTAACAGTACCACAGAATAGAATAAGGATCTGAATCAAATTAAAAACTAAACTAATTAAAAAACACAACAAAACAACAAAGCTCTGAACAATATGCTTGTTATTTAAGAGAACTCATAGGAATAGAAGATGTCACTCTCTATCTGCATAATTAGTAATAATGAAAATCAAATTCAAAACCGATTAAATGTCTTTTTATACAAGGCTGGCATTAATATTCATTTGGAAATCAAGAATACTTTATTGACCTACTGGTGTGTGCTGGACACTTGGGAAACAAGGATAAATTAAACATAGGAAGGTTGTGCTCAGACAGCAGACAGGACCTGGTCTGCAGGCTGCAGTTTGCTGACTCCTGGTCTAGATGAAAGGCAAGCTAAAGACACACACATAACAGTATACAATAATGCCAAATATCTGAACCAATGTTCAGTTCTAACAGATAGAAATTTCCCATTTTATAATAAATGTTTTTTAATACCACTTTTCTCCATCCAAAATGACATTCACAGATAACACAGCTGGCCATACCTATATAGTACCTTAAGTGAAGTAAAAAGAAATAAAAAGAAACTGCATTATATGAAAATAATGTGTTTTTAATAAAGAGATTAAAGGAAGTAACTTTAGTGAAATATAGATAATTTAACAAGAAAAATTATAGAATAATTGATATAGAAAAAGTAGGAAGGGGTGTCATATTCTTACAAATAAACTGGACCTTATTTTGAAGTTCAGTGTCAAGATAATTCCTTGTTTTATATAGCATGTGTTTGAGGAGATATATAAATTCACCCTGATTTAAACATTAAACATATACACACACACTGAAATATCACACGGTATTTCACAAATATATGCCAATTTATCATTTTATGTATCTATTAAAATAAATCGAAAGTAAATAGCTAGGTGCTGTGGTGTTTTCCTGTAACCCCAGTCACAGGGGGAGGCCGAGGGATCTCAAGTTCAAAGCCAGTCTCAGCAACTTTGGAAGACTCTGTCTCAAAGTAAAAAAATAAAAAGGACTAGGGATGTGGCTTAGGGCTAAGCACCCCTGGGTTCAATCCCTGGCATAAAATAAAATAAAATAAAATAAAATAAAATAAAATAAAATAAAATAAA